>CM077265.1:18554720-19154720 GCA_039654775.1 Spinibarbus caldwelli | reverse complement strand
GAGGGTGAGTATAGTAAGAGGTTATTTATTAAACAAACTGAAGGCAACATCAAAAAGATAAGTGCAATAACTCAGAGTTCAATGAAGCTCAATAAACTGAGGAATTACCAGTCCTTATCTTTCCCTTTTAGGAGAATCAACTAGAGGAAGACATTCACGGAGTCACAGGAATCCGCTCCTCGAAAGTTCGCTCCAGTTATGGCTCAAGCCCCTGACCAGAGTCCAGTAATGGCTCAAGCCCTTGACCAGAGTCCAGTGATGGCTCAAGCCCCTGACCAGAGTTCAGTGATGGCTCCAGCCCCTCAGCAGAGTCGAGACATGGCTCTAGCCCCTGACCAAAGTCAAGTCATGTCCCCAGAAGTCTTGTCGTGTCCACAGGAGCAGATCTTGTCGGTCTTGTCTTGTCATGTCTTGCCTTGTCTGTTGGGGTCCCTCAGAAGTTGGCTGCTTCTCTTGTCATGGCCACGGAGGCCATTCTCAAGCTGCTTACTTCTCCGGCTTCCTCAATAGAAGCGGTTCCTAAATTCACCCCTGAAATGGCCCCGGTCACCACGTTCAGGCCAAGGAGGGCAGTTGGTCTTATGTCCGCCCCAGTAGGGACCTCAGATTCCGAGCCTAGCCCAGAGAGGGCTTCTGTTCCTGTGGATAGCCCTGAAAAGTCTCCAGTTCCCAAGTTAAGCACACGGAGGGCTCCTGTTCCTGTGTTTAGCCAACGGAGGGCTCCTGTTCCCGAATTTAGCCCACGGAGGGCTCTTCTTCCTGTGTTTAGCCCAAGGAGGGCTCCTGTTTCCAAGTTTAGCCCACAGAGGGCTCCTGTTCCCGAGTTTAGCTCACGGAGAGCTCCTGTTCCCGAGTTTAGCCCAAGGAGGGCTCCTGTTCCTGTGTGTAGCCCACGGAGGGCTCCAGTGCCTCCTGAACTCCCTGCACCGCCATGGCCTCCTGAACTCCCTGCACCGCCATGGTGCCCTGAACTTCCTGACCCGCCATGGGTCCCGCTCTGGAGGCCTGCCGTCCCGGTAAAAGCCTGTCCGTGTCTGTCCTGAGGGGCCTCCAGAGCGCCCACCCCCCCTCCCTTTTGGATGTTGCTACGGCGTGAGACGCGCCTTCCGGGAGGGAGGAGTAATGTCAGGCTTGTCATGTGTCTTGTATTTCCCTACCTCTTGTATGCCCATATTTGGTTATTTTCCTGTTCCTGTCCTGATTGTGTTTGATTTGATCCCAGGTGTGTCCCTTTAGTCCCCTCGTTTATGTTGAGTATTTATAGTGTGTTCTGCCCCGTGTTTCCTGTCCAGTATTAATCGTCAATTCCCCTTGCTACGCGTGTGTGTCCTGCATGTTCCCTGTGGTACTTTATTTGGATGAATAAAGACAGTGAACGTGAATCTCCTTTGTCTCCGCGCTCCTTAGTCTCCTCGTCTCCAGCACAGTAGGCAAGCGTGACAATAAAAACTGCCGTTCAAGTTTATATATATAACTATTTATATATATAAACGCTGAAACCTGCCTGTATTCATGACTCGAGGGCCGATAGAGTAGAGAGGCACGAACATCGCCACCAAAAAGATGGAGCGCTTCACGGATTTGCATGTCATCCTTTCGCAGGGGCCATGCTAATCTTCTCTGTATCGATCCTTTCGCAGGGGCCATGCTAATCTTCTCTGTATCGATCCAATTTTAGTATATGTATATATATATATATATATATATATATGTAGACCTATTCAAATAAATAACCACTTCTACTTCCGAAAGTACTTTGTTTAATAATTTCTGCCATTTTTTTTTTTCATGTGTCTGTCTTGATATAATATATGAATGATAATTACAGTAGATAACATAAATCTACAATATATAAGAAATTATTATGAGTCAGATCAACCTTTTATCAATCTTAGTTTCCTGTAGCTCAAGGAAAAAAAAGATTGAATGCCAACTGCATTTTCATGTTATTAATGCTGACCAGATGGGAAAAAAAAAATTGCTGTGATAGTGTATTTAGTGTTTTGAGAGAAAATAAAATGAAAAGGGCTAATAATAATTATTATTATTTATTTATTTATTTATTTATTCCAGATGTTTGCATGTACTTAATTTTCTGAATCAAAAAGTAAATAAATAAATAATAAAAATAAATGAATAAATATTTAAAATAAAATCATTTGGCAAGCAAATGCCAGCGTCACTGGTATTGTTTGCTAGGGTACATGCTAGTAAAAACAGTTGGATTAAGCACATCAACGGTTACACATAAACAGGCTTGCAAACACTGAATTTGTTTTTCCAAATGAAATTTGCATCGCTTGCCTTATCAGAGCCATGGAAAAATTATTTGTAAGAGAAAATATTTGACTATGCTAATACAATATTTAATTATTTTATTGCTTTATAACCAAAGTAAGGGTCAAGATTTTAATCGGTATCAACAATATAGGGACAAAACCTTGCTTATATTAGGTCAGGTCACATTTATTTATATGCTGCTTTTACATTATTTGTACTACAGTTCCTTATGAGATTTGCCTTACTTCCCCACATACTATACTCATATCATATAGCTATACTTGCTCTGTTACAAGACCTGCATCCACTACAATAATAACAATTGAAAAGATATAAAATAGCTTTGGAAAAGCTACACAAAATAGATTCAGTGCTTGGATACAATCTGGTTTACCAGAAGTTTATGTATACTGGAATATGATATGCTTCATGGTATAATATTGACAGAATATGAATGACACACACAGTATCTGTTCTGTGAAAGCTAATTTATAACCATAAGCTTTCCAGCTTTGTTAAAGTTTTCATAAATTAACCATGCAAAATAGTACATGTTTTTCTTATCAAACCAAATGCACAATAAACCAAATAATCCTGCATCATATTAAAATGATTTTGTGAGAAGCAAAGGGAAGTTGGCGACTTTAGAGATGCAAATTGTTAAAGAGAAAACACCTAACAACAAGGGCAAAAAATTAACCACTAACATAGCTGTGCATAAATAGTTAATTCCAAAATGACTGTCATCCCGCTGATCCAAACCCTTATGGTTTCATTTCCACCTCTGGACACATGAGGACTGGTTGCTCTTTTCCATGCAGCTTGTTTCAATGGAGTCTGAGGCTAGGAATACCAAGAAAATTCTGGTTTCAGTTCAAGTCATTTGTGACAGAATGTTGATTACACAATGATGTTGATCACAAAAATTTGGACTCATCCCACCTTTACAAAATGCAAAAATGCAGGTTACAGTGAGGCACTAACAATGGAAGTGAATGGGACCCATTTTGGAGGATTTAAAAACGGAAATGTAAAGAGTATAATTTTAGAAAAACCCTTACATTCATTTTTTCTGTTAAAACTTGTAAATTATTTGAGATATGATTTTTTTCCTTGTCATTTTTATAGTTGTTTTACAGTTTTAGTCATTATGTTGCATAATTTTTCATCATTATTATTATTATTATTATTATTATTACTGTTGTTGTTGTATTTGTTTATTTCATGTTATATTTATTAATTATATATTTTATACAATATTTCTATTATTACATTATATATAGTATATTACTGTATATTTTTATCATTACATTATATTTAATTAAATTATAAACATACTGTTCACGTCTTGTCTTTATACTATTAAGTGTTTTGATGTTTAATTTCTATTATATATTTGTTATATTATTATTACTGTTGTTGTTGTTATATTTATTTATTGATTATATATTACATATAATTACATATTTCTATTATTACATTATATATAGTATATTAATATATCATTATTATGCTATGTTAATTTATATTTTGAAACCTTGTTCACGTCTTGTCTCTAAACAATTGAAATATTATTTTAAGGTTACATTTTTATTTATAATATATTTTATTTATTTATGTATGTATGTATGTATTTATAATTATTATTTGCTTCAGATTACATGTATTTATTAATGATCGATTTTGTTATTTTTATATTATATTATATATATAGTATATTATTTATATTTTTTATTATTATATTACATTATACAAAGAAAGAAAGAAAGAAAGAAAGAAAGGGACAAGTGGAAATAAATTTTTGTGGTAATCAGCATTATGCCACAAGCTCTTTCAGGTGAGACTGAAAAAGATCCAAAAATAAAAATATGCTAAAAATTGTGAAACCATAGCTTTATGTGAGGAACAAATGAAAATTTAAAGGGTTAGTTCACCCCAAAATGAAAATTGTGTCATTAATTACTCACCCTCATGTCGTTCCAAACCCGTTAAGACCTTTGTTCATCTTTGGAACACAAATTAAGATATTTTTGATTAAATCAGAGAGCTCTCTGACCCTCCAAAGACAGCAACGCAACTGAAATGTTCCCAGGTGCAGAAAAGTAGTAAATACATCGGTAAAACAGGTCCATGTGACATCAGTGGCTCAACTTCAGTTTTGCGACACTATGAGAATAATTTTTTTTGCGCAAAAAAAAAACAAAAAAAAACATAATTTACTCAACCTTTCTTCTCCCCAGAGTTACGTCTTCCTCCATTTTAGAGAGTATCACAATACATACATATGCTTTCCCCTAAGCGTAAACAACGCTTATTACGCAGATTATACGTTCATGCGCGCTTTCCCCCCGAACGTAAATAACGCTGATTACGTCAAATACGTTCTTGGGTACTCTCCAAAATGGCGGAAGACATAACTCTGGGAAGAAGAATGGTAAATTAAATTATGTAAAGTAATGTAAAGTTAAATTATGTTATTTTTGTTTTCTTTGCACAAAAAAAGTACTCTCGTAGCGTCGCAAAACTTAAGTTGAGCCACTGATGTCACATGGACCTGTTTTACCAATGTATTTACTACTTTTCTGGACCTGGGAACATTTCAGATGCGTTGCTGTCTATGGAGGGTCAGATACGTAGCTCTCTGTTTTAATCAAAAATATCTTAATTTGTGTTCCGAAGATGAATGAAGGTCTTACGGGTTTGGAACGACATGAGGGTGAGTAATTAATGACAGAATTTTCATTTTGGGGTGAACTAACTCTTTAAGTCATTAATCACTCATTATCTGTTTAATGAATGAAAAAAAAAAAAACATGTTTTGGACCAAACAAATGGGAGAAATATTGAATTATTGTTACTTAAAAATAACAATTTAGCCACAATAACAGCCAATTCATAATGACAAAAAGTGTGAGCTAAACCATCAGGCCTACTCAAAAGCTGCTTCTTGATTGATAATTATATTTCTGACCTTCTAGGATACTGTTGTGCTGAACTCATTGGCCAAAACAGCAAGCCTGAAAGCAGTACAACTTCCTGTGGGCCGGGAGAACGAAGCAATCGAGTGGTGAGAATAACAGGAAAAGAACAAAGTAAACTTCTTAAGACTGGGCTTTCCAGCACTGTGACCCCAGACCGTCTGGCCTGAGATTCAGGTTCACACTTTGATGCAGACACAAGGCCAATTTCTGTTTTTTTCAAGACCTTATTGTTTAACTCTCAGGACAGAGGTGGTTCGTAACCCTTAAAATATGTTCAGGAGCTGGCTACATTATTTGTTATTATTGGCTAAGAGCTTGCAATTATGTTGCAGCAGTCATAATAAACATTTTATGGCCTACAATTGTAATTTATCAGAAACTGGAAAACTGTCAAGTCAGTTGATATGGTGATTCAAAAAGCTTAGATCATCAGCTCTCATGCTCTCAGCCTTTATAAACAACATGCAACAAGCACATTTGCATTTGTTCCAAGTAATTCCACCTACTTTCCATTCAGATCTGGCAAAATCATTTCTCAACAGATCAAAGTCTAAGAAAACCTTAAGGAACCCTTGAGAAAAAGAAGCACACTTTAGCATACTTTTAAAAAGAGCGCTTATTATGGAAATAATATACTTTAAACAATTTTACTTAATTGTGAACTGAATGCAATGCTTTCAGACACTTAATTGCATGTTAACTGCAATGAAATGTATTTATTTAAATTTATATTAAATGCAAATAGTTGAACCTAAGAGTGATTTTTGACCCACTAAAGTAGGACTTAAGTAGTGCATCTTTATATGTAATTTCATCATTATTCAATTGTCTTTTAAATGTACTGCCGAAGCCTGTTTCTGCCACTGAATAAAAAATTAAAAAAGGTAATTCTGACTTTTTATCTCACAATTCTGTTTTTTTTTCTCAGAATTGTGAGATATAAACTTGTTATAAAGAGTTATAAAGTCCAATTCTAAGGAAAAAATACTATTTTCTTACAATTGTGTTTATATCTCACAGTTCTGACTTTATAACTCTCACTTGCATGTTATAAAGTCAGAATTGCAAGTTTGTATCTTGCAATTGTCAGAATTACAACTTTCTCAGAATTGTCTTTATTTCTCAGAATTACAAGTTTAAATCTCGCATTCTGAGAAACTGTGAGTTTCTCAGAATTGCGAGAAAAATGTCTGATACCTTGTTTTATTTTTAGTAAAATATACTTTAATGTCATTTCTGTTGAAACGTGTGTCAAGTCAATGATGAAGTTGCAATTTAGTACATTTAAAATATATTAACTTTGAATGTAATATCAAAAAACAGTTAAAATGAATATCACAAACTTTACATGCGCTTGTTTGTCAACACATCAAAATAGATGTATAAATGACAAAATATTATTAAAACTTAACAGTTTAAGTGTACTTTAAAGTAAAACTTTGAATTTGACAATAAAAATGTGTGTTTTAAAAGTGCACTTAAGTTTGTTAAGAAACAGTCATGAAAGTGAACTTTCTTCAAGTACACTTGTTTCATTTCATTAATATTATATTATCTGCAAGTACAGTTTTTTTTTTAATTTTTTTTTTTTTTTTACTTTCAAGATTTGAATTACACTACAAGTGCACATTTAATGCAATTAAGATCACTTCTTTTTCACAAAGCAATAGTTTACACCAAAAAATCTGCAATTTACTAGTATAAATTAGCCTTCCTATACTTTTATTGTCCTTGTGAGAAATATGAGGGAAACATGAGAGGATCGTGTTATCAACATTTGTTTAAGTTGATTTGTTTAAGACTTGGACTGATTCAGTTTTTCTTAACTCGACTCTATGATGCAAATTTGAGTCTGTTCATCAAACAAAGCTTATCGTATGACTTTATAGGAAAATAGCTAGGAAAATACTGCACACATCATATGGACCAACATTATATTGCTTCTGTGGTTATTTTGTGTTATTTTTAAAGCTTTCTCGCCAGAAAGAAATTGTTTGACATGACATAAATGTGCAATGCAAAGCAGTTTACAGAACTGTATCTGTATATTGTCTCTGTGTGTATATGTATAGCCTATATATATATAATGCAGTACTTATTTTGTCATTTAAACATTGATAAATTGCTAAAGCATTTATTACAGACTTATTTTGTTCTTAATTTTGTTGCATCAGCACTAATAAAAGCTTCTTGTCAGTAAGTAAAAAGAGAAAAGAAATAAAAAGTTCTATGCATTCATATGCATTTATTCCAATCACATCTCATGTCATAAAACACGTCATATTACAATTCCGACTAAGGTAACAGTAAGTAGAAACTTCTCAGGAAGACTGTCAGACCACAAAATGAGGATATCTTGTTGTAAATCAGTGAGTAAAGATAATGTCTGGACACAATTTCAAACAAAGCATAACAGTGTTTTTTTTTTGTTTTTTGTTTTTTTTACAGCTGATCCAGAATCCTGAATCTGATGTTTGAATTAGATTTTATATGGTGTCTGAATTAGATTTTATATTATATATTACAGATCAGCAAATGGTTTTGCAGCCCTTTTATTTCATAACAGTGAACGCAGAATGTCCTTTAGCTATTTGGACACTTAAAGCACATGTGATTCATTATACAACAATACATAAACGCAAGCATCTCGAAACAAATGCTGCACAGGCTTTTCTCGGAAATAACTTTTTGACATGTTTGTTGGTTTTAATAAACTGGTGTTTTAGTGGATGTATACTATGAAGTCAGTTCTCCTCATTTTCACACAGGTATCTGAGCAGAATAACCACAGGTTTGTCACTGTCAAAAAAAAAAATACAAAATCTGTACCATTTAGGTACTAATATGTACACTTTATGTATTAATATGTACATTTAAGACACTAATATGCATCTTTTAGAGGTAACTAAGGTACAAAGGTGTACCTTTTGAAAAGTTACCGCAACTGTGACAGTTTTTGTATCTTTTTTTCTGAGTAACATGATCCACAGCTGATTAAGTGTCCAAAATACTTTTTGTATTAATTTTGAAAACTAAATTTGTTTGTCCTTTACAAATTTTTGGTGACATTTCAGATAGAAACTTAACTTATTTATACTTGTTTTATTGTCTGTTTGGGGTCAACCAAACAAATGAATCAGATAAATAGATAAATGAATCATATTTCTGCAACAATGTCCAAAATATCAAACATTTATTTGAATTGCCCAGGAATAGCAACTCTTTGAGCAAAAAACAACAAAATTTAAACTAACTGTCTGACTTCAATATTTTTTTATCATATGCATATACCATTCATTCATTAAAATAAATGCCACTAGTTTTGATATTTTAGGAAATGCAATGATATTATTACATTTTAGTGTTTTGTTGTCTCAACCCTTATGAAAATTAACCATAGTTTAGTAAAAGAGTAGAAACCATGTTTTTTGGTGTATTGATTACCAATTGTAGCCTATAACCACAGTTTTACTACCAATACCATGGTTAAACTATGGTTAGTGTAGCAAAACTAATTTGGTTACCATGGACGGAAACACAATAATATTGGAGATTTGGCGGAAAAAAAAAAAAAAAAAGATCTACTATTTCAAGAACTTTTTAATTGAGCACAATGACAAGAACAACAAAACCAACAAAATAAGTTGGCTCTTTGTTTTCAGGCAAAACTTCAATAGCACATCAACAGTTAACAGCCACAAATGCTAGTGTGAACTTATGTTTTATCTCAACAATCAGACATTATACTAATATATATTTAGGCTATGCAAAATAAAGAACTTATCTTACCTGAAGAATGACACAGATCAGAAGCGCTGTGCCTTTACATAGAGTTTTGATAAAAAGACATCCCATTTTCTCTCACGGATCGTATGTTCCCGAGCAACCGATCTTCAAATCATCTTCAGATAAGTTTCCCCGCGATTTTTCTCAACGATGAACTTCTCTATAAACTCTTGAACCACACTGAGCACTGATGTGAAAGGTGTGAACTCTCGCAGAAGGTGGAGCTGGCTGTTTTGCTGTCACCAGATTAAATGCTGCTGTTAATGTTCCGCCTCTGCTGAACGGAAACTCGTTTCACCACATCGCCACAAATAATGACTGCCATTCCGCCCCCAGGAAGTTATAATGTCCACTATTTTTAAACTGGCCACTGTAGAGCCCAAACTTATTAGGGTGTGGGAAACAATTGTGGTAATATCCAATGAGACCCTGCGAAATGTATAGTACTTTACGTTTTACTTCCTTCTAAATATTTAGTGTACGATATAAAAGAAATTATTTACACAGAAGAATGAATGATGTCTGATAAACGTAGACCTTACACAACTTTACTATAACTGTTATGTTTAACACTTTAGGGGATTGAAACTTCCTTTTATTTGCCCCTGTTCTATTTGCACTAAAGACTGCTTTCTTCACAGCGCCATTCTGATGAAGATTTGCATAACTCCCACACAAGGCACGTGTACAGCATATACTGTATATTGGCCTATTTCCAAACATGATATTGTAGGAGCAGATACAAGCAACTAATACATCACTGATACATAATTCACACATCACCGACATATACACTAGGGCTGCAACAAACGATTATTTTGATAACCGATTAATCTAACGATTATACGACCGATTAATCGACTATTCGTCGATTATTCCACTGATTAATCGGTAGACATTGACTGATTATTCAGCTTTTGCAATTAGTTAAAATGTTGAGTTATGCATATTCTAATATATAAAACTATTATTTAACTACTATAATAAACTATTTTATTCACAAAATAATCTCTCTTAAAATACCTTATAGGGTTATGATAAACAAAACAGTCCATGTGCTAGATCAAGCTTTGATCTTTGCAAACCAAACTATCACTTTAATGATTTTTTTTTTTTTTTTTTTTTTTTTTTTTTTTCCCACCAATAAAAATATTTTATCAATAGCTTGCTCCACACTGGAGAGCTGCTTTATAACAGAAAATCAAGTTGTAATTCTAACTGAAATCGACCCTGACTCTGGTTTTTCATGTTTAATACTGTAAAGCTGCTTGATCTAAGGCTATCTATTCCATAAAGTACTATATAAATAAACGTGACGTTACTGGACTTTACTGCAGAGCTCATGCAAACATCCTCATCGCTGTAATCAGATGCGTTTTTAACTGCTGCTTTCACACCGCTGTCAGTTTTTGTTGTGTTTATTTCGTTATTGAGAGGAAAGTGCACAGCATATATTTACATATTCATCCAAACGCCACTCAGCAGCTTCAGGTTCGTTCAGTTATGTTTTCTCTGAAGCGCTGTGTCTTCTTCTCTTGAATTGCATCCAGGAGAGCTGAATTACAGTCTTGCGCTACAGCGCTACACTGGTCAAACTGCATTATTGCAGGCTCTTACATTAGGTCATATGAGATCAAACGACTCATCGACAACAAAAATATTTGTCGACAATTTTTTATTGTCAACGTAGTCAATAATGCAATAATGCAATAATTGCAGTCCTAATATACACACATGCATATTCAACACGTCCCCTTTAAGAGTTAGAGAGTTTTGTTGATGCATGGTTATGACGCAGAAAGTAAAAAAATAAATACGACTGTTCTGGTCTGATGCAGTAATCTTGGCTCCGTGTATTTTTGATAGCTTAGAATGCTACATTGGTGACCCAAATGCAGAACAAATAACTTATTTGGGATGTCGACGAATGCTGTATCTCTGAAGCTGCCGGAGTTTTGGGAGCAACAAGCGGCTGTATGGTTCGCTCAAGCCGAAGCTCAGTTCGCCTTACGGGAAATAACCACGGACGACACGAGATACTATTATGTCGTCACAGCCCTCAGCAGCTCCACAGCCGCATGAGAGATCAGCATTCTGGAAAATCCCCGGCTCGGGATAAATATTCTACACTAAAGGCATATCTGTTGTAGACTTTTTGTTTATCAGAGACTGAAAGAGCACGTAGTTTGCTCTCCCTTCCTGGCCTCGGAAATTCACGACCGTCCGAGTTAATGGATCACATGCTAGCGCTGCCGGGTGATCATAAGCCATGCTTTCTGTTTAAAGAGTTGTTCTCATAACAATTACCAAAGAACGTTCGTACCTCTCTTGCAAACAGTACAGTGACTGACTACAGGGAACGGGTACAGCTGGCAGATGTGTATCAGGCAGCATCACACAAGTGTACAGCAACTACGTCTGTGTACCCTGTTTTGAGAGCTGCAGCACGGGGTTCAGATGAACGGCCAGCTCCCGCTGCACATCAGTCGGCAGAACAAGGACTATGTTTCTTTCACGCCCGTTTTGGGGCGAAAGCCAAGAAGTGCCGTCCTCCATGCACGTTTAATGTGAGCCGCAATATGCCGACTGTCAGTAGCATAGTAACTAATGACACTGCTTACTTACTGTTCATCACAGACTCGTTATCTGGCCGACATATCCTACAGGGGTACAGGGGCGCAGGTTAGCGTCCTACCCGCGTCAACAGTGGATAGACGCTCGAGGCAGCCAATCAAGGCAAAATACGCACCTACGGGAAACGGCTAGTACCATTATGCTTCAATGGCCAGCGTTTTACATGGAGTTCGTGTTAGCAGATGTGAGTAGGCCCCTCCTGGGTGCAGACTTCCTGTGCACTAATGGACTGTTGGTTGATGTCAAAAACTGCTGTTTGGTCACCGTGGAAGGTTTCAATGTTTTACCTTGTTCAAGGAGCACCTTTCTCACGACCACTCTGTCCAGCGCATTAACAGATGACTGCGAGTTCACCCGACTGCCCTGTCAATTTCCCAACCTCACTAAACCCACTTTCTCCTCAGCAGTGGCCAGCCATGGGGTCGTACATCATATCTCTATATTCGGACTGCCGGTTCATGCCCTGGCCCGTCGATTAGATCCAGTGAAACTGGCAGTTGCCAAGGCCGAGTTCGCTAACATGGGAAAACTGGGTATAGTGCGACGCTCTAACAGTCCTTGGGCCTCATCCCTCCACATAGTCCCCAAAGAGGATGGTGGTTACTGCCCATGTGGAGATTATCGTCGACTCAATGACATCACCACACCTGACCGATACCTAGTTCCACACATTCAGGTTACTATTAGGTGCCAGTCTTCAAGGAGGACATCCCAAAAACAGCAGTGATAACACCATTTGGGCTTTTTGAATTTTTGCGGATGCCTTTTGGGCTCAAAAATGCAGCACAAACCTTTCAGCGCATGATGGACTCCATCCTACGAGACCTGGATTTTTTGTTTGTGTACTTGAATGACATTTTAGTCGCCAGTGCTTCCAGAAGAGAGCACCTCACTCATTTGCAATTGTTGTTCGCTCACCTCGGCCAACATGCCTTGATAACTAACCCCGCCAAGTGTCAGTTTGGCCTGGCTGCTATAGACTTTCTTGGTGACCGGATCACAAGCGAGGGGGCAGTTCCTCTACCAGACAAAGTCGACGCTATTACAAAGTTCCCTGTTCCCCACACAACCAAAGCACTGCAAGAGTTTTTGGGGATGGTGAATTTCTATCACCGTTTCATTCCTCAAGCAGCTGAGCTTGTGCACACTTTGTACAGGGCCCTCAAAGGACACAGCAGAAATACACAGATTACATGGTCACAGGAGATGACTAAGTCATTTGAGGATGCTAAACTCGCCTTAGCACAGGCAACCATGCTGTCTCATCTGATTCCAGATGCCCCCATTTCTATCACTATGGATGCCTCGGACTATGCAGTGGGTGCTGTACACAAACAGCTGGTAGATGGTGTTTGGCAACCCCTTGCATTTTTCAGTCGGCAGCTCCGCCCAAATGAGCAGAAGTACAGCACTTTTGACAGAGTTGCTCGCGCTCTACCTGGCAGTAAGACACTTTCGTTTCTTTTTGGAGGGACGTGTTTTCACAACGTTTGTGGATCATAAACCCTTGCTTTATGCTATGTCCAAAGTTTCTGAGCCCTGGTCATCACGCCAACAATGCCACCTGGCCTTCATATCGGAGTTCCCGACAGATATTAAGCACATCAACAGAAAAAGCAACGTCGTGGCAGATTGCCTTTCCAGGGCCACTGTGCAAGCAGTACACTTGGGTATAGACTTTGTCCAGTTAGCAGCTGACCAGCAATCCGACCCCGATATGCAGGCTTACAGGACAGCTATCTAAAGTTTGAAAATAGCTGACATCCGCTTCACGGAGGCAGGAGTAACACTGATGTGTGATGTCTCCAGAGGCCATCCTCGTCCAGTGGTACCTGTGCAGTGGAGGAGAGCCGTGTTCGACAAGGTCCACAGTTTGTCACACCCTGGGCGGAAAGCTTCACAGAAACTGGTCTCGTCAAAGTTTGTGTGGCATGGATTGAAAAAGGATGTTCGGATCTGGGTTTCAGCATGTGTGGCATGTCAGCGGGCTAAAGTGCAGAGACACATCAAAGCGCCACTGGAAACTTTTGAGGTATCAGAATGACGTTTTGACCATGTTAACATTGACCTGGTTGGTCCACTGCCACCCTCGCAGGGGTTTACTCACCTTCTGACTTTGGTGGATCGAACCACCAGGTGGCCGGAAGCAGTACCATTGGCCTCAACGACAATGGCGGATGTAGCACGGGCCTTCGTTGACATTTGGGTTGCATGTTTCGGCACACCATCGGACATATCTTCTGACCGCGGCCCTCAATTTACATTTGAGTTGTGGTTGGAGGTAGCTCAGATCCTAGGTGTGCAGCTTCACCATTCTACGGCCTTTCACCCACAGGCCAATGGGCTGTGTGAACGCTGTCATCAGTCTCTCAAAACTGCACTGAGGGCCAGTTTGACAGATGACAGATGGATTGAGCGGCTGCCCTGGGTTCTCCAGGGCCTACAAACGGCTTCCCAAGGAGGACCTACAAACTTCTTTAGTGTATGGTCAGACTCTGCGGGTCCCGGGAGATTTCATTCCAGACAGCACAAGGCCCTGCAGTATATCTTCTGAACGCTCTGTCCTCCTGGACAGAATCAAAATTTTCAAATCCATTCCTACCTCTCAGCATGGGTTGACGGTAGCTTGGATGCCCAAAGACCTCTCTGCGGCTGAGTTTGTTTTCATCCGTCATGACGCTCACTGACATTCTTTGCGGCCCCCGTACAATGGCCCGTTTCGAGTTCTCGAGGCTGGAGTCAAAACTTTCCTGGTCGACGTCGAGGGCCGTCCAGAACAAGTCACTGTTGATCGACTTAAACCAGCTCATGGAGAACTAGGACAGCCAACGGTTCCCGCGCTGGCTCCTAGAAGGGGTCGTCCAGCTGCCAGCAAGGGGACAGACCCCAGGGAGAAATCTCAGACTGCTAAAGAGGTTCAACCTGCTGCAATCTCAAGTCACTGCACGCGTTCAGGGAGACAAGTTCGAGCTCCAAGCAAGCTGATGTTGTCGGTGTTGGTGAATTCTGGGGGGGCCTGTGTAGGGGCAGATACAAGCAACTAATACATCACTGATACATAATTCACACATCACCGACATATACACACATGCATATTTGACACGTCCCCTTTAAGAGTTAGAGAGTTTTGTTGATGCGTTGTTACGACGCAGAAAGTAAAAAAATAAATACGACTGTTCTGGTCTGATGCAGTAATCTTGACTCCATGTATTTTTGATAGCTTAGAAAGCTACAATATGAAATATATATGAAATATATGATGCTTCAGAAATCAATTAATCTGTTCATATGCTAATTCAATTTCAGTATTGGAAACAGTTGTGCTGCTTAATATTTATTGGAACTTGTGATACTTTTTGTCAGGATTCTTTAATGAAGAATTAAAGAAGACTGGAGTAATGATGCTGCAAATTCAGCATTGCATAACAGGAATAAATTACATTTTAAAGTATATAAAAATAGAAAACCATTATTTTAAATCGTAACAATATTTCAAAATATAACTTTTTTTTTACTGTATTTTTGATCAAATAAATGCAGCCTTGGTGCAGCCATAAGAGACTTCTTTAAGAAACATTAAAAATCTCACTGATCTCAAACTTTGATCCCAAACGATTCAAATATAATAAATATAAAATGAATGAATGAATATAAATGACAACAGTTATATATATATATATATATATATATATATATATATATATATACAGTAGTCAACATTTGAATTGGATCAAAAAAGTTCATCAAAGTTGTCCTAAGACAAGAACAGGTATTGTTTTGGTTTTAGGACAACTTTGATGAAAGGTTCTGATCCACTTCAAATGTTGACTAATACATACATACATACATATATATATATATACATACATACATACATATATACACACACACACACACACATTAATGTTTTTCATTATATATGTAAAATAAATATAAATAAAAATAAAATTTAACATAAACATAAATTTAACATAAAATTTAACATAAAAATAGAATGTATATATTGTCTTTCCCTCCAATTCTCTATAATGAAATAATTATATCTTCATCTAATTAAGAAGATATGTTTATTAATTAAGAAGATGTACATTATTATGCGGTGGTTAAATGTTTACTGTATTACTGTACTAAATCCCTCGGCACAACACTATACACTCATATCATTGTTATTCACCATTGTAATCTTTCTCTTCCTGTAGATTCCTAAACTCCCAATCTGAACATGTTTACTTAAGTTCTAGACAAAAATAGTACTAATTATACTTGTGCAATGCCCTAGAGAGGAATTACCATGTTTGCACACAAATATTTAGAAGTTCTGAAGCTTTTCTTGGAGATTCAGTGTTTACTACGATGATTGTATGATATCGCTTTCAGAGTCATCAGTAAAGGACCGTGGAGAGATGCCTACAGGCCCTGTCAGTGTCCAATGTCTCCTGAGTCTCAAGGAGGTCATTATCAGCTTCAATTAAAAACCAGTCCCTCTGCTCTCTTTTCTGAGTTGGCTTCACATAAACAAAGAAACCTACGGCACAAATATACAGATTATATCATAAACTCATCCTCTCTTGATTCAATTTTTCTGCCTATGACAGAACAAGAAATGCTTTCTGTTGATCAGTGCAGAAACTACCTTGAAATCTTCGCAAAATCTGTGTGGCCATGTGAAATTCCAAGTCGTGTGGACAGTGCTGGATAGTAACTAATTACATGTAATCTGGATTACACAATCAGATTCCAAAAATGAAGTACTTCTAATTAGATTAAGTTACATTTTAAAATGCTTATAATCAGATTACAGTTACTTTTTTACAGATTACATGATTACATATTACTTACACAATAGTAATAAATTATTCATAGTTTTTTTGATTCCCCCTAATTGTTCTACTACACCTTTAAATGTTCATTTCAAAAATAGCCTACTGCTATACATTAAGAAAGTCTTCCAGTTTTGTTGACATTCACAGAAAGAAAAGTCACTAGTCAGGTGGCTATAATTACACAGAATGTTGAGACAGCATTTGACCACTGGATTTATAAAAATCATTTTAATTTTAAGAAGTGTTAGGTCAAAAGTAATCTAAAAGTCATCAAAAAGTAGTCTGATTATATTATCTGAAATGTGTAATGTAATGGATTACGTTACTAACTACAATTTTTGTCATGTAATTTGCAATCAGTAATGGATTACACTTTGCAAGTAATCTACACAGCACTGCGTGTGAAAATTTCTTGTACAAAAGTAAAAGTGTTATCACACTTAGTCAGGTTAGACACCATATTGAATTTAACAAGGATGAAATGGTACACACTGTATAAAGGTCCTACAGTAGATCATGTAATTTTCACAACTTTTTTTTTTTTTTTTTTTTGTGTGTGTGTACAGAAAGTTTTTTTTTTTTTTTTTTCATAAGGACATTTGCTCAGTTGACCCTTGTTAAACAACAGGGTTCTGCAAGACAAAAAAAAAAAAAATGAAATAATGCTTTTTCTTTTCTTCTGTTGTAAATTAATGCTAAACTGTGTGTAATGTAAATCACTGATGTTTATCATTACCTGTACTGCATTAAGTGAAAGTTTTCAATATAAAGTATTCATCAAATTATAATTTTAATAATTATAGTTATAATTATAATCATAGTATTTCCATGCCATGACCACAGGGCCAGAAACATTTATGACATAGTCATGCACACTTACTAGAGTGTCTCATTCTAGTGTTTAATGCTGAGAAGGACTGTTGCCTTGAAGCCTCATAAGGACTGGACTAGGAAAGATGCATCCTCGGATGCAACCTTCCATTTGAGAAACACCCAATGGATATTTTTATACTTGCATCGGACGAGAGCGGCATGACGCAATGCAACAAATGACAAAAGATCCCACTCTAATCAGTGATGCTGTCTACACTGAATGCAGTGTGATGCGACAAATTCCCGACGGTAAACTGATGCTATGCTTTGTTTCTGATGTACACCTAATGCCAGTGCTACAAGATAAAATCAGTGCTGGTCCACACTAGGGGCCAGATTTACTAACAGTCTGCGCCAGCACAAACCGTCTTTTGGCTTTAAAATAGTACTGTCAGGATTTACTAAAGACGCGCGGTGAAGAATTAGCACTGAAAAGGCATAGACAGTTATTTTTGTGGCTGGCCTTATTGAATGAGCATTTGTAGGAGTTTCCATTTCAGACGCAAAATTTATAGGAAGAGAGTATTAAAATGAATCAATGTGATTTACTAACATTTGCACGCGTCAAATTACTGGTATTTGCGCCATTAGTTAACGCCCAAATAAAGCATGTCTTAAAGCAGGAGGTAATTTGCGCTGATCTTGGTAGATTGTGCTGGTCATTATGGAAATGATCTGGCTGTGTCTGTGTTTTTTAATGTGCGCATTGTCAGTAAATCACACGCAGAATTTTCCCTCCCATCGGCGCTTTTATGGAATTGCGCTCTTAACACTAATTTGCCCTGTTTAGTAAATCTGGCCCAAAGTATGCAAGTTGTATAGGGCCTCCAAACCACAAGGGGACCCACTTTGCTCTTAAAGATGATTTAATGACTAGGGGTGTGCGATTATTAAAATTTTAGGTTCATTGTTGATTTTGGTTTTCAATGATCATGAAAACAACATGTCGCATACAGTTTCTTTCCTTTAAAGCGATGCTCTGTCGCTTACATAACATCCAAATCAGCTGAATCATGTAATATTACCTGACTGTTGTACAGTCTCCTGCCGGATGTGCTTAATACTAAAAAAGAAAAAAAAAAAACAGATTGATATGCTGTTCCCCAGGAAGCTTTTTGTGTGGGCGATTTGAGATGGAGTGAAAACAAGTATAGGCTATTTTGGGCTTTGAATGTGCACTTAAATGGACAAATACACAAAAATATGTCAAAAGACATGAGTTTTCACTTAAATGCAGTCACTTATGTCATAAGTGAACATAAACAGTTAGTAATGAACATAAACAGAAAATATTGGATCTTTGAAGTCAGTCTTAAAGTGACAGCTGCCTAATAAACCTGATGCTACCTGTGTCATTTAAAGGGATAGTCCACCCAAAAATGAAAATTCTGTCATCATTTAGTTTGGTAAGTTTTTTTTTAATGTTTAATTAATTTTTTTAATTAATTTTAATTTTTTTTTTTTTTTTTTGATGAATAGAAGGTTCAATCTAAAACTTTTTAACAGTGGTGTACATGACCTAGTGAAGTGTACATACTTTATAAATAGAACTACTGTAGATAAAAATGGGAGCAAGTACTGTATTGCATAAAGTTGCATATCATGCAAAATATACCCTGCAGGTCAAGGTTGCTGTTTCACAACTGCACAAGAGAGTAGCATTGTACTCTCAGGAAAGTAATACTATAGGCTATGATGAATTAACCAAGCAATGATGAATGAACTAAGTAGATTATTTGACTGACTTTTATTAAAAATCATGGAAAGTTGTGTGGGAATCAGTCGGGCAGTTGGCATTTGTCAAAAATGTGTAAACGCACTGTATAACCTGACTTTTCTCACAAGGTCACTGACAGGGGTATTCAGGCAGAGAA
Organism: Spinibarbus caldwelli; assembly: GCA_039654775.1. Taxonomy (NCBI): domain Eukaryota; kingdom Metazoa; phylum Chordata; class Actinopteri; order Cypriniformes; family Cyprinidae; genus Spinibarbus; species Spinibarbus caldwelli. Next base: position 19,135,469 of record CM077265.1, on the reverse strand, counting down.
AACTAAGTAAATATGAAGTTAATGATCTAAAGAAAGGCCAATAATCGGCGGCCTTCAGGAACTGATCATTCCTGAATTCCAACACTGAAGCTGAAGTAGTTAATGAGTTTATTCAAAAATAGCTACATGACCCTTGTTTCGGAATATTGTTTGCACATATCTGCCAATAAAGATGGTCATTAAAGATGGACATAATACTTAAAACAAAGTGAATAAAGCAAGAATTTTGTTCTCTTTACACAGGTGAGGTTGATCACTTTCGCTTGAAAGGGTATCTGAAAGTTACGCTTTACCGCACAGAATCCATTCTTGTGGTTAATGGATTATTATTAGTGGTGATTGTAAAAGCAGACATCACTATTAACTTTGGGGCCACTCACACAGAAAGTGTTCTTGCATTTATAAACGCGAGACACTGTCCCCAAGCAAAACTTTGTCAGAGGCCCCTATCAGTGTGTTCACAAAAAAAACCCAAAATGAGCCTGAACCCCTTAGTCTTTCAGACCAGATTCATTGTCAACAGACAACAGTGAGTTGAAACAGTCAGTAATACAAGTCAAAAGAAGAAGAAAAAGAAGAAGAAGAAGAAAAGTACAAACTATAAGATAAATATAACAGAAAAAAAGACTAAATGAACAATTTAGTCTACTGAAAATAATTACCTATACAGAAATTGAATAAAGTTTCTTCTTTTTCTTTTTTGGGTAACCAAATAGTTGATGGACCCCATTGAAATCCATAGTATGGAAAAAAAAAAAAAAAAAAAAAAACTATGGAAGTCAATGGCTACCGTCAGCTGTTACCGACATTCTTCAAAATATCTTCTTTTGTGTTCAACAGAAGAAATAAATTCAAACAACATGAGGGTGACTAAAACTTTTGAACGGTAGTGAATATCATGTATTTTTTTCTCCCTATTATATGTCTTTTAGATTTTACAGTTTTTCTCAATTGCTTACAGTTTTTTTCAACTGCTTACACACATTTTCAAAACATTGCCTCTTTTTTTTTCCAAAACTTTACACACAAATCCAAGAATTGCACACACAAAATGCAAAATGCCTCACATCTCTTGCAAAATGAAGCACTGCATTCAAAATATCACAAACACATCTCAAAAGCAAACATTTGTCTTATGTTGCAGACACCTTTCCCATAATATTATATTTTTGGATATATCATATACAGTACACACAGTTATTCAAAACCTAAAGCTCTTCTTTCATTATAGCTCCTATGTACATTTCTGTACAAGATTGAAAGTAATTGGCAGAGAGATATTGAAAAACAAGAAACGGTAAACAAGAAAGCAAGATTGAAAACAAACTATTTTTTTACTGTAAGCATCTGTGGTTGTGTATTACACAGTACGAAAGAAAAGAATACCTCAACCATGTGTAGTTGGACAGAAACCAAACATAATTTTGAAAAAGGTGATTATTCCAAAGAAATGGTGTGTGTGTGTGTGTGTGTGTGTGTGTGTGTGTGTGTGTGTACTTGTTTATGGTACATTGTGGACCAAATGTCCCCACAAGGATGGTAAAACCTGAAATTTTTGACATTGTGCGGTCCAGCCTGCGGTCCCCACGAGGGGGAAAAAAAAATATTAAAAATAGTAAATGATGTTTATCTGAAAGTGTAACAATGCAAACAGGTTTTCTGTAAGGGGTAGGTTTGGGCTTAGGGGATGAAAAATATTGTTTGGTCAGTATAAATGTAATAGAAGTCTATGGAAAGTCCCCACAATTCACAGAAACAAACGTGTGTGTGTGTGTGTGTGTGTGTGTTGGTGGGTGAGATGGTTGGGTGTATTGCACATTGTTTGCATCCATTGTTCAAAAACCTATAACTTGACCTTTGGCCTATTTATAGGCCTATTCTATAGTAATGATTGGTTGGTGTTAAAGAACATGAATATACTGACCAAACACAATACACGAGACAAGTACTGCACACTAATGAAAATATTTATTTCTCACCACATTGTGAAATCCTTCAGTACATCGTTGCAATTAGGCTGCATTTTGCAATGAAAATCAAAACATATTCTAAATACAATATAATACATAAACTTTTGTGACAAAAAAAAAAACCTTAGCATCATCTCTTCATGTAGCTGGATATGGACACTTTGTCCACATTACAGGCAATGTCTTCCCTCGTAAAACAGCAAGGGAAGAATCTTCTCAAACGGCGACTCCATCCTTGCCCAGACTCGGCTTCTAATAGGTCAAAGGCCTCCTCCATCGCTTGAATGAGGGATATAACATAGGGTCAGAGATCATAAACCTTCCACTGTCATGTGAAAAAGGAAAGGAAGGAAGAGTGTTGTGTAAGGTACTGGAATAATAGAAACAGTTTCTGGTTGCATAAGTCCAATACCTTATTTTTAATTTTAGTGTGTAAGCAATCGTAAAAAACTGTATTTGAATGTACTGTAGAGTACAGTACAAAACAGCAAACAACAAAAAAATAATTATTCTGCCCCAGCATCCCGTCTTTGGTCGGGGACAGGCCAAAGAACCTCTTCAACATCACAGGCTAAATTGGCCCTGGCCAGGCAGCGGGGGTACAATCCTCTCGCATGCCTGATCCAACCCTGGCACGCATCAACTAAAATATCTGAGACTGCTTGTTTTCTTGTCCTTGCCCTTCTGCTTTCTCTTCCATGTTGTCATCGTCCTCCTCCTTCTCCTCCTCCTCCTCCTCTTCCTCTCCGTACTCCTCCACCACCTCTTACTCTTCCTCTTCAAATTTACACATTACTGTATGTGGGATAATGATTGAAAAAGACTGGATAGGATTCACAGTTACGCTTTTACTAGTGGACTGACCAGAAAAAAAAAATGAAATAAAAAATAAAACAAACAACACTACAACGTCATTGTGAAATAGAAAAGAAAAAGAAATGTGGGCACAAAGGTGAAAATAAAAATTAGAAAGTCCACTGTCAGAATTTGTAACTCTTGTGTTGTCCTCATATGCTTTCCAATTGAAGGTTCATGAGATGTACCTTTCAGCTATTTCAGAAAACTGGTTTATAATTGGTTGATCTATATTCTCTTCATTAGTGAAAGTCAAGAGTCACTTGAACAATTCATGGCAAATTTACAAAAAGTCTAATAGAAATGTGTAGAAAATGTGTTTGGCAGTTTATGACAACTAGATCAAAAATTTTGCATTTAACGACTTATACGATGAGCTAATGACTTGATGTTTTGAGGGGAAAGATAATACATTTTGAGCAACATGACAATAGCAATTAGTAATGTAGGAAACCGCAGACAAATGTACATAATCAGCTGCATGAATGTACCAAAGCAATCACAACTTGTTCAAAAGAATGAGAAACTTTTTATGACGTGCACAAGTGACTAGATGACGTAGAGGTTGAACAAGTAGTTTTGAGAATTTCATTTCTGATCTGAGAAATGCACCAAAGCCACTGAGAAAAACTGTATGCTGACTTTGGCCCTTTTATCTATCCATCGAAGGTTCTGATTGGTGTGTGATAAATTTTGACTCCTAGTGTTTCCACTTGGGTAATTGTGTGCTAACTGAGCTCAAACTTTGCAGACTTGAGTGAACAATATTGAATGCTAGTGCTTTCTGAATGACCACATGGTGTAAGCACTGAGAAATGTAGGGATTTGTGTGTAGAGTTTTGCAGTAACAGTTCACCAAATCTGACTCGTGTCAAAGTAGGGAATAGTGTTTCTAGTTCAGTAAAATGGGTGTGCTTTTTTAAAAATGGCGTTATGGTTTTAAAATTTTAGTTCAAAAGCCTGGTTATGGTGTTTTAGCAATCGAGAAAAACTGTATTATTTTACCATTATCAAAATATTCATTATTAAATGTTAAACTAGTTTAACATTTTAACAAAATATTAAAATTTGAAAACTGAAAGATTCAAAATTATTTCAATATTTATTGTGCAGACAGAAGAGAAAAAAAGGAGTAAAGTAAAATCAATATATATTACTATGCAGCATTTCCAATCAAGCTGTTAGTCAAATTATGTAAAAAGTGTGAAAACATCAATTAAAAGTGTGTTTAGGAAACATATGAAATCAGCTATGAAATGAGCTATGAGTCATGTACACCATATATTTTTATTTTGTTCATTAATTCAATAAAATGTTGCTGTTATTGTTATTAGTAATAATATAACCAATGATATTAACATTGTGCAGCAGTAAACATACTTTTTAATATTTTACAGTTGTATTATTAACAATAAAATCGTTTAATTATTAAAATAGATATTAACATTATAATATGTAAAATATATTAGAGCGTACTGTATGTACCATATAATGTTATCTATTTTGAACAAACATTATTGACAATAAAAATAAAATTGTTGTTGTAATTATTGTTATCAGTAATAATGTGACATATATATATATATATATATATATATATATATATATATGTATGTATATTTTGTGTATATTCCTTTTGAGCATATTGAAATTAATAACATGAATCAAATTTATAGAACATTAAAAATACTTATTTTGTGTATTAATAGAATCTTTAAATTATTATTGATATTAACATCATAATATATGACATATTGTAATGCATAAAACATGATGTTATTTATTTGGATAATTGTTATTATTATACAATAATTGTTATTGTTATTAGTTATAACAATGTAACAAATAATAATTCATATAAAATGTTGTTTTATATTTACATATTTATTTTCCCCTTTAATTTCTGTCAAAATGAAACAATAATAACAGTAATTATAATATTTGTTACTTTTATTTTAATAATCAATAGATTTTATTTATTAATAATATATATTAACATCAGTGCTGTCACGATTAATCGCATCAAAAATAAAAATTGTTGTTTACATAATATATGTGTGTCTACTGTGTATATTTATTCTGTATATATAAATACACACACATACAGTATATATTTTGAAAATATTTACATGTATATATTTATATTCATAGAATTTACAGCATATATAAATATATTTAATATATAAACAACATGTTTTTCTTAAATATATACGTGCATGTGTGTGCATTTATGTGAAAATATCAATTAAAAGTGTGTTTAGGAAACATATGAAATCAGCTATGAAATGAGCTATGAGTCATTTCATTTTATAGAGGACCGGTGGGAAAGTTCAAAGAAAAATTGTGTAAAAAAAAAAAAGGAATTTAAATAAATAAATAAATAATAAAAAGTTCCACAAAAATATATTCTTATTTCTAAAGACTATATTTATATTTCTCTTTACATTTATACATCATAACTTTAACGGTGGGTAGAAAACATAAACAAAAATCTATAATAGAAACTGAATATTCATTCACCAGGTAATATATATATATATATATATATATATATATATATGTGTGTGTGTGTATATATATATATATATATATATATATATATGTGTGTATATATATATATGTATATATATATATATATATATATATATATATATATATATTACCGATTAATCGCGATTAAAAGTTTTTCTTTATATAATATATATGTGTGTGTACTGTGTGTATTTATTATGTATATATAAAGACACACACATGTAGTATGTATTTTGAAAATATTTACATGTATTTACATGTGTATATATTTATATTCATATAGTTTATATTATATATAAATATATTTAATATACAAACATAACATATTTTTCTTAAATATATACACGCCTGTGTGTGTGTTTATTTATATATACATACTAAATATACACAGTACACACACATATATTATGTACACAAAAACTTTTATTTATTTATTTATTTATTTATTTATTTTCCAAAAGTGTCTTCATATTTGAAAATATATAGCTCCCTTTGAAGATTTTGGCCATCAAAATTTTAACAACACCTGCTTTAAAACACAATATTTTATATTCCACTTGATGGAAACAACATCAAACATTCACGACTTTAAGAAAAAAAAGGCTGCGTGTTGTGCATGTGTGTCCGCTGTAAGGTAAACTAATCATAAAATAAATGCTCTGAAGAAAGTGAATGAAATATGCTGAAGTCAACCTTTCACCGCTAGATGGCAGACCTTCACTGAGTAAAGAATTGACCAGTGCCAGTGCTCTCCCTCCTCCAGCAGAGGGCGCTCGTTTAGAGCCCTTCAACACTCTTGTTTATTATATTATATACAGCGAATAAAATTTGAACTACATAATAAATATTTCTTTAAAATGTATGCCGATTTGACTATTGAATCTGATTAATATTAAACAAAACAAAAAAATCACATACTTATATGCATTTGTTGATCCTATTAAAACGAAAAAAAATAAATAAATAAATCTTGGAAATATTCAGTATGAGTTTTAACTCGCGCCCAGCGCGTGACCTACAGAGCGCGCACTAACGCGCGCGCATCTCGCTTTAAACCCTCTCAGTGTCCCTTTAATCTGCGCATCAGCGCGCTGACGTCAGCGAGCCCCCCGGGCCGCGCGCTCCCATTGGCTGGCGGTGACGTCAGCGGCATTTTTCCCCTCCTGAACCATGACCTCATCCTTAGTTCATTTGTAGCGCCTAAGCGCGCCTTCTGTTAATATCTAGCCTCGCTTATCTCTCGCGCGCCGGCCCGGATGCGCTACGAGAGCACGAGGCGGTTCTGAGCGGGTTTATCGCATGTGACAGCGGTCCAGACTCATCCAGACTCATTAGTGTACACTAGTGACAGCGGTCCAGACTCATTAGTGTACACTAGTGGCGTCTGCTGCGAATGGCTTCCCGTGGAGAGCAGCTGAAGCGCAAACGGAGGTGAGCGCGAGCTGTGGACGGGGCGCACTGATATCTGAGAGCGTGCTCACGGCTGTAGTTTTGCGATGGACGTGCTGGAGTGTGTCGACCGTCTGTGTGAGGCAACACTGTGACATCTTCAGGTGATCATGGATTATCAGTAGCTCAGCAGTTATTGTGTGCTGCTCATGCATAAGAATTAGCCTACAGGAGTGTATGAGAAGTAATGTTGAATGTTTCTCTTGTGGCTTGTCTTGTATGTCTGCATTGTACACAGATGGAGTCTGGGAGCTTTGTTATTATAGTCAGGTTTATATTGAACATTTGATTTACAGTCTCCATAATAATGTCTTTCTTTCTTTCTTAAAATGATCATTTAAATAATAACACTTTTAATATTTATTCATAAATATTCATAATTAATTACTATTTATATATAGTAGCATATTTTAATGTACACCGTATATTTTTATTTTGTTCATTAATTCAATAAAATGTTGCTGTTATTGTTATTAGTAATAATATAACCAATGATATTAACATTGTGCAGAAGTAAACATACTTTTTAATATTTTACAGTTGTATTAATAACAATAAAATCGTTTAATTATTAAAATAGATATTAACATTATAATATGTAAAATATATTAGCGCGTACTGTATGTACCATATAATGTTATCTATTTTGAACAAACATTATTGACAATAAAAATAAAAATGTTGTTGTAATTATTGTTATTAGTAATAATGTAACATATATATATATGTATGTATATTTTGTGTATATTCCTTTTGATCATATTGAAATTAATAACATGAATCAAATTTATAGAACATTAAAAATACTTATTTTGTGTATTAATAGAATCTGTAAATTATTATTGATATTAACATCATAATATATGACATTGTAATGCATAAAACACGATGTTATTTATTTGGATAATTGTTATTATTAACAATAACAATAATTGTTATTGTTATTAGTTATAACAATATAACAAATAATAATTCATATAAAATGTTGTTTTATATTTACATATTTATTTTCCCCTTTAATTTCTGTCGAAATGAAACAATAATAGCAACAATTATAATATTTGTTACTTTTATATTAATAATCAATAGATTTTATTTATTAATAATATAGATTAACATTAGTGCTGTCAAATGATTAATCACAATTAATTGCATCCAAAATAAAAAATTTTGTTTACATAATATATATGTGTGTACTGTGTATATTTATTCTGTATATGTAAATACACACACATACAGTATATATTTTGAAAATATTTACATGTATATATTTATATTCATAGAATTTACAGCATATATATATATATATATATATATATATATATATATATATATATATAAACAACATGTTTTTCTTAAATATATACGTGCATGTGTGTGCATTTATATATAAATAATAAATATACACAGTACACACATATTATGTAAACAATAACTTTTATTTTGGATGTGATTAATCACGATTAATGGTTTGACAGCACTAATTTACATAATACATATAAAATACATTATAATGTATGCATTCTCTAGTATATAAATTAGCGTTATTTATAAATAGTCTCAAAATACATAGATAGATAGATAGATAGATAAACAGATTTTTATTTAAATAATTAGGGGAAAATATGAACTATTGATTAAATGCTGCATCAGTCTGTACAGTGGCATATTGCAGCATGAGTCTAAGACAGGTGTGGTGGTTCAGGGTAGTATTGTGCGTTACTCCGGCCCTGATCAGAGCGTTAATCTCAGGCTGTCAGCGTTCGTTCAGACCCCTGCAGAGCTGAGCCAGTGCTAAGAATTACACCGGATGGAGAACAAGAGGGTTTGTGAGAGCTTGCCTGATTTTACTGAGATCTTGAGGGTTTTCTGATAATGGCTATGATCTGAGTGAGCGCACATGGCTATAGTTTGTCTCCGAAGGAAAACTTGGGATATACTGATTTGAATTGTGATATATTTTTGTGATTTAAAACTAAACTAAACCTTCTTAATGTAAAACAAAGATCAGCCCATGTTTTACAAATCCAGTTCATCACAACAGATGATATCACTGCAACAGTGATTAACAAATGCATGCAGGCTCAGACAGAACAATGCTCTGCATCAGCGTGCGTATGGCACAGAGTCCAAATAAGTGATGTCAGCCATACAGTTAATGAATAACCCGGATTAAGATATTTTGCTTTGCTTTTTCCTCCATTCAGCGATGTTTGTTCGCAGCTGTTCAGGTGCAGTCTGTCATTATAAAGCAATCGCTGTCACTTTAAATAGACGTGCTTCTCTTTGTTTGACTGTCATGCACTGAAAAACATTGCTTTAGGATTTAAGGCCCATGCACACAAGAATGATAACTATAAAAATAACTATATTAGTGTCGACACACCAATGGGCGTTAACGTTCTGTTTATTGTAAGCAAACACTGCAGTTTTGTCATCTTTAAATGCTCGAACTCTTTAAAGTTCGTTGGATTCTGATTGGCTGTCAGAGATTATTATTGTTTATCATCTGAAAAAAAAAAAATTGCTCTGAAAGCGATTCCAACAATATTGTTTCTAAGTGTCGTTAACTTTATAGTTGTGGTGTGAATCTCCTTATTTTCATAGATTTAGCGGGTGTTTACAAGACTGTTTTCAACTAAAACAGAAAACTTTTTTTGCATTTTGTGCACTTTTGAAAACGATACCATTAGTGTCTTCGTGTAAACTACAAAAACATGAATTTGTGTAAACGGTAATGTCGTGCGTGTGCGTATTATGTGTTCAGGCTATAGGAATACGTATATGTGCAGGCGCGTACTGTTTCTTTACAAGGTGACATCACCAACTACTGGCCTGGAGTGCATAATACAGCATTTTTTAGTTGTTTTTGCACATCAGTGTGAATAGAGATTGACAATGTTGTCTGTACACAAAACCTTTCAAAAACGCAAAGAAAAAACAGTTCTAATTTTGTTGCGTACCCTTTGAACATTTTATTTTAACGTTATCGCCCTCTGTGTGAACGAGCCTTTACTTTGAAACACTTTTGACTCAGAAATTGCTAGTAAATTTCACAAATAATTATAGCGTAACAATTTGCAAGTAGAAAATCTGGGTTACACTTTATTTTAAGGTGTCCTTGTTACAGTGTAATTGTACATTTAAGTACTGAGTAATATTAATTAACTAGCCTACATGTACTTACTATATGGTTAGGGTTACTTGCACGTAATTATGCATAATTAATTGCTATTATAATAGTAATTACATGTAACATGTAACAAGGACACCTTAAAATAAAGCGTTACCAAAAACTGAAATAGTATTTCCATATAAAATGTACTCCAGTAATCTTTTGTTGTATTTACAACCAGTGTTATTTTAGTATCATGTAATTTTTAGTGTAAATAATTTTTACATTTTGTATTTTTGTCTTTTTTAGTATTATTAATATTTGAATATATATTTTGAATATATAATATATATAGTTTTTATTAATTTTATTTCAGTTTTAAACGCATTCCATTTTTGTTATTTTAGTACATCAAGTTAACCAAAATTGTAATGAGAAATGTTGTAGCTAAATTTTTAATATATATTTTAATTCAGTTAATGTTTATTTTAAGTAATGAAAATTGGATTTAGTGGTTTTAGTTACAGTTTTAGTTAATGATAATAACCCTATTTACAATTTTGAAAAAAACATTTTTTACAGTGTCAGCTAAAAAAAAAACTCTCTTTTAAATACATTTCTTTGGTGTCATTTCCTGACATGCATCTCGGAAGTAGTATTAAATCCCTGAAAATCAATAGAACAGATGTTTGGAGTGTTTCTCGCTTTGGGATGTGAGGCAACAGCCTCCACAACCTCTCCTCTCCTCTCCTCATGCCCAGTCAACTTTTTCTCCTTTTCCGTTTTTACATTCAGTTGCTATGGCAACAGTGTAATCTCACTCCATCCGTCTCCACATCAGCACTTTGCACCACTGTTTATGCCGGTGTTTTCGAGGAAGTACAGTATAGATGCATGAATGCAACGTCGATGCCACCGAAATAAACTGCGCCGCACCTCGTCGTCTCGGAAAATGCACGACAGGTGTGAATAATAAATAACAGTGCATAATAATGCTGGTCTCGAGAGAACGCACACCTTCTCTTGATGTCAAACTGCAGTGCACAGCCGATCCCCCCCTCCACCCCACAACTAGAGTTGTCAAGCAGAAGGAACGCCATTAGACACATGCAGCGTCAGCCTTGTTATGCTCTGACGTGCCTCCACTTCACCATCTCATCCTGCGGGCCACAGGGGGGCTGTTGTCGTGTTATCGATCGGCCGATTGCAGGAGAGGTTACAGAGGGGTTTCTTTTCTCCAAGGTGTGGCTGAACATCCTTCCTGTGGAGCGATTAGAGAGAGCGAAGGATGGTAAGGAGGTCGGGGTCTCTGGTGGCTTGTTGCAATCCTGTGCGTGTTTGCTTTCTAGTGAGATGCGGGTTATGGTTACTTGTGGTGACTGGGAATGTGATCAAAACAAAGGCGTCCATGTTGGGATGCTGCTGGTCGCGTGAGGCTGGTCCTCTGGCAGCGCCGCTCATGCCGCGCTGGGTTTGTTTATGTGGACGTGACATGAAAACGAGCTGTTTCATTATGATTATTTGGCTTGCAGTTGTTTGGAGAGCAACACTGGACATGTGAAGTGAAATGGAGATTGCGTGTGTGCGTTTGTTTATGTTCTCAAGCGTGCTGCTGGAATGCTTGTTTTTCTTGTTTTATGTTTTATATTGCATACGTGCTTCATGTAGAATATATGAGTATTTAGATGTGTGTTTGAGGGTCTGTGTGTGTGTGTGTGTTTCAGTCTCTCCCTGCTGATTTCTGCATGGCGCTGCAGATATCTCAGTGTCGCAGCATCACCCTCCCTCAATGCAGCAGCAGAGGGAATGAGAGATAGATGCAAAGAAAAAGTGTGAAAGTTTGGAGCAGCCAACAGTCAAGGTTGTTGTTGTCAACAAAAACTATTGCAAAAACGAAAAGGAGCAGTAAAGCAAATATTTTTGTTAAGTCAAATAAAAACAAACACGTTTGCAAGCAAGCAAAGTCTTCAGTTTTTTTTTGTTTTTTTTTTGATCATTTTTATTTTTGAGGAAAAACAGAAGCAAAAACAAAAACTAAAACTATAAATGTTTTTTTTTTGTTTGTTTTTTTCTTTTCATTAGTTTTTTACCTTTTTATTGTTGTTGAATAAAATAAAAACAAACATTTGCATATTTTGTAGTTTTATTATTGTTGAATAAAATAAAAACAGTTTTTCTTTTTTCATATTTCTTTCATAGGGTTTTTGTTGTTTTATTCTTTAAGTAAAATAAAAACAAAACATTTGCAATTTAACAAAAACTAAAAATAAAGTGTGTTAAAATTGTTCATTTTTTATTTTTATTCATTGTTTTTTTTTGTTTTTTTTATTTATTTATTTTGTTGAGTAAAACACAAAAACAACATTTTTTAAGTAAAATAAAAACAATTTTCAGTTGAGTGAAAAATAAACAATATAAATGTGCACTAAAATACAATTGAAAACTGGATTAAAGTTTTCATGTATTTTTTTAGTTTTTCTTGTGCATAGTTTTTTGACATTGTATTAAGTAAATAAAAACAGCAAACAAATAAAAAATAAATGTGCACTGTAGTACAAACAAAAACTCAATAAAAATTGTTACGTATCTTCTTTTTTGTATTGTCACTCAATATTGGATGGACTGATTTAATTAATCTTCCACGTTTTTATACTATTGTATTGTGTATTCTGTCAAAATAACCAACCATTTAGAAATTAAGCGCCTGTCTGGTGATCTTGTAAAACAACCAGCCACAGTTCACATTTTAATAATCTAATAATTCACCCAAAAAAATGAAAATGTGTCATTATTTAGTCACCCTGATGTTGTTTCAAACCTGTATGACTTTCATTTGTGGAACATAAAATATCATTCTGAATAATGTGTTTGTTTTTTTTTTGTTTTTTTTTTCCCCATCTAGAAGTCAGTGATGTGCACCAAAACTGTTTGGTTCCAAACATTCTTCAAAATGTCTTCTTTTGTGTTCCACAGAAAAAAAGGAAGGTTTAGAACAACGTGAGAAAGACTAAATGATGACAGAACTTTCATTTTTGGGTGAACTGTCACTTTCTAACTATTGTTCGAGGAAAATAGAACAATTGATGGTGTTAAGTTATAAGAAATAAAACCTAAAACTAATACTGAAAAAAAAAAAAAAAAAATGAAGATACAGATGGAATAAAAACTGTTTTTGAACCATTAAAACTACCTGAAACTATCACCATAATTTAAAATAAAAATTCAAAATGAAATAAAATTAAAGCTAGTTACATGTCCAAATCTTTGCTTACAGTCTGGCACTTGACAGTTAGAGAAGAGCTTATCTTGATCACCTGCTTAACCTTAACCACAGTCTTGATTGTCTTCATTCGGCACGCATCTCTGCTTAGACGCTCACAAACACTCTGTTGCGCTCAGCGAGAAGGTGTTTTTTTGAGGAAACGCATTACATGAAAGTCTTCCACCAAAGGCATCAATTCTAAACCAGCAGACTTTGTCATAGAGTGACATGTTTGTCCGGTTGGAGGAGAAATGTTACCTCTTTCCACTTTCACTTTTGGTGTGGTTACGCTTCCATTAGTAAGAGAGAGGAGGTGTGAGCCAGCCAACGCCATGTTTTTTTAATGACTAGTGTGGCGGAGAGTAGACTTTGGAGGAATACAACTCGCATGAACAATTTTGTTTGAGAATATTTGATATTATGTTGCACTTTGATCATCTACTATGATGTTTGTACAGTTTTCACTTTTTTTAACAGTGGTAACCATAGTTTTGTCTGAATGAAATCATAATGCCAAACCTGTTTGTCAGGGGAACACAATAGAAAAATTTGGACCCCACTGACTTACACTGAACAGCTGAAACATTCTTCAAAATATCTTCTTTTGTGTTCCACAGAAGAAAGTCATATGAGGGTGAATAAATGACAGATTTTAATTTGTGAATGATCCTTTTAGAATGAAACAGTTACATCATAGTATCTATGGTAAACACGGTGAAGTGTTATATTTTCCTGTATTTATGCTTTACTGCAAGAACATTATTAAAGGCTTTCTATTTTAGATTTTATGAATGTTTGAACCCTCTGCAGTGCAAACGAATATTTCCCTCATCCTCGATTGGCTCTTGGTTTAGTCTTATGCTCTGCATAATGTAATGGAGTGAGCGGTTTGGAGATTGAAGCGTTCAGAAGGTCACTGCATATTCAAGCAGTTCCTGCTCTTTCAGGCCTGATCAAAACATCGCCCCACTCATCCAGCCATAAACAATCGCTCGCCCTCCTTCACACATGCCTTCCTCCAACACAGATGCACGTACACTGAATATATAAAACTGTGTTCGGTCTGCCAAGTGGAATATTTAGGCTAAATGTGCTTCTGCAATAATGAGATTATTGAAAAGACTATATATGATCCTTGCAGCTGAGGCTATAAATGGCACATTTTTTTTCCAGTCTTGTTACATAATCTGTATTGGTTCAGTTTCCTAACGTCACATCCTGTCTGGCTGTAATATAAACAGGGTCATTATGAAATGGATCGCATATTTCTGATCAAGATTTGCTGAGCTAGAAACAGTATTGCCATTCATAAAATACATAACCATTAAATAGAGCCTAGACTGGTGTACAAACTATTTTCACTCAGAAATTGCTAGTAAATTTGACAAACAATTACAAAGAAACAGCAAGTAACACATTAAATTAAATGTGACACTTTGAAACAAAAACAAATAGTATTTCCATGCAAAATGTAGTTTAAAAATCTTTGTTTTATTTATAACTTTAATTTTTGTATTTTTTTATTTTTTTACTGTATTCAGGTTCATTATGGCCTCATTAGTTTGTTGGATATTTACATTGGTAAAAAAAAGTTGATAAAAAAAATGCAATATTTTGCCACAAAACTATGATAACTTGTCACTTTATTAATGATCACTTAATTGTTTTGCTAAAATTTTGATTAAAATGGTAAATATTAAATATCCTGCATGTAATAATAGCTGTTTTTATATAATACAGTAAATTCTGTATTTTAAATGGATAAATATCTCATTTGATTTATTTTCTAATTTTCTTCAGAACTTTATAGTCACAATCTAAAACATAAGATAATTGCAAATAATTGGTAATAATATTTGCAAATGAATGACATGTAAATGTATCAAATGGTATAAAACAGTATTTAAAAACACTACCTCATATAAATATAATTTTACAGACAACTTTCTCTTGAATGTTAAACTGAAGGATTTTATGTAGTTGTTATTGTATTATGCTTATAAATTTAACTTTTATTTTGTCACAAATGCAGCCTTTGATGCTAATATGGCATTTAAAAGGGTAAATAAAACAGTTTGGTGTTTCTTAAACATATTTTATTAAATTGTGCTAGATTTAAATTCTCTTAGAAAATTATATTACACCGAAATTTTTTTTTTTAACCGAATCAACCCTGAATCGATTTTAGAGTTTTTAACTAAAGCAAACTTTAGAAACATTACATAGGTTTTTAAGTAGCTATTTTATATTATTTTAACTTGTTACTCATCATGAAAATAGCCAAAAAATAAAAAATAAAAAAAGCTGGCATGGCGTTAAAACACCAACCAAGTAACCAAATTTATCAAATTAGTTATTCTACTGTATTAATGATCATAGCAGATGTGCTTACAGTACAGTTTAAGCATTTGGGGTCTATATTTGCATTCGTCCATTGTTATTGTTTTTTTTTTTTTTGTTTTTTTTTTTGGACAGGTAAGAATAGCTGTCATGATCACTGGTGATATATTAGAGGAGGCACTTGATGAATTTATTGACAGTTTTCATGTGACAGCAGCTGCTGCTCGGGCTGCACAGCAGCTGCTTTCATACTCCCTAACGCAGGTGGCTCCTGTTTCATTAGTGTCTTTAAGGCCAAAAACATACGCAAATGCAGACGTGAATGCTTTGCCACTGAATTGCAAGGGCTTTGTGCCATGTACATACTTAATGTGTATTTTTGCATTACTGTGGCGGTAACAAAACTTAATACTCAAGGAAACAATAAAGTTAGTTTTAAATGTGCCATGAATCTAGATGTGTTATTATTCAGATTGATAGCTATAACAGGTCATTTAATGAAATTAACTAGCTAAGCAAGCTTCTCCTCCCAAATATAATTTAATGAAATTAACTAGCTAAGCAAGCTTCTCCTCCCACTGTTGCTCAGCAATGACAGTAGTTGGTCTAAAAGAGAAAAATTACTATTAGAAGGCTTTTACATTAGTTTGTAATAATGAATGTTACGTATCAGCGTTGAGAATGTAGTGCATATTTTATGAATTGAGCACTGACAGACTTCAGAATATAACAGAGTCACCCGGTCAGTGAGAGATATTATCGTCCTCAATAAAGGCAAAGAAAATCAAAAGAGCAATTTTAAAGAACTGTAGAGAGCATAAAGAACGGTACATGTATGTTTGTTTCATATCGTTCAGAAATACTTTGGTAGCACCTTACAATACAGTCCCATTTTTTAACATTAGTTAA
The DNA here is from genome assembly GCA_039654775.1 of Spinibarbus caldwelli. Lineage (NCBI taxonomy): Eukaryota > Metazoa > Chordata > Actinopteri > Cypriniformes > Cyprinidae > Spinibarbus > Spinibarbus caldwelli. Next base: position 19,119,037 of record CM077265.1, on the reverse strand, counting down.
CAAGGGCTAAGAATGAAAAATACTTCTTAAGCATTTATTAATCTTAGTTAATATTAATTTCAACATTTACTAATACATAAAGTAAAAATTTCTCTTCATAATATTTAATTGACCTGAGCTAAAATGAACTAAAAGTGTTGTATTTTTATTAACTATCTTTAACAAAGATGAATAAACACTGTAACAAATGTATTGCTAGTTAATGTTAGTTAATGCGTTAACAAATGTTAACTTAATGGGATATTATTGTAAAGTGTTACCAAAACTTCAATACCATTTACAAGAAAACGTACAATTTAATGACTCTAAAATGTCACGTGGTGTAACCATTAAGTAAAATTTATTGATGAATATCCTTATGTTTTTGGGGAGTTGCACCACATGACATTTTACAATCAACTAACCTTGATTAATCATAAAAAGGTGACATTATCTGATATTTTAAGAGAATTATTGACTTTTACACTATGATATAATTTCCCATTTTATTTTATTTTTATTTTTTTGGTTGTACCACATGACAATGATTGGGTGAGAAAAATATTTTCAAATATTAATTACTAAAGTAATTTCATTAAAATATAGTTGCATAGCCAAAATAGTCATTTACCCAACAATGAATGATATTGAGCTTTTGTAGCTAGAAGAATTTCCCTTCACGTACTTCTGTAGAGTGTGTTTCGGGTCCAAAGATATTTGTGACGTTTTTTGTTTTTTTTTCTCTCTTCAGTATTTGCTCTGACATTTAATGACAATTAATGAAAAAGCAGGAACAAATTTGTTTTTGTCCTGCATAGATTTTCCATACAAGAAACAACGAATAAGGAACTACATGACAAAAAGACTAAACGAGATGCGCCTTGCCCGTTTATGATTGTTGACAATGTGCTGTCTAAAATAAAACAATAAAAAACTGTTGCCTTTGTTTTTCCCCAGACACCATGTGCACCTTGATGTCTCTTTGTGACCCGCGTCAGTGATTTTATCATCACTGATCCACCGCCTCTGCATTGGTTGTCGTTGTGCGCAACCCTCATCCAGAGAGGAGTTCTGGGTACCTCCATGGCGGGGGAGAAGAGCCGTCACAGTGCCATGGATATCAAGCGCCTAGCAGGCCTTCTGCAGCGCGGAGCTGGACGATTGCTGGTCATCGACAGTCGGACTTTCTCGGAGTACAATGCCTCGCATGTCCACAGCGCCGTCAATGTCTGCTGCTCCAAACTGGTCAAGAGGAGGCTTCAGCAGGACAAGGTGTCAGTTACCGAGCTCCTCCAACCTAACGGAAAGGTCAAGGTATCAAGTGTGTGTTTGAGAGAGTGTGTGGCTAGTTTACTTAATCGAGAAATTGGGGAACTATCGGTGGCATCAAAAAGGAGGTTGATGTCTGTGTGCAGACAGCTGCGAGCCTTTGAAGGGTTCAATTTATAAAGCTGATAGTTTTGTGTGGACTTCACAACCATGTCATTGCACAGTATTATAATGAACTAATGTTTACTTGTGAACACCCATTAACGAGTCCCTGTTTTGGCACCAATGTGCAACACATGCCGTCAAATTCAAATGCACGTATAGTATTTGACACTTCCTCATCTGAAATGAGTTTGTAATTAGGTGTAGTAGTCAGTTTGAAGTTGAAGAAAATGTTTGAGAAGGTCAGATTGGATCAAGGGTCTCTGGCTAGCAGCTAGCATTTCTAAACTTGGAGGACCACTATAGGTTTATTGGTTATCAGAGGCTCTGAAATTGGAGACTTGAGTTTTCCATGACTTCTGCATCGAATATGACATCATTTTTCCCACCCGACTGGCATGCCAAGTCTTTATATTTTTAGGCACTCTGTGAAACTGACAGAACTCTTAGGGGGAAATCCAACCACCGACACATGTCACGTAAAACTCCATGGCACAGCTGATGAGGTCAATGTCGAAAACCGATCCACCTTTATTGTGCACCTCGCTTTCCGAAAAAATTGCGCCACATGGGGAATGCAGTCCGATTTTCAGTCACACCACTAATGAAAACTGAAAGCCTACAGTGCAAATAAATGGTCTTAGAAATGGTTTGTGGGCATAGATATGGCTTGCCTTTGTGATTGTTGGTTCATGAAATCAATTTTGTTGGTTCCTCATATTCAGATTCACGAACGAGTGACCGACCTGTCATGCATGCAGTTCACCTTATGCTTTTCCGGTTCTTTATTTATGTATTTTAACTGCAGCTGTGAGTTGGTGTCATTCCCTTCCATTTTTGCAATTAAAATAGCCTAGATTGGCTTGCAATTTGTAAGATGTTAACTCTTGTTGGGTTTGCAAGAAATGGACTTCCGAACCCATTTCAGACTTAAACACTAATGTTTGTCCTATCGATTAATTTACACGATTGTCACATACATAACTATTCAGGACCTCTTGATATTTTGGGTACCTCTTTTAATACACTATGTTTCAAATATATCTGTTTTTATTGTATATATTTATTTATTTATGAAAAAAACAGTAATATGGTGCTTGCCCTAAGCATGTCAGCCCTGGGTCTTTGTGTGCTAATTGTTTCCCAAAAATGGGCACTTTGATTCGGATCTGCTTGCCAAAACCAGTTCCATCTGAACTTAACAGAGTGTCACTGTTTTCTTGGGTCACTCTTTCGCTGCATTCACCATTTCTTTCCATAGCCGAGCCTAGAGGCTGTGTGGCTTTTATTATCTCCCTCAGTAAAGAGGATAACACTCGTGATTAATGCAAGTCCTGGATAAAGCTGGAGCTATCTGGGTGTAATAGGGGGGAGGTGGGATGGGGCGAATTCTGGAAACTCTTTGTTATTGGATGAGCATGACATCATAATCTTTAGTGTAGCCACTGGCAGAGCACTAGCAGAGCACGTGCAAATCGTCTGCGCTACTAGCGCAGGATCCAGACAAAACCCTACCCCCTTCACCCCCCCTCTTTGGACAGCTGCCATTGCCAGAAGTTGTGGCATCAGTGTGTGAGCTGAAAGTAACGACATCACCGCAACCAAAGGCCACCAGTGTGGTCCATTGTGAGTGCGAATAAAGGAAGGAAGTGAAAGAGGGTATTAATGGATGAGCAGCACACATCCACACTGAGATAATGCCGAGGTTCCCCATGGCTCTATGTTCGGCCCATTTCAGATTACATCAGCGGAAGGCACCATATGCACCAGTTGCCTGGCCTGCACTGTAAATGGGTCAGTGTTAAGTGCAGTAGATAGAGTGCAATGGTACAGGAGCAGGACTTCCTCTGCAGCCACGAACAGTCTTGGCTTATGGTAATCTGTGCTGCTGAATGTTCCATTGAGCTGGTACTGACAGATGGCTATGCGGTCGCCCAGAGCGAAGACAGCCGAATAGGCAGATCTTAAGGATGTACGGATTGAACAAAGACAGGAAGCTTATTCTCCAAGCCTTTATCGTGTACTCTTTGTAGAACGTCACCTTTTTAAAATTTCACATGTAGAAATGAATAGGATTGTATATTTTCTAAAGAAATGTCAGTGGTGCTTGTACCTGCAAAACTTGTCGGCATGATAATAGGGTGATGCAAGGCGTTGCTATGTGGTTGCTAGTGTTGTCTGTGGGTGTTGCTAGCTTGTTGTGGGTAGTGAGTAAATCAAATGAGCCTACTCTTAAGTCTCTATGATATTTTGATATCATTTTTTGGCATGGGTTCCTTTTTGAGTATAAGTCTTTGGGACTGTTGTCCCCTAAAATCTAGAGGTCTCTTCAGATCCCAAACCTCAAGTAGTGTTGCATAAATAAAGTTTTGGTATTTAAATTTGGGTCATTCCATCACTACTGTACTGCATTCTTTAATTGTGATCAAACTCTTTCCGGTTTTATTCACAAATTGCTCAAATGAAGCATCGTGGGAAAAGGAAGCAAACTTATAGGAATCCAAAAAATGGGCATATATTGCATAATGTGATTGTTTTATTTTTAAACCAACATATTATTAATATAACTGCACTGACATTGTGTAATAAAAACGAAATTTGAACTAATTTGTGATGGATAATGACATAACTTTGCAACATTGACATTGTGCTAATAAATACAATATTATACATTTTACAGTACATTATGTATTTCTTGTTTGGAGGGAAATATATATATATATATATATATATATATAAATAGATAGATAAAAATGAATATTTATTCACTAACCCCAACTTGAGCAACAACACACTAAAAAACTGAAAGTAGCTTCCTATCCTGTAGCTTCCTACAGGTTTTGATGTGAAAAATGACTCCTACATTGTTGACTGTGTCCTGATGTTCCTACTGAATGTGTGAAGGGACAGAGGACATACTTGTCAACAAGTTAAATTATAACAAACGAGGCAGGGGAGAAGTGAATGGCACTGGTCAAACGCTCTCAGGATACATGTGTCCACACAGGCCCCGACAGGTGACACAAATAGAAATCGAACGTGCCATTTTTTAAATCCTGCTGATGCCACAGCATGTAAACGATCTGAATGTGTTGGGTGACCTTGGGACCATCCTGTGGCTCTTAGAAAATGTAGCTATTTGACACGCACATCTTTGCGGGTGACACCTAACTATTACTGAACCTCTCTATGGCTTGGTTTAGTAATAAGTGGGTACCTAATTACAACCCCATAGCATTTGCTGACAGGATATTCGAGGTGTCTCTGGCTATGTTGGGAATAGCATATTACCGTACTATTTTTAATATTTCTTCAGTATGCAGTATGAACTGCATGCTATTCACATTGTGATGCATGGAACACCTGAATGATCTACATTATAGTTTTATTTTATTACAGCTGTATTTATTATAGTTCCAATAGATGTGTTCTTGCAATAAGTGAAAAGTTGTGTAAAATAATAAATACATTATTTTTACTGTATTTATGAAAATAATAGGTATTGTACATATCTATTTTAGTACCTTATTTATTGTTTAAAAAAAATAAAAAAAATAGTAAATAGTATGCAGTACATTATATGTTTGTTTTAAAAATACATAATATACACATATTATTTAAAGTATATTATGTGTACAGTACATTATATATTTAACAAATCTTATATATTATACAGGCCAGTATATATTTCTTGTCTGAAATAATTATTACATAAAATAGATATTATACATTATACAGTACATTGTTTATTGTTTGAAAAATAAAAATACAATATAAAATTATTGTCTAAAATTATTAATAAATAATATACAGTACATTATGTATTTCTTGTCTAAAATAATTAAATTTTATATTATACAGTACATTATGTGTTTATTGATTAACATAACGTGTGTGTGTGTGTGTGTGTGTGTGTGTGTTACACACACACACACACACATTTGTTGTTTAAAATAAATAAAATAACAGATATTATACATCTTACAGTACATTGTTTATTGATTAAAAATAACTAAATGTCTTGCATCATACATTATATTATATATTTATTGTCTAAAATAATTATTAAATAATATATTATACAGTACATTATAGGTTTATTATTTAACTTTATAACTCAAATATTTTACATATACAGTACATTATATATTTGTTGTCTAAAATAAATAAAATAACAGATATTATACATCTTGCAGTATATTATATATTTGCTGTCTAAAATTAACAAATAAAACATCAGTATTATACATTATACAGTACATTGTTTATTGTTTAAAAATAACTAAATATTTTGCATCATACAGTATATATTTATTGTCTAAAATAATTATTAAATAATATATATTATACTGTACATTACAGGTTTACTGTTTAAAAATAACTCAAATATTTTACATATACAGTACATTATATATTTGTTCTCTAAAATAATTAAATAAAATAACATTATATATCTTACAGTATATTATATATTTATTGTCTAAAATTATTAAATAAAATAATCAATATTATGCATTATACAGTACGTTTATCGTTTAAAAATAACTAAAATATTTTACATCATACAGTACATTATATATTTATCTTATATTTAATAAATAATTATTAAATAAAATAATAGATATCATGCATTATACAGGCCATTATATATATTTTAAATATTCAGCACACTGCAATGAATATCCCACAATGCAGTGCACTCAGGTTATCGCAAAATTAGATTTCAAAAAAAGAAAGAAAGGGGAAAGTTTTTTTTTTTTTTTTTTTTTAATTTCAAATAAAACGATATGTCACAATTACTAATATGTCTGCAATTTTGATTGTTGACCTGGATTTATTGTTAAAAAAAAAAAAAAACAGTCATGGGTGTGAATGTGGCAGCATTTGTGTTTGCACTATAGGTGACCCAGGCTTCAGCAGGCCTTCACGAGAGCCCATAATCCTCAGGTGATGATGTCACTGTCTAGATTTAGCCTTCATCCAATTAAGGCGGAACACCTTGTACAGAAGGGGCAGGGCCTGCGAGAGACGGACAGGGCCTAGTTTCTCACCATCCCCTGTCAATCAATAGCCTCAGTTTAATACCTTATCTAACAGCTAAGCTTCACTTGCGTAATCGCTCAAGGTAAATGAAGAGCGTTAGGTGTAAACGTTCTCCAGGGCCTTTAAAACCAGGACTGAGGTGCTATTATTTACTTTCACAGTCAGTGGAGTCGGGCTGGCAGGAAAACAGTAATCTTCCACCACGGCCGACCTTCGGCAGGTGACATCACCTTTTAGGCACAACGCCAAGCTGACGGCGTTGTGGTGTAACACACACAGACTTTCGGTTTCTCACACGTACACCTTCTCACCTTCTTACTTACTTACCTACACCCTGTATTTGCAAGGCTGTGTGGTGCTATTTCTAAATTAAATGATCAATAAAATGTGCTGTGAAGTCCAAAGCTCAGCTTTATTTGAATGAAAGGAAATATGATAGCGTCATACTGTAGATAAAATTGACTGAAGTCCATTGATGTGGATTTGAAACCAGGTCACTGCTATTTAGAATAAAGGTCAGGTTAAGTAAGATTTGACCTTTTATTTAAAGATAGATTTCTTACTATGTAATGGTCAGATGATGATTTTTTTAGTAACTATAGGCCCGTTCGCACCAAGGACAGTAGCTATAATGACAACTTTGACTATAATGAGTTAATAATTGTTGTAATTTTGTGAGAATAGCGAAGTCCACACCACAGCTAAACTAGTAACATCACAGAGGAACGATATCATTGGAGTCACTTTCATATTTTTTTTTTTTTTTTCCAGCTGATGAACGATAAAAACATTGAGAGCCAATCAGATTCCATTTGATTTTAAAGAGGTCAAGCATTTAAAGTAGCAGCTCATCACTTCAGAAATGGAGGGACTTCATCAAAATTCTGCCATTAATTATACACACTCTGAATCTAATGAATAATTCAAAAAAACAAATAATTCAAATCGATTTTGTGTAACTGATTCATTTTAAAGATCCGGCTCAAAAGAATGATTAATTAAAAAATCAGGCATTGTTATTAATGATGCACTGAAATTTCGGCAACCAAAAATATAATAAACAAGTCTGTGTTTTTCTTAGTATTTGTTTCTTTGGTTTTTACTAGAGGTCGACTGATATGGGTTTTTCTCTGGCCGATGCCGATATTTAGAAATCAGAGCAGCCGATGGCCGATATATGATGCCGATTTTTGGGGCCTATATGTTTGTCCGATTTTCTTTTCTTTTTTTTCCCTTTCATCTCATAAAAGAGAGTTTGAGTAAATGATATTTGCAGGGTACAAGATATTTATAGTAGTAGTAGCCTAATTCATAGTGATAATACATGGCTCAAAATTTAAGCATCTTCTCAAAACAGTTTTGAAGCATGCTTTTTGTTCATGTTTGCTGACAGACACCAGTGTTTCCCACAGGCTTGCAAATGCAAATTGATTCTCTGCCAGCAGGAGGCGCTGTTGGAGCAGGTTTCCCCGGTAACGGCTGTAATCAAATAAGACTTTTCTGAAGACGGTCGGTTCTTTTCAAAGATACATTCATATAAAAACACTGCATTTTAATTTTGAAATGTGCGGTGCTCAGTTTATTCAACGAAGTGTAAGCCTTTTGGAAAATCTATTTGTGGCGGTCAGTTTTGATATTGTGACGAGCCGCCACAATGGTCATCATGTGACACACAGCAGCCACAACAGCACTTATGTTTTATTTTTTCCTTTTTATTTGAAACGTTCCCAAACGCATTAACTAGCCTATATCATGAAATATCTTGATTCTCACCTTTATAGATTATGTTAGTTGATCTAGTAGGCGATGGTCAAAGTAACCTAATAATGTAATCTGTTAACTATGCATAAAAACCTGTCTGTTTACTTAATTAACAGATATGGGTGTCATGCCATAACATATTTTAATACGACTGACTTTATATTTAATGTCAATTTATTGACAGTTAATGTGAATGAAAACATTGTAAGTTAAGCTACTAATCATAACACTTTCATTGTAGAGCAAATCACATTTAGCTACATTATCAAATAACATTTTTACTGACAGTCTAGAGTCCAAGCACCCTCAAACACTCCCATTAAAATCACTGAAGCTGTTTACACTATGAAATGAATGTCTTATTTACATATTCGTACACAGATATGCACTTTGTTGTTTCTAACGAGAGAATTCGCCAGAGAGAGGCATTCAGTCTGCGAGCGAGTGAAGAAAACACCAGCATTTTAGCGATGACTTATCCGAATGCCTCTGATTGGTCATTGCATTCATAAGCTCAACAGAATCATGTGTGATTGGTTATAATGCGCAGCGGTGTACAAACGCGTCTGTTTCTGGCTCAGCGCCAGCAAGCAAATGCAGATTTGAATTAAGCAGCTGATGATCTGAAGCACTGAATGTTCTAATCACACCGGTGTGATTTTATTAAATTTAGAAAATATTAATCGACTATTTTTTGTCTTTTGGAAGCTGCATTCAAAGTACACTTGACTCAAAAATTTGAGGGGTCACGTGCACCTTACTTTGAATGGGCATGACACCTCTGTTAACATGCACGTTATAATCAGCACAGAATCCTCATCTGAATTGCACGTGTTTCTATTTTCACATGCAAATGACTTGTTGCAATATGATAACTTTCCGGCATCAATTCTAGTAGGGTAAAACGTAATTCCGCTTTTGAAACGGTTTGTTTTGCCCAGCCATCGCTGAAGCTGTGTGTCAACAAGGCGCTGCTGCAGAGTGTGAGCTGCTCCATCTCACACACCGCCAGAGGGAGAGAGATTCTCCGGTACAGCTGCCCGCAGATGCGCCTGCCTATAAATCGGCCTGATCTGCAGCACAATCGGCCGATGCCGATTAATTAAAAAATGCCAAAAATCGATCAATCGGTCGACCTCTAGTTTTTACACAGAATTTTACACACAATTACATTTTAAAAAAAGGAAAAAAGGGGAAAAGGCATTTTCATTTCACTGGACATCAGTAAATGTACATTTAAAATAAATTTTGGAACAGCAAAAAAAAAAAAAAAAAGCTGAAATAGCTTTGGAGGTCCGAAGTCATTGTTCGAATCCATGATTTTTAATTAGCGCTTCTCCAATGATATATTTTTACTGTGTCAGTATCAATTTTGTGCACATAACGTGGATAAACTATGAGTTTGTCGTTTTAACGTACGTTTGCTTTAATTTATTTTTGAAATCTGAGGTAAACTATCTGTTGCAGCTTCAGTATAGCTATAAAGGTCATGCAAACTGATGAACTTAAACTTACATTACACTTTTAACATTGAATAAAGCACATAATCAGTACCTGAGATTATCATTTTCATAGTTTGTATGCTGTTGTTCCAGCCGCGACGTCGCAGAAATAGAAACGTTTCTAAAATAGAAACTTTGCATGTCGCCGTCACGGCTAGTTAGGACAAAAACTCTGATTAACATGGAAAAAATATATTTTATCGCATGTCACAGCATCGCTTCATGTGTAGCTAGGACACAGTGTTAGGCAGCTTGTTGACTAAGGGCCAGATTTACTAAACAGGGCAAATTAGCGTTGGAGTGCAATTCTATAAAAGTGCCGATGGGAGGAGAAAATTCTGCGTGTGATTTACTAACAATGCGCATTTTAAAGAACACAGACGCAGTCAGATCATTTCCATAATGACCAGCGCAATCTACCATGAGCAGCGCAATTACCGCCTGCTTTAAGACATGCTTTTTTTGGGCATTAAATAATAGTGAAAATACCAGTAATTTGACGAGCGCAAACGTTAGTAAAACGTGTTGCGTGATTCATTTTAATATTCTCCTCCCATAAATTTTGCGTCTGAAAGAGAAACTCCTACAAATGCATATTCAATAAGGTCAGGCGCAAAAATAACCGTGTCCGTGCCTTTTCAGCGCAAATTCTTCACTGCACGTCTTTAGTAAATCCTGACAGTACTATTTTAACGCCAAAAGATAGTTTGCGCTGGCGCAAGCTGTTAGTAAATCTGGCCCAAAGAACTTTTCTGCGGTTTTCAAGACTTATTTAATTTCTCACCTAAGAATACAACACCTTGAACAGCATGAAGAGTTCAATTACCCAATTACCTAAATTCAGTTACCAAAACATTTTTTGGTTTCAAATTTCTGATAAATAAAAACTATTTATCACTAATTCATCAGTAATTGCTACTTTTCTCTCACTAATAAAAGCTTGAACAGATTATCACGATTTTATCATGATTATTCAAAATTTTTAGTGAATAGCAACTTGTAGCAAATAGTTTTTTACACAGTCTTATAGGCCACTTTGTGAAGCTTGAAAACTTAATTTCCTGTCCAATCCAATTGGATTGTTTTCAAAATTTCTTCTTTCATTTTCAGCAGAGGAAATAAAGTCAAACTTGGCTTATTTTATTGCTTTTTTTTTGTTTGTTTTTTGACTATAGTCATTGAGAATTGCAGTGTTGCAGTTGTTGCTACACTCCCATGCATTACTATTAATCGCTAATATTGTGTGTTTTTGCTTCCTGCATGACTGTCCTCTTCTCATCCCTTTTTTTTCGTCCCTCCATCTTTCCTCATCTTCAACCTCTGTCACTGGCCTGGTTTCTCCTCCCCTCCTCTCCTCTCTGTCTGTTTTCTCCAGTAGTGCTCCAGTATTGTAGTGAGTCATTCTGCAGCGGCTCTGGCTGATGGTCATGTGATTAAAAACTGCCTGACAACATTGAGACAGTGGGGCTCGCGTGCAGCACACACACACACACACACACACACACACACACACACACACACACACACACACAGCTTCACGCTCCTGCAGCATGGCAAACGCGCGCACACACACACAGATTCAGGTCTTACGCACTGATGCACGCACTAAAGCTTCGCAAACAACACTTTATGTGCAAAAGATATTTACATTATATAAATAATTTTGCTATTTTTTGTTTGCTACAGTATACAGTCAAACCAAAAATTATTCAGACACCAGAAATATTTTTTGATATTTTTTAATAGTGGGTGCAGGACAATATAGTTCATTTATGTAAGTGAGGATATCAAAATAAAGTAAAATGTGACAAATTACACCCAAAAATTCTTCATAGATTGGACTACCAGTAAAACTGATAAAGATTTGGGACCTAATATTTGATTTGACACTTTGACCTGACCATGTTTTTTTACATACCTTTCTATCAAAGTTATCTGACATTATCAAGATGAATTTGTTCTGACAGTTTAACTCTGAGTTCTTGTCATATTTTATTACCATGTTCTAAACTATAGTTAATAAACTGTGTTAATGTGAGAAATGTTGAAGGTGTCTAAATAAATTTTGGTTTGACTGTATGTCATCATAGCAGCTTTGCTATGAAAATAGTCAGATGTCTGTTAGCACTCAATTTACTGTGACATGTATCTGTGACATCCTGCTGATGGGTTCCTGTGTGTGTTTGTGTGAAGGTGGACCTGGGCCGCAGGCAGGAGGTGGTGGTGTATGATCAGAGCACGAAAGACGCCGGTCAGCTTTCCAAAGACAGCTTCGTCCACATCCTCCTGAGCAAGCTGGACGGCACCTTCCACAGGGTGTCTCTGCTGACAGGTACTGACATACTTACACTAGAAAACTCTGCAGACTTGGAGAGAGTTGGGAACATGTTGGTTCTGCTTTACACCAGCAGAGGGCGATTCTTACATCACCGTTTCTCAAACACACCCCTGCTTCCTGCTGTCATTCCCTCACATTTACTTTACACATTTCTGTCTCTCTCTCTTTAATTTCCCTCATGGCTCTGTCTTGTCTGACTGTTTTATTTTCCGTGTAAATGAATCAGAGGCCTTGATGATTTATGTTGTTTGCTGACAGAAATTTTTGTTATGTCATCAGTGGAGGAATGCACACACTCGACTGCTTCACTACTTGTTTTGCACCATGTAGTTGTCTAGTTAAAACGCTTCTCAAGGTTTACAAATTGATTTTCTTTTGCGTTGCTTTTTGCCGTAGACACCAACAAAATACATTGAAACTCACCTAAATCTCTCCATTACCAAAGTTGTTAAAGGTTGTAACTTTTTAAATGTGATTTGTGTGTGTATGTTTGTGTGCGCGTGTGTGTGTGTGTGTGTGTGCTTTTATTAATTTTTTTATGCTTTTTTAAATGCATATTGGCCATTGAATTATTAGTAGTGATTATTAATAATATTAATAAAGATAAGATTTTAATAGGTTGTTAAAGTTAGCCTATTAGAAATCATTATTTGTGATTTAACATTAAATAATAATAATAATTACATTTACATTTACATTTATGTTTATGCATTTAGCAGACGCTTTTATCCAAAGCGACTTACATTGCATTGAAGTTACAGTTTTTACATTTTATCAGCTCTTGCTTTCCCTGGGAATCGAACCCATGATCTTGGCGTTGCTAGCGCCATGCTCTACTATTTGAGCTACAGGATAATAATAATAATAAAGAAAAATAAAATAAAGAATTTCATGTAGGTCTTAATTATTTTTAATATATAGTTACTTTTAATTGTTATTTTTAATGTAACTATAAATGTGACTTCTTGTTCTTTTTTATATTTATGTTTTTATTAATGCATATTGGTCATTGAATTAGTAGTAAGTATTATTAATAATAATAATAAAAATATTGTTATAGTTTTTTAAAACCATTTTGTGACGTTAAATAATCAAATTATATACTACAAAACAATAAAACAATTGCATGTGCATGTCTTGTTATGCATGTGTGTGTGTTTGAATATGGACAAAATTATATAACAAGAAAAATACGTAATATAATATTTTGACAAAATACTTAGCAAGGAATACTGCAGTAAATATTATAAATATTTTAAATAGCAAATATTGTCTAATATGTTATTAATTATCGACTCGTTAAAATATTTATAACAATATCTTATGTATATATCGTAACAAACATTAATATTCAATTATATTCTATATTCTGAGGATTCTATGCAACAGCCTTATAACGTGTTATATATTCTTACATAATTTAAAAAACAATATATCGTAGTAACATATTATTAAATAATATATTGTTTTATATGTAAACAAACATATTAATATTAACTTTACATGTGTTTAATATATTATAATACTCAAAATTATAATAATCAAAATCCATCAGCCTTAACAGTTGATACTGTAAATATTATAAATAGTAAAAATAAATACTCAAAATGCCCATCCTTGCCTGCACAACTTCTGAGGAAAAGCATTAAAGATGTAATGTTAACCCTTTGTGCAGCTGCTATGCACTGGTCCAACAGGAATCTCCTGCTGTCAATCAAATGATGTCATGATACACAAAGGAGCTGCTGGTTGCCAAAGGCATGTGCTGTAACCAGTATATAGAGATCAAACCCTAAGAAAACACTTAGACATTTTTACATACCAAAAATAACAACTTTTTTGTCACTCCCTGTAATAATTACTTTCTGTTAATAGCGATCGTCACAGCAAAGTTCATCTCTCAGAGTGATGAGTCTGTAGAAATCCTCACAGTAGGCAGTTTTCAGCGTGAAGCTTATGTTTTTTTCCTCTCACTTCTTACTAAGCTGCTTGATCCAAATATGTCAGCAGTGAAAAGAAGCTCAAATTTATTTCAGTCAGGATTTGTGGAAATTTCAGCACTTCTGCAAATCTTTGATTATGTGGCTGCTTGCGCTGAAGCGGTTGTCGCCTTTAAAGCTTAAGACCTCCTTGAGTCTCATTTAGTGTTTTTCGATAAGCTTAAATTAGAAATGTGTCACACGTGACATGGAAAGTTAACATGGCCATCACTGAAGCTGAGACAGCACCTTTGATATAGAAAAAAGCACATTTGTCATCTAAAAAAAGTAAAGTATGGAATGTAATTATTATTGGTGTTTCACAATTGCTCAGCCGCTGCATGGATACTGCTGTTGGGTGCATGAAACATGAACTATTTAATCTCTTCTAGTTATTTTAGTTGAATATTTTCATTACATGAACTTTAGATGTGTGTATTTCATGTGAGCATATGCATTTATAAAATGTGGATTAGCCTATATATTATATAGAAACACATTCCATTAACTCCCCGCCATTGACAGAATTTTTCCAGTTTTCCGTATTTTCACCGTTATGTGGTAGGAGCCACTATTATGCTTCCTCTGAAAGAGTACTGAATCTCCAGATCAAAACATGGCAAAGAAAAAGCAGAAACAAGATACTGTGTATGTAAGCAGATGAATATGTAAAATAACGCATTATTAAAAGAGCATTAAACAGCATCAAAACTAATGTTACCGAATTAAATGACGACTAAGGAAGTAGTTTATGACTGTAAAGCTTTGGGGGTGTTGATGGACTCGATCTACTAGATCTTATGTTTTGATTATCGATTTGAATCTGATCCAGATGTAGACGCTGACAAGAATGTGATTTTCTCCGCTTTTTGTTCAGTGTTGCTTTTTTATGAAATGTACCCACATTCAAGTGTTAATAACAAAGAATGCATGAAGCTAGAATAAAATTTATTTTATTTATTTATTTATTTTTGAGCAGAAGCTATGTTCTTTCTTTTGACAAATTACATGTTCAGATATTCATACAACATATTATTCTGGCGGCCATGAAAATTTTGTGAAACGATAAAAAATGTTGGCGTTGGCTGGCAACTTTAAAAAATAAATAAATAAATAAATATTTAAAAAAAAGCTGGCAGGGAAAGTGTTAATTTAAAATGCATTTTCACCGTATTTGTGTGTCATTTTTGTGGCATCCCTTAAGAAAATTAGCCACGGTTTTATTGTAGTAAAAGCGTAGTTACCATGTTTTTTTGGCGTATCGATTACCATTTGTATAACTGCAGCTTTACTACAAATACCATGGTTAAACTATGGTTAATGTAGCAAAACCATTGTTAATTTGTAACTATATTAACCATTTTTTTTTTTTGTTTTTTTTATTTATAGTAAAACCATGTTTAATCTTCGTAAGGTTTTCGTAACATTTTTTTGTGCCGTTAGCTTAGCAACATGCTAATGCCAAATTCTACTGGAATCAACTGTGAGCATTTGTCAAGTTTCTTGTGAAAAATCTTTGGAGTGAATCTCTTCAGTGGAGAATTATGACGAATGTCGAACTAGGGTGACATTAAAATTAAGTATCACTAATTAAACAAGTATATGTTCAGTTAATTGTCAGCCTCTTACATGTATGCTTCTTGTAGCGTGTATGCATATAAACCTCCTTTTAATTAACAGAGTAGAATAATCATGGCTGATAGTAAGACATGCAAACGTAAAAGAAAACCAAACTGGACACAAGAACATCTGTTCTTGCCCAAATGGTTAATGAAAAGGATATAATCAAAGGAAAATTTGGAGTTGGGATAACCTCCAAACCCTAAAGGTGATACCTTTTTAAAAGCTCATTATCATCAAATGTTTCTAAAATGATTATATTCTGAGGCAGATTGCCAGCAACAACCATTTTAGGATAGTTGTGAGTTAGTCTTAGTGACTTAGGAGTCCTCGTCACTACTCCTAACCTTTCACAGATTTAGGAGCTAGTTTTTAGCGCTAAAACGCTTTGTGAAATACTCATAAATTTAGGACTGACACGCCCACTATTTTTAAGATTTTCTCCTAAATCGGCAAGTTAGGAGCTACTTTTAGCCTTAAGATGTTTTGTGAATACGGGCCCTGATCTGTAACAGATTTAGGACCACATGTGGAATGGCCAAAGTCCGATTTGAAAAATTCAGGTTTCATGTGGTTTGTGCTGTTTACATTGTCATGAACAAAAACAAGAAGTCACATATGAGCAAAAAAGTTTGATTTGGCCAACATTCTTCTACAGTCTGACTGTATGTGTTCAACCAAATGCTCAGGTTTTCTAATTATACTCCATTTGATAGCAGGCATGAACACAGGCACTCGACACATGCGCACTACAAAATTTCATCCTCTCCATAAGTTATTTGCGATAAAAAGGTCTTTGCTTTAAACTAAAGTTGGAAGCATCTCTAAACCCCCTCACATAAGTGCTCGTCAACACGGGCATCTATTGTTCATAGATTGTTCGGTCATCTGTAGTAGTTGTTGTTTTACCTTTTATGTTTCTTTTTCAACTGCAAAACAATGGCGGAGCAAGTGTTGCCACCTTGTGGACAAAATAAGTTGAGCAAAAAAATTCACATACAGTATGTGTGCACTATGCTGTTCACACACACTGTACTCAAACATTAGCATATGCATAAAAACTGAAGCAGCTCACGAGGGTTTGAATCAGAGCTAATGAGCTGTGCAACAGTGTTTTTGGTTTAGCATAAGATTAGATATGGTGTTATGATCGGAATAGTGATGATTGTAAGTGATAGACTATAAACGAACAGGAAGTTTATGACCACTTCCTGTCTTAAACAGTCACTGTTTCCTTTAGTATAAATGCTATCTGGATAAAAGAGTGCCATTTATGCACAAACCAACTTTGAAAGTCCCTCAAAGCAATGCAGACTGATGTAACAGAGAGCAAGTGATGGTTTCATTGTTTGATAACATTATTTGAGGAGGATTTCATGAAATTTCAACACTTTATGTAAAGAGACTTTTTTTATGAGTAGTTCTCAAAGAAGTTTGTCTACACTCTTAAAAACAAATGTTCCAAAAGGTTTGTTTCGCAGTGATGCCATAGAAGAAGCATTTCAGTGATCAGTTCTTAAAATAACCATTTTTATTTCTTAGTTTAAAGAACTTTTTAAAAATCTAAAGAATCTTTTTCCACTATAAAGAAACTTTTGTGCATTTGAAAAGTTCCATGGATGTTAAAGGGGTCATGAAATGCAAATGCTGCTGTGAGAATGTAGGAAATACTGCTGCTGCACATATAAAATATGAAATAACCCCTATATATAGCAAACATGAAATCACCCCTTAGCAGATCTATACAGGTGGAGCTGGGGAGGTGGAGGGTTTCTGAAGCGCACTGCGACTGCTACAGCAAGCACTATCTGAGTATTTGAATGTTGGTTGCTGATGCGAAAAGAAACCAGTCAAGAAACCAATGATGTAATTATATCAGATTGAGTTAGAACCTATCGGCTAGCGCCATCTAGAGTTTCATGACACAACTCTGTATTTACCTGAGTTTCCTCTGAGGATAAAATGATTGGCACTGCATTTCTAATGCTTGGTTCTTTAAAATGTAGGTGCAGGGATACTGTGACATCACGATTTTCTCCCAAATTCAGATCCGGGAGAATCTAATCAGTTAAACACCTTTTACATTTTAGCAACTGTTGTGAAATCTTGGTCAGTAGACCTTAGAGTTGGATGGTAGAAAAGATATCGAGATACCATAAATCTAAAATGGTATGATAGCATATTTTCACCATTTTTTCAGTACAATTTAGCAAGTTCAAGCTGAGTGATGTGAAGCGTTAAAGCAAAGACACCGTTAAAATATGTTTATTTTGCAAATTTGTCAGCCAGCATATTTGGCCATGTTTATGTAGTTTTGTAAATAGAGGCTAACGTGAAAGACGTCTGCTTTCAGCTCATTGAAAAGTCACGCAAATCACGAGCATTTATTTTGTCCATGAACTTTACACCAGACTTCTTCATCTGCTTCACTTCCTGCAGGGCTTAGCTCAAACTACCACACCTGAACCAACTCTTTGAGTTCACCCCGTTGACTGTCATCAAGTTCGTCTTTGTTGCCTGTTGAGTTGGCACGCTGTTTCCTGTTAATGTCGGGCGATCACAGGATCTGAAATGTTATGCGAGCTGTTGTTGAACTTGATCGTCCACCTCGCTCCACAGGCATCTCGTTCACGCCGTTCTTCTTATTGGAATGGCACACACACATTTACACACGCTGCCTGAAGCTTTCACACCTCACCCACAGGGACGTGCTGCAGAACGAACGTGTGTGTCCTGCAGATGTGCAATCACTCTTAATCTCGCTAGCCTGTCGCCATCTGCCTTTGTTTTTCTATGCATGGTAGGACATGAAGTCCACTGGGTCACCTATATGTGTTTATGTATGTCACTTTCTCCAGGTATTATATTGGTCAAAGATAACATCCTCATTTTTGTCCTATATATTAATTTGTTCAAAAATACAGGAATCATTTTTGGTTTTTAAATTTGTTTTTGAGGAAATTTCAGGGTGATATACTGGATATCATAATGAAGAAAAAAATCCTAATTGGATAAATACAAAACCTTAGTTTTTTTTTATTTCATTAAAACATGCAAAACCCCTTGACTGTGTGTCAAGCTCAATAAGTGTTTAAATATTCGATAATTTAACCTTTTCAAGGTTAGTTCAGATTGTAAAATATCATGTGGTGCGACTTCCCAAAACTGTAATGATT
Source organism: Spinibarbus caldwelli (assembly GCA_039654775.1). Lineage (NCBI taxonomy): Eukaryota > Metazoa > Chordata > Actinopteri > Cypriniformes > Cyprinidae > Spinibarbus > Spinibarbus caldwelli. The sequence goes on along the minus strand of CM077265.1, from coordinate 19,100,208 downwards.
TTTATTAATTAACAATTACTGATCTTCATATTAAACACTTTTTTACCTTGAAAATAACCTTTAAAAACTTTTTTTGAAAATAGTGATGAAGATGTATACACTCACTTGTATTCAAGGTGTAAAGAAAATGTTTTTACTTTTTACTTGATGGTTACACCACATGACTTTTTTTTTTTTTTAAATTTCATTAAAAAATGCATTGATCAATTAATTTCATTATTTATTTAAATACTGTAAAACTTTTTAGAATCATGTGAAACCAACACAAATGCAAATAGTCCATTTCTAACTCGTATTTTAAACTTCCAGATGCTCCAAAATTGGTCATATTCCACTTAATAAGGATGAATAAAATGTCCTCTGTACCATCAATAGTTCATGCAGCGAAAGTGGGAGGAATTCAGCAGAAAGTAGCGAATTAGAAGATGAAAGTTTTAGCTTGGCAGGGACCAGAGCGCGGCTGTTCCTTCCCCCTTTGTATTTAGCTGCTTTTGGAGCTGAATTCAGCTTTGTCTTGCTCCCAGCTCCTATTATGCAACTGGGCGTTTCTTGCTGAAGTGTTTGTGTGTGTTCGCCAAAATGAGGTAATGAACAGGTGGTGACGCATTCGTTCTAAAACAATATCAATATATCCTTTCACTGTAAGCCTGCCCTCAACATTACGTTCTCTCTCAGACTCCAGACTCGCCACGGTCAGCCAAAGCTCCAATTTTACCGCCGTTTCTACGCCCAGTTGAGGTAAAGGACAGGAGGGCATTCATGATTTAAACCAGCACAGGAAAAAAATCTGACAGACTTCTCTGGAAAAATGTTTCCTATTATATTTGCTTGACTTTTAACTGTTGTAAGCCCTGATTATAACAAAAAACTCAATCATATTTTTAGCCTAAACCTTCAGAAACATTCCAAGATGCATTTTTAAATATAAATGTACAATGTTCCAACTATGAAGTTAATTGTGTAAGTGAAATCACAAAAAAAAAAAAAAAAAAATGACATCAAATGAGATCCTGCTCTTTTTAATACTTCTAAATACAACTTTATTGTTCCAACCCTCAGGCCATCCAAGATGTAGATGAGTTTGTTTCTTCATGTGAACAGATTTGGAGAAAATTTAGCATTATATCAATTGTTCACCAGTGGATCCTCTGCAGTGAATGGTTGCCATCAGAATGAGAGTCCAAACAGCTGATAAAATCATCACAATAATCCACAAGCTATTCACACGACTCCTGTGCAGGCCAGATTCAAACCTGTGTCCCCCCTATAAGCACCAAAGCTCAACATTTGTACTTTCAGAAGTTATTATATACAAGAAATCTGAATGATGCCTGAAATAATTGTGTGGCCTGTCAAAGAAATTGTGCTATTTTTGAAGCAATCTGACTCAGTATTTGCCTGGTGGATGGAATTTACAATGAAAATCCCATGAACTTACTTTGGAACCCAAGTCATATCTAGAGTGGCTGCGCCGGAATCTTCTTAGGAGATCAAGAAATTTCTTAAATTCTAAGAAGTTCGTAAAAATGTTCCTAAATGCAGTTCTTTAAAAGGTTTTATTTGGTTTTCAAATATTTTCTTAAAAATGACAGACTTAATATGGTGTTTTTTGATTGTATGATGATACTTGAAGAGCTTTATTCATTTTTAAGAACATTCTTATCAGGAGTTCAAATTCTTCTGAAGAAAAATCTTAAAAAGATGATAAGAAAATATATATATATATATATTTTTTTTTTTGCTTAACTTTATTCTTAGTTTAGAAAATAAGACAGTTAAGAAGAGTTTTATGAATTCTGAATTCATGAATTCTGCCCCAGAATACTATACACTTGGGCTTGGGCTGTTTTTGATTTGGGCCAATAGAAAAACACCTAGCAACCATCGAGAACACCCTAGCAACCACAAGGCATTTCCCTTGAAACCACTCAAAACACCCTTGCATTGTGGTGATGAGTTTTGCATGGACAAGCACCACATTATCTTCAGAATCTACTTTATTTAGGAGACACTTTTATCCAAAGTGTCCTACAAGTGAGGAACAATACAACAAACTGACCAAAGCAACATGACGTGAACAATGAAATCTCTCTTAAATCTGTACAAACCTTTTGTCAAAGATATTTTAATGAGTGTTGGTAACCAAACAGTTTCTGGTTCCCTCTGACTTCCATAGTGTTTTTTTTTTTTTTTTGATGCTGTGGAAGTCAGTAGCTACCATCAACTGTTTGGTTACCAACATTCTTCAAAATACGTATGAGTCACCTTAGATGGTTAACATCTAAAACTTCATCCTGCAGCAGCTTGACTTCCTGTGTCTACGTAACCCGTTTCCATTATCGTCCCAGAGCAGCACGGGGATCAATGTTTCTATTGAAAAAGAGCTACTGTTGCCATTAGGATGAGGTAAGCTCTTGAGGGACGTTCTTGGTGCTCTGTTATTTTCAACAAACACACACACTCAACTCTTTCTCTGGCCGTATGTCTTTCTGATTAGAGCATGGCTCTATTTTTAGTTCAGGCTCCTGTGGTCATCACATCTGGCGCCAGTCGCCTACTTGAACAGCACACATATACATGCCATAGATTCACAAAGGTCGAAAAGATGACCTTTCAGTCTCCACCCTGTACCCTCGACATACACATACACCACTTTGCAGTATGAAGAAATGAGTAGCATTTGTCCTACATATGGCCCGCTGTAAACTTGGCTATAGTTTCTCTGTGCTCTCATAGACCTCAAATTATATGTCAATTCTGAGAACAAGCAGAAGAAATGAAGAAATGTCAGCGGGCTGACCAGTGCCAAATACTTTCAGCATGACATGAACTACTTCTCTCCTCTCTGCTACTGTCTCCCTCTTTTTTTTACCCTTTTTCTTTCTCAGTTTACCCACACCCACTTTTCTTTTCTTGAATCTACCTACCATCCAAATTCCTTTAAAAAAAAATAAAAGTGTACAGTGCACTTAATTAAATTGGGGGAATACTTTTCTACTCTGTGTCCAACATACAGAACCAGAGGGATCATATTCAGCAATTTTGGAGCATTTTATTTTTTCCACTTTTATACCGTTAGCAATGGTTTCTTGCACCAATAATAGTCTTAATTTAATTTTTCCACCCACAAAGGGCTGGTTTTGCTACTGTACCTTAAAGACTTCTATGTAAATAGCATGTTATGATTGGCTAACTTCCAAGTGGCAGCATATTTCATTCAGGGTGGGCCAAGTTTATGGTTAATGGAATTCTTGTAGCTCAAACAGTAGAGCACAGCACTAGCAACGCCAGGTCATGGGTTCGATTCCTAAGGAATGCGCAAACTGATAAAATATATACATGAATGAAATCTAAATCTTTTTGGAAAAAAAAAGCTTCTGCCAAATGCATAAAAGTAAATGTCTGCTAAATATGTTTGTAACGTCACAACAATTTCTGAGGTTTTTACAGTTTAGTTTCAGTAGATGCTCTGTGTAATGGAGGTAAACTTCACTTCCCTGATCTCAAGAGGCGCACTAGCGACTGACTCTAAAGGCTGTGGTCTTTAGCATCCTTGTCAGCACTTCTGCCTTCTATGCCAGAAGAGTTGGTTTAAATCCTGTTCGGAGCTTGCCAAGTAGAACTGGAGGGGTTTTATTGGTGCCATGACCCGGATGGTACTGAGGTTTGGGGGGGGGGGTATAATGGAGGCCAGCTGGTAAGAGCTGTGTAGGTAAACCTCACTCCCATTATCTTAAGCGGCGCACTAGTGACTAGGCATGGGATGATAACCAGTTTCAAGGTATACCACGGTTTGGAAAAGTCACTGTTTCAAAACCACAAAATTTTTTCGTTATACCGTTTCTGCGGTATGCGCAGTTTTTTACGTGTCGTCAAAGACGGAAAGTGCTGGACTTCCTCAGTTGTGTGCAGCGAAGAGCGTAACGAGTCACATGACCCCTCCTCCTCCGGTTGGTGCGAGCAGTCAGTGAGAGTCACCTGTGTGTAGGATGGTCGAAGAAGATAAAACCCTGGAACTTTTTCCCTCGTCGAAAAAGACGAAGTCTGCCGTATGGGATTTTTTTTGGGGTAACATAGACTAATCATGTTCTGTACAGAACGATGTTCCGTACAGATGACGTTTTAGCGCCGATCACTAAATAAATACTTCCAGGTCGTACATAAACTATATATCTGTGTCATCTTCATTTCTCCCTCTTTCACCCCTGATCAAGACAGAGACCCACCCACCCGCCGTTTGTTTCAGTGTTGAAATAAATACTATTTGGCTTGCTACTGAGGCAGATAACATGGCTAATTAACTAGCTAACGTCAACTAGTTTCCTCCCTCACGTTACTTCACAGAGCAGGGAATAGCAGACTAAGTACTACGTTTCTCCGATTTAGTACAAAAATTAAATTTAGCTGGTATCACGTCTATACTTTTAAGCCTCCTGCCATTGTTTACATCTGTTCAAAATAACGACATTTAAAAAACAAACTTTGCCACTGTTTGAGTGTTGTAGGAAGAGAGACCGTGTGTGTGTGTAACACACTCGCACTGTCTCTTTCCTTATGTGTATGTGCACACATGCTCGTACCTCACCGCTCCAAACTTAATCCGGGAAAGGTGAACATTCCTGCATCATAACTTGGACTGAAAGATGAAAGTGTAGAAAGTGAGCATGTCTCCAAAAACCTTGTTGAGCAGGTTTAATGACTGCTTTTATTTATTTATTTATTTTACAGAAATTATGTTTTGATTATTGAGCTGCAGGTTTAAGCTCACTTTAAAGGGTTACTCCACCCCAAAATGAAAATTTTGTCATTGATCACTTATCCCCATGTCGTTCCAAACCTGTAAAAGCTTCGTTCGTCCTCGGAAAACAATTTAAGATATTTTGGATGAAAACCGGGAGGTTTTCAACTGTCCCATTGACTGCCAAGTAAATAACACTGTCAAGGCCCAGAAAAGTATAAAAAACATTGTCAAAATAGTCCATCTGCCATCAGTGGTTCAATCTGAATTTTATGAAGCAACGAGAATACTTTTTGTACGCAAAGAAAAAAAAATAACGACATTTATTCAACAGTTCGTCTCCTCTCTGTCTCTCTGTGTCAGCGTAGTGCCATTTTGGAGAGCATCCGATGGACGCGAATTGCGTACGCTATTCTCTGTCATCAGTAATGCATGGATATGCTGTTTCCGTTCAAATCAAAGTGTAAATAAATGTACAATATGTATCCATGCGTTACTGATGACAGAGAATAGTGTACGCACTTTGCGGGGGTAAGTGATTTACAGAAAATGATTTATTTTCTGATTATTGTTGAGCTGCAGGTTTAGCCTCACTTAAGTGACTACACTTAATTTAATTAAGAAGAATTCAATTATTTATTTTAATTATTTAGCTTGACATGTTTACTGTTCCAAAATGTTCTATATGTTTCTTAAAAATAAAATGTATTGTGTTCAGTGGAAAAAAAAAAGTTGTTTTTTACCCAGACATTTAAAAATAACATATTTTAGGGCTGTAATCACAATACCGTGATACGGTGATATTTTTATCTAAGGTTATCATAACGTGGGAATCTCATACCAGCCTATGCCTACTAGTGACTGACACTAGAGGCTGTGGTCTTTAGCGTCCTTGTTAGCATAACCACCTCTTATGGCAGAAATCCTGCTCGGAGTGGGTCGAGTAGAACTGGAGGGGACAATATGGATCACTTTGTTGCTGTTCAACTGAAAGTGTTAGAACTTTTTCTAATTTCAGAAAGAAATGTGTTGTTTGTTGTGAAAAACTCTCTAACACAATGTTACGGTTTTGTGGATGTTGCCAGAATGTTCTGAGTCATTTTTAGCCAATTATTATGTGGTTTATACACTCTAAAATAAATTCAGGGGACCTAAAGTAAGTTAATTTAATTATCTTGACAAGGTTTGAAAATTTGGTAGTGGATTTCTAATTCCCAGCATGCTTTGCGTAGGACTGGATAAGCATAATAAATGTTGGAATATTTAGTGTTTTTTAGTAAAGGGAAAGACCTGTTATTGTTTAACGTGTTTATGTTTGACATTTAAAAGAGTTTCTGTTATGTTGAAGTTTTTGTGTTTGCCATTGTTCTGAAGAGTAGATGTTGTGGTTAGGTTGTGGGCGGCTATGTGAATGTACACTACATAGACCATATGAGCAATGGCTGTGTTAATGCCAGTAACAAGTAATATCCTACCTATTCCTTAAATTTACCTGCTAAATAAGTTACATCTAACATGTTCTATGCTAGCTCTTGATTAAAAAAAAAAAAAAAAAAAAAACTGAAATAGATTAGATTAATTGGTTCCAGCGTCACCAGTCAATTAGTTGGAACGATTTGAGCAATCAACTTTTTGTGTTTATGCTACAAATTATTAAGTTCCTTTAACTCAGTGTAGTTTGTTGGTTAAACGTAATTTCATTAGAAGTTGTCGAAACTCAGAAAGATTGATGCAAACTGTTCCGTTAATGAAAATTTGCTGGGTGTTGAATTGCTCCGATGGTAGAAAAATTCCTTATTACAGAATTCACATACGGTTCGCATGATTACATGTGGTGATTTCTTTCAGGTAACATTCCAATACTAAATTAGTCCTGGTTCTGTTCTCTTCCTAAAGGTTTTGGTGGCTCTTCAAGAATGCAATGAATTCCAGGAAAAGTTTGCAGAACACAGGACATACACATGCACAAACAAGTGACGCAACCCGCTGCTCATTTCCTGATAGAGGCCCAAAATCCTTCCATTCCATCCTCGGCTAAATTTGGAAGCCCCTGTGTAAAGAATGTGGGCTTTGTCATAATTCTGCTGTCTTATTGCAAGCATTAATACTCCCTCTCATTTATCTCTCTCTCTCTAAGGCTCTCTCCGTTTCTCTTTCCATCTCCCCCTTTCCTTCCCACATGAAGCACATCTTCCCAGTTGTGTAACCCTCTCTGGAGACCTCTATCCTGGTTTACATGTGGCCCGATGACATCATAGTTCTCCATAGGGGGTTTAGATTGCTTTCTTTCACTTCTTTTAAGGGGGAAGGGTTGGGGAACAGAGACCTTCGTCCATATTAATAGATCAACCCTAGTTTATCAATCACCCCTACTTCTTAAGTAAGGAAAGAATGGGAGTAGATGATGCATGAAATGTGGTAAAATATAAATATATTACAGAGGTGTGGTTTGATGCATGTTTGCCCATATATCAGGACCACCAGGACTCAGTTCAAATTCAATTAATCCATTTCATCCACAAACAAAACATATGTTCAAAACATCAACAGCACAATGTGGTTTAAAAAAAAAAAAAATACATGGCTGCTCTAAATGAAATTTGCAGCTATAGTAATAATGTTTATTTAATATTTCATAACTGACTCCAACTGCAGTTTTATTACAGGGTTCTCCATTGAATTCTCGTTTTTTTTTCCTACATTTGAACTTCTGCCATTACAGCATTAATGTTAAGCTTAGGAAAAGGAAGGAGTGCAACAGTTGGTCAATAATCTTCTCGGGACGCCTTGTCTGTTTCACAAGTCACAGTGACATAAGAACAAATTTCTTGCTTAATCCCATAAATGTCTTCATCCATTGTATGAATCACACAAGATTGTTTTAAGGTTTTGGCTGTAAACACATCCTTGTAAAACATCTGAAAATTCTAATCTGATGTAACTGGCCTCCAAAAGAGTGTTAAAACCAGTTAAAACTGAGTCCTTCTTCAGCTGTCGGTAACATAGCTGAAACATGGCAGGCCTTGATTAATGAACTTGACCTTTGACCTGTACACTGGGTTTCAGCCCAGTACTGAGTGACGGCATCCTGTTGAGCCATTACACTTGGAAGCCTCAAGTCTTTTCTGAACTGAACGAGATCTAGATCATAGTCTTTTTAGCATTAATAGTGCTTAACAGGGTTGGCACTGTTAAATGAAAACTAATATAAGAGTCAGGCAATGCTGTTTTATCACCTCATAGCTTGTTTTAGGAGATTTGGAGGTATTGATAGAAACATTGAGTCACAGCAATATCACCAACCAAAAGCCATATCCTCTTGTAATTTTACAATAAAACTAGTGGTGTGAAGAAGTTGGAAGAGGAAAAAGTGATTTACAGTACACTTAATACAGGAACGAGCAATCTGGGAAGTGTCTTTCTCAAGAGCACAACAGTGATAGTTCATGGAGCACCCTTTGCAATATAATTTCCTAAATTCTTAAAAGTAAAGGTTCTTTATTGGCATTGATGGTTCCATGGTTCTAACCTTTAATATCCATGGAACACCAAAAGGTTCTGTTTACTTGGAAAGTTTCTGAAGAAAAACAAGTTTTTTTTAAGAACGGTTCACTGAAAGGTTCTTTGGGGAACCAAAAATGGTTCTTCTATGGCATCCCTGTGAAAAAACCCTTTTGGAAGCTTTACACTTAAGAGTGTAAGTTAATGTGTCACCATCACGTGTATGGAAAGTCCTACGTCTGGAAACATTGTGGGCTGCAGTCTAACGGAGTTGACACTTAAAATTAAAATAGCATGTTTGCTGTGGCCATGTGTGCGTGATTAAAGCAAGTCAACAGGTGGGTGCAACAAAGGATGATGATAATTTAATGATATTAAAAATAGAGCAGTACACCTGGGGCTGAATGATTTGGGGGGGAAACTGAACTGCAGTTTTTTATGATGAAAAATTGTGATTTAAATTTTTTTTTTTTTTAAATGCTTGTTTGTAGGGCTGCACAATTTGGCCAAAATGGATTATATATTAATATGGCTTAATAATAGTAATAATAATAATAATAATAATTAGTAGTAGTAGTACTACTACCACTACTACTAAATAAAAATAAGAGTTACTAAATAAAATAAGAAAGGAAAGATGGTTGGTGCATGTTACATTCCCAAACTCAGAACAGATGCAGAGAGGGTGTTTCACTCTGAAACACGCAGCACATATATTTATTTAATAAAATTGCAAATTTTGTGATTTGATAATCACACTAAGCGATATCTCAATTTCTGTTTTATTACAATTAATCATTCAGCCCAGGAGTAAAGACACATTTATTGCAATATGGCAAGTATCTGCTGTTTTGTTGGCGGTAAAAAGATATAGCTACGCATGCATAGCATGTAATGTCTACATGCACATGTTGTGTTTCTTTCTTTCCATGACTTCATCATGACTTCACTTATGGCTTGTATGCATAAGACATCTAGAAGCTTAATCATGCAGTGAGAATTCTAGCTCTTTCGCCCCATATCGTGAGTGTAAATGAGAGATCCCCCATTGGGATCCATTTATGTGATATGTATGTCAAACTCCAGTGAAATTTCACGCTGTTTTATCACAGACAGGGGGATTTGGACACACTTAGACTGATGCACACATGTGAGTGTTGAGTGATTGGAGCTGGCGTTGCACTCGACTGGAGGCTACCTCACACCTCAAGCATGACAGCTGGGGCCCCGTAAGCATTACATCATGGACTGATGTATCCACGTATCGCATGTCACTGGTGCTCTGGCAACAAGCGCTATCAGTGCTAACCTCCTCCTACTCCACACACGCATTCACACAAAAATTTATCTTGCATGCACACACCATCCTCTCTTAGATACCAAAAGCACTGTAGATTCAATATATTGTGGCAACACTCCATAATCTGCACGTATAGGCTTTTGGAGTTGCAGCCAAACATGCTTCCTCTGCTTCATCTGATAGATGTTCCTGCAGTGTAATGTGTTGTACTCTGATACAGCTTCTCCCTACTGCACCTTTACAAGCATCATACCCATTGAAATGTCTACTCCCGATGCATGCAGTAAACATTCACAAAATAAGCTAAAACTAACCAGCATAAACCAGCCTGGACCTGGTCTTTTCAGCAGGAATGCTTTATGTGCTTAAATTGCATCTGACTAAACCAAATATGTGTTTGCAACATGCAATAATGCATTTTAGAACAGTTATTAGCTGCTTTCGCACCACATAGTTCTTGGAACTAGCAAGCAGGGTCATTCCTAGAGAACCAATTTACCCCTCACGCTGTTTTCCTGGTTGCATTCGCACTGGCAGCAGGAACTCTTAAGCGGCTGACAGCGACATCTTTATTCGTGGCATTTACAAACGTCATTAACCAGTAAATGGAGGACGCCGTGATCGGAGCTGTTTTTGTTGTGTGTCGTGGGTTTTGTGATAACGGAGGTGGAATGTAAATGCACAAATGCGCAAAAGACCACATCCTTTCTGCCTACTGACCTAATTCTTGAACATAACAGGACGTGTTGTTGAAGCGTGCTAGCCAGACGGGATTTAAACTTTTTTGGCTGAAATCGTAAGTTTGGTTTGAATGCGAAAAAAATGTTAAAAGCACAATGTTCTCTTACCATTCCTCGTTCTAATACAAACCCACAACTTCCAGTGTAGTTTTGTGGCTATCAGAGCAGAAACAAAAGCTGCATGCTTTTTTCGCAATATTAGATCGAAAAATCAGAAAAGGTCCATACACACCCCCGCCCATAGACCGTCCCCTCAAAGAAATCAGGAAAGTGGTTGATAATGTAAAGTTCAGATGCAAAATTAATTCACAGTAGGAATAATTATAATCGTAGATGCACATAATATGCATATAATTTTAGTTTTTTTTAATTGATTGATTTATGCAACATTTTTAAATTTGCACTATGTACTGCGCTTTGTTATTGTAAATTGAACGCATTTAGGAGAAGTGTGAAAAGAGAAGATCAAACGCATCTCTGTGTACATATATAAAGTGTGTACTTGCAGTCTAAAACAGTTGAGAGGGTGTTATATTTTTTCATTTTCAGAAAAACATTGAGTGGGCCCCTAAGGTGGCTGCATATTTGCTCGGTGAGTAAGGAATGTGGTTGCATGCCTTGCTCATAAGCCAGATTCAGCTCGCACAGTAAGAGCGAAAGAGAGAGAGAGAGGAAAGACGGGGGGAGACAGAGTGAAAGTAAGCGAGAGAGGAGAGAGACAGGGCAGACTATGCTCACGGCAAATGAGCTCATTCACTCTAAGGTCACACAGAGAGAGAGAGAGAGAGAGAGAGAGAGGCGGGGAAAGACTTGAACGGAGGCTGTGCAACAATAGCGAGCTTCACTTTCAGTTGTTGCCACACAGAATGAGATCGAGGAAGGATCTGTGGCGCTCCTGAGGAAAGACCACACACTTCTGCCCTCGTTTCTGTGAGGGGGGACGCGGTTGTTGCTGCTTTCCTGTGGAGTTTCCCTCCTTAGTGTTTTTAGGATCTTACCTTTTTTTTTTTTTGGTACCCAGCACCTTTCGGACATATAGTTCTTGGACTGCGGTTTGGACTGGTTGGTGCGGATGCCCCTAGACGTGGTCATATCCCCTCCGGAGAACTGCTTCTGGCCGGGGATCCAGCGAACAGACATGAGGCTCAAAATCAGAGTCCGCAAGATGCGGAAAGAACGCAAGCTGAGAGGTGTGTAGCATCTGTTGTCACCTGGACCGATGGTGCTTTCCCATCTGTACCTGTCAAACACGTGTTGGTTCGAGGTTATGCGTTTTGTTTCATCATCTTACTCTTTCTTTTCTGTTGTCCCAAATATTTGGCTGATGTTAGAAGAGTCTTTCTTTAACCATAAATTTATGTTAAAGAGTTAAACATTAACCTAGCATTGCTCCTATGATTATCTCCTAAAATAGTAGAAAATTAAATGGACGTGCAAAGGATTTATTTGATTTGAGTATATTTATTAGTTGTTTCAGTTGTGTGTTCATGGTTCACAACGTCATGCACACATGCAAGTGTACATTTGAGTTACGTGTGCATTCTACTGATGTCACCAAGTACAAGTTAAACAGTTGGACTTTGCCAAGCAATTTACTTTTATTGCAGTGATGTCTGTTTTCGTAATTGCTTTAGGGCAGAAATGCAATAATTGTAATAGCGCCAACAGTTAATGATTCAATGATACAGGGTCCCGGGGTTTAACACTTCTAATCTGTCAAGCATGACACAAAGCGCCGGGAGTGATGAGGTAGCCACCAACCCCCTGCTGTTTTTTGTGTTCCTCATTGTGCAGCATGCATGTGTGCAATGATGTCATTGGGCCTTTATTGAGATGCTAATAAGTGTGTGTGCGCACAGAGAAGGGGACAGATGGGGGCTGCTCCTCAATGGCATCATGTCTTCTGCATCTGGAGACTCGTATGTGTGTGCGTGTGTGTTGATGTGCATTAGTTTCATTCAGGGGCCCATCAATGCTGCTGGATGTAGAGCCTTGAATGGAAGCCTGTGTGAGAGTGGCTATAGAGCTCAGCTGAAAAGATGAAAAACTGAGGGGCTCCTAAAGATGGAGGTCAGGTGCCGCAGGACAATGAACTGATATCAAAGGGTGGAGTTAATGAACTGTGCACTCTGTGTTATTAAACACAAATGCGGCTCGATAGTTCATGGCCATATCCGAAAAATGTAACCTTATTACCTCGTCTGCTTTGTTGCACAGTAGGGGAACATGGTATTGCAGCTGCAATAGAATTTAGGTAAGTATCACACAAGTCTGTGGTGACCCGAGCATTATAGGCTCTGCACAAGCTATTCACCCAGCAATTCCAGATAAATTCTTCCATGATGTTACGGATCCTCTGTACGAGAGAGGTTATTGCACTTTTGAGAAGAACTGAGGTCTGAGGCACGTCAGAGAAAGTTGGATGGTGAATGGAGGTTATGTAAGCTTTGGAGAGAAAAAGAAAAAAAAAAAACAGAGGAAGTGTACGAGTGGCACATTGCCTTTTTGTCCAGCATGAGATTGACCCTGGCACACTTCTCTTGCTGAAAACACACATGCACTCATATGCCTAGTGGTTTTGAGAAACGTCACATCTGCCCTCTTACGTAACTGGAGTCTATAAAAGTGACTAATGTTGCCTAAGTCAGTCGTGTGTGTCTGTGTATTGTGCATGTGTATATTTATTCGATTCAGAGAGTTCTACATGCTCGCAACATCTAGTGAGAATGTTAATTTCTTTTAAATGTATCTTTGAAACACTTCGTTAACTTGACTGCTTATGGTGCAAATAATTACTCATATTTCTGTGGCAGAAGTAAAAGTAGGCGTTCGTTGATTCAACAGCAAGATGTTAAGACAGATACGGAAGCTTATGGTTTCCTTGTAATCCTAACTGTCACCACCACCGCCCAGCTAGAAATGATAGCTGATGACCTCACTCAAGTATTTCCTCTCTTGGCTTTTCAACAATGCGGTGCTGTACTTGTTCCTGTTTGTGTTGCTGTGGTCCAGTAGCACATTTTTTTCGAGGAAGCTATGTAAAGCACCCCTGTAGATCTTTGAAGCAGGACAATATTCCAAATCCTTGAGGAGATGAAAGATCACTTCCAGAGGAGAGCTTGTCCACTTGCCTTTTGAGCTGTGGTCTTGCTTTCACAGATCCCAGATGCCCTTTGAAATCCTTGACCTTTGAGTTCAAGGAAGAGGGATGGGAGGCCAGCACTGCTTCCCTGTTTTGGCAAAAATAATACATTTGAGGAAGCCGGTTCTAAAAGCCTTAAATTTTAGTCTTACTTGAGTATTGTTAACACTGTTGACATAATGACCAACCATTTTTAGGCAGTTATGTCACTGGGCCGGTGAGGGGAGTTACAGTTGGGGGATGGGGAACAGACATCCAGGATTTGATGGTTGTATCAATGTGTTTGAATGTATTTGTGTGTGTGTGGTTTGGGGGGAGGGTGTGTTTGAACCAGTATGGGGGTCGTAGAACATTTGGTCGGCAGTCATTCATCTACCTCTGTTTTTGAGAGCGTATGGCGGAGGCACCAGGGGCCCGTTGGTTCTGCTTGAGTGACATGCAAATCACCTCTCAGTCTTCTGTGCTGAGAGATGATGTCATTGTACCAGCCGTTGCCATTAATAGCAGGAAACAGACAGGTTGTCGCTCAAGCTCTTAAAGGACCAGGCACCCCCAAACAAACAATAGTTGTTTAGTTGGTGATTTGCACATGGATAAGAGGGACAGGTGTTCCTTGTTGTCAGTTAGGGCAGAGCAGGTGGCTTTTAAAGTTCATGGTTAATTGATGTATGATTTGTCACCCATGTATAGACTCTGGATGATGTCATGCAATAATGTTGAACGTGGCTGACGTTTTTCTTTGTTGTAAACCTTCTTATCACCTCACTCTTTATTTGCCATGACTCATTTTATTGACTTGTTCATTTTAACTCCTCCTTCCCACCCAGATCTGTTAAACACATTCACTTTTGTTTGGACTATGTTACAACAATGACAATGTTGACAGTCGCCAAATCCAGCGTTCTTATTGGTCTTGTCTTTCTTCTATCATATAGGTAGGGAGTCATTTTGTTTCCTAACACGTTCTCTCTTTTTATGTGTTTCTTTAGGTGGTTTTGCAGCATTCTCATCCTGTTTCCCAGGCCTGTGTGAAGGCAAGCCAGTGGCCACTCTGCCTATGAGTTTGTCTCAGCCATGTCTGCCTGTGGCAAACGTTGGTCCCACACGAATCCTGCCCCATCTCTACCTGGGCTCCCAAAAAGATGTGCTCAACAAGGTACAGCTGACTGTAACTAAGCTCTTGGAATGTTAGAAACTTCCAAAACAGGAGTAGTCACATATAATTGCATAAAGGCATAATTCATACCTTGGTTCTTTGCACTCTCAGGATCTGATGGCTCAAAACGGCATCACATATGTGTTAAATGCAAGCAACACCTGCCCAAAGCCAGAGTTCATCTCCGAAAGCCATTTCATGCGCATTCCCATCAATGACAACTACTGTGAAAAACTCCTGCCATGGCTAGACAAAACCAACGAGTTTATTGGTAAGAACCAACTTGTACCAGTAGGAGAAGTGATTTTAGTTTCCCTTTGCTGATTGATTTTCTTCAAGTGAACTTCACATGTTAGCATGAAGAGTGAGTAGCACCCCCTGTGATGGTATCAGGAAGAACAAATTTGATCCTCAAAGCATATTTGCAGAAATTATTTTTTCTGGCTTGTCACTGAAGAGGTATTTGGTTGTCTTGCATGTTTTGTGTTTGCTCACATTGATCCCTTCTCCCTTTCAGACAAAGCCAAGGTTTCCAACTGTCGAGTCATTGTCCATTGTTTAGCTGGCATCTCCAGGTCCGCTACCATCGCCATCGCTTATATCATGAAGACAATGGGCTTGTCATCAGATGACGCGTACAGGTGAACTCACTCAGACACCCTGCAGCTTAAATTGCACAGTCTCAGAAAGACATTTTCTGATAGCTGTAATTTTATATCCATTTCCTGCAACATGTAAAATGGATCACATAGAAACTTGTAAAGAATACCCGTCGTGGCCTTCCTAAACACATATTTTTGTTCAAGGCCTTTACAAGCTCGCATGATGCGTCTTTGTGTTGAAGATGTCTTCCTTTCCATATATATGGATTTGTCCTTAGGGTAATCGTTCTTGCTCATCTTGTGTTTCCAGGTTTGTGAAGGACCGCAGACCTTCAATATCACCCAACTTCAACTTCCTGGGACAGCTGCTGGAGTTCGAGAAAGGTCTGAGGTTGCTAAAGGCTCTGTCCTCAGGTCAAGAGAAGTTGGAGCAGTTGAAGGAACTGTCAGAAACTAGAGGAGAATCTTCCAGTGATCCTGAAAAGGGTCGCCTGGAGGCTGAGAAGGACAGCACAGAATTGGACACCAAGCTACCTTCTCCAACCTCCCTCCAGCAGGGCTTTAATGGCTTGAATCTTTCGGCAGAGCGTATCCTGGACACCAACCGGCTCAAACGCTCGTTCTCACTTGACATCAAATCGGTCTATGAACCCAACCACTGTCCTCGCCTCACGCCTGCGCATACCGAGGATGTTCCCAAACTCTTCAAGCTGGATAGCCCAGAGGCTGGAGAAGCCAATGGCATATGCCAGTACTCACCTGTAAGCCCCAGTTTAGCTGAATCTCCAGGCCTCTTTCCTGAGAGCAGCTCCCGACCTCGTTCACGGAGGAAAAGCAAGCACAATGGTAGCAGCGCTGGAAGTTCTCCTGTGCACTCGCACAGCCTAAACTTTGGACACTCGCTTCCCTCACACAAAAGTCCGAGTCTTGACGACAATCTGAAGCCCTCCCTGCTGCTCAGCCTTCCCACTGTGGGCACCGGGCCCATGTGGACCAAGCATAGAGACACCGTACAGGCCACAACCCCTGTTACGCCAACAGGCGAAGCCCCTTGGTTCTACAGCTCGGAGTCAATGAACAGTAACGGAGGTGGAGGAGGGGCAGTACACTTTCCTGCGCTGGGTTGCAGCAGCCTCCCTGGCCCATGCGAGGCTGTGCGTCTACGGGAGAAGGTGGGGGAGCCACGGGACTCGAGGAGCAGCTGGCACGAGGACGCTCCCACTTCCAGTGCTGCCGATAAGCAGTTCAAGCGGCGCAGCTGTCAGATGGAGTTTGAAGAGGGGATATCGGAGACACGTTCAAGGGAGGAACTGGGAAAGATCAGCAAACAGTCCAGCTTCTCTGGAAGCATGGAAATCATTGAAGTATCCTGACATCACCTGCACAGCCCCTAGGGACTTTTACGCACAGACGGACAGGCGCCACTTATGAGCAAGGATGACTAAGAGTGGGGCTGGCAAGGCTGTGGAACATTCATATTAGTTCATAGACTTGTCAGTAATGACTAGTTCTCAGAAATGGGACTACATTTTTTTTTTGGTCTTTTTAAGCCCGGTGGAACCGGACGCAGATCGACTTTGCTTTGTCTTTCTACTGTTTTTAAGCCATAGCCATCCCCAGATGACAACGAGCTGAGACTGCAGTTGCAGAATCCCTCGTTTCCTCACTTTAGAAACAGACTTCCCTATTCCTCATAAAAGCTTTACCAGCCTTTTGGTGTATCGAGAATCAAGCATGGCTGTTATGCTCACACTTGTTTCTTTTATTATGCCACTCTGGACGTTACACCGCCACAGCACAAGGAGTCAGCACAGACTAAGCCTTCGTGGTACATGCTTTTACTGGCTGAATGAAGGCCTCTTTGTGCAGTGCTCTTGTCCACCCTGCTCCTGTATCCCAGCATTCATGGAATCCTGGAGGAGGAACCAGGCATGTCATGAAGGAAACGCATTGTGGGCGTTTTCCCATAATGTTCTCTGTCATTCTTTTGTTACCCAGATTTCAGGGTCTTGTCCTTCCTTTCCTGTGCCCAAGTGGTGATGCTCGAACTGTTGTGCAACCCACGTTCCTCTCACTAAGCATGCATCAAGGCTGCTGTTTTCCTTACAAACAAATAGTATATGAACTATACACAGTGATTTCAATGGATGTTTAAAGTTTTTTTTTTTTTGGTCATTTTCTTAGTTACAGTTTTAATTTATTCTACTGGTTCATTCTGGTAATGAGAAATAATATAAAGATTGTGGAGTTTTTATTTTTCCTCTTTTTCAGTGTTGATCTCTCTTTTTCAGTGATATTTACAAAAACACACTCGCAAAACTGATACACAACTACAAGCAATATGTGTTTTTACTACTTTTTTGTTTGTTTGTTTTGTCCTTCTTTTTCTTTATAAGGGAGTGCGGTTATTACCAGGAATTATCTGATGTTTAAATGCACTTTCTGTTGCTTTAAGAGGGAAGTTTTTGGATGTTCTCATTAAAAGGGTACCACAGCGCTTCACAAAAAATCATGTGTAACCATTGATGTCCTGCGGTGTGTGTCACAAACTAAAGCATTTGGTATGGCTTTCGTTTGTCTCTCCAGCCTGCTGGCTTGAATTATTAAAGACTTTAATCCAGCATGAATAATCTAGAGTTATCTAGAAGAATATGTATGATATCCCAGCATTGTAAAATGAGTAGCGACTCATTTTGATTTTCAAGAATTAGATTTTTGTATTAACAAGCACACAAGACGAAATGAAGGGGAAAAAAATGACAGGGACTCTAAAGGGGTTTGTCTGTGTCCCCCATTTGTTCTGCATATTTATGACATTATTTATTGTTTGTTTGGGTCTGATTGCGGGAGGATGTGTGGATGGATATTGTGAATGACAGATGGACCCTTTGCAGATGCTCTTACAGACTGGTGTCTTGGAGAGGAGATAAACCTCTAACCTTTCATCAGCAAAAAAGGATACACAACTACATGCATTTAAACCTAGCTGATGGTCTGACAGTTTTTATTGGATCATAAACTTTATATGAAAGACCAGTAACTGATACAAACAAAATCTGCACTATGGTGACAATACATTCTGCTTGCTTTCTTCTCAGGGGAGCTTTTAATGAGTCAATTACATGTCTGAGCTCTGAGCTTTCTCTAGTTATCCTTTTTCTTCATCTCTCTTAAGCACCAATTTATCTCGTACTCTTTCTCTCCTTCACTCCCCCTTTCCCTTCATCCTCTCTGTTTCTCTCAGAATCTCTAGAATGCTCCAAAGGTTAAATATAACACAGAAAGGGTGTGTGTGTGTGCAAATGTGAATGGGATTGCCCTCTCCATGGGAGATAGTTCAGCAATTTATTTATGTCTCTATTTTTCAGTTAGCTTTTCTGTATGGCAAATCTTGTATTTGTGCTGCTGTAATTTTTTTTCCTTGTGTGAGACATTACCTGTATTTCCTTTTCCTTCCCTGTACTATGATTTTAAAGACATTGTTATCATTATTTAAAACATGTAATAAAAAGATGCAGGCTGTCCTTTTTTGCTGAAACTGTTAAATAGTTGGCGACTTATTATTATTATTATTATTATTATTATTATATGTTGTGTGAATAGCATCGTATCAACAAAACTAATTGAAATAGGGAATTTTTTTAAAAGAGAAAATCTTGATACCTTAGGCTGCTTGACGCAAAATACCTCAGGTTCTTTTGAAAGGCTTGTTCCTCCCCATGTACCCATTTTGTGACGATGAAACAAAATACAAACATTACAAAATATGAAAAAGTTTTGTGATTTCTTTTCCTTTGATTTTTGTAGTAGCATAGTTGTGCAAGATCAGAGATTCTAAAAAAAAGTTATGAATTATCAACATTTCATTTATTTTTGCATATTCTAAATAATTCTCTAACATTCTATTAATGTTAGAGTTTTGTACAGTTTAGTTTGGAAGCTTGTTTCTGCCACGGGATGAAAAATAGAAAAAGGTAATTGTGACTTTTTATCTCAATACTTTTCTTGCAATTTTGAGTTTATACCTCACAATTCTGCATTTTTTTCTAAATTTTGAAAAGTATGTCATAATTGCAATATAAACTCAAGATGCAAGGGAAAAAAAGTTGAGACAAAAAGTTAAATAAAGTTAAATTTATTTTTGTTCTGTGGCAGAAACAATCTTACATAGATTGAAAATGAGGTAAAGTACATTTAAAGAATTAAAAAAAAAATATATATATATATATATATATAAATATATATATATATATATATATATATATATAAATTAATGTTTGGAAATGTAAACTGATACTTCCTACTGACACTACAGCAAAAGATAGAAATAACTGACTTAAAACCATTGTTTGTTGGTGAAAATACTAGCGGCCTAAGACTTTTGCACAGTACTGTATATATATATATATATATATATATATATATATATATGACATTTTATCTCACAATTTGGACTTTTTTGTCTGGTAATTTTGAGTTTATATCTCTCAATTTGCAATTTTAAGAAAAGAAGTCAGAATTGCAAGATAAAAAAAGTAATAAACGCAATTGCGAGTTTATAACTAAATTCTGAGAAGAGCTGTGATATATAAAACGTGCAATTGTAAGAAAAAAAAAGTCTGAATTGTGAGACCTCTTTATTTTTTGTTTTGTGATGGAAACACACACACAAAAATAATTATAAAGAAGAAGAAGATAAGGAAGAATTGTGAGATGTAAACTGAGAATCACAAGAAAGTCAGCCAATTATGTTTATAGCTACAGCAACATATTAAACCCATATTAATATGTTTATGTGGAACACGCTCATGTAACTTAAATATCCAGTGACTATTAATGGAATTTAACCTTAGCTGATTACTTTTCTTAACCTAATCAATTTGACAAATGCACTAACTAAAATCATCTAAAAACCGGTTTCCAACTGGTTGCAAATATGGTCTTATAAGGTTGGGGATGTAGGGAAAAAAACATACTAAATACAAGATGCAACAAACCATATAAGTGTGCGTTGTTAAAGGAATAGTTCAACCAAAAATGAAAATCTGCAGAATATTTACTCACCCTCAGGCCATACAAGATGTAGATAGTTTGTTTCTTAATCAAAACCGATTTGGAGAAATTTATCATTACCAACTTACTCAGCAATGGATCCTCTGCAGTGAATGGGTGCCGTCAGAATGAGAGTCCACACAGCTGATACAAATATCATAATAATCCACAAGTAATCCACACCACTCCAGTCCATCAATTAATATTGTGAAGCAAAAAAGCTGCGTATTTCTAAGAAACAAATCCATCAAGGTATTCTAACTTTAAACCATTGCTTCTGAACAAAATAGTGATGAAATGCTAAATTACTCCAAATCTGTTCCAGAGAAACAATCTCATCTTGGATGGCCGGACGGTGAGTAGGCTAAATCTGTAGCTAATTTCATTTTTGGGTGAATTATTCTTTTAAATTGTAACAAAATGTTTGTAAGAACATTTTTGTATGATTTTGGCGGATTGAAAAAGTAGAGAATCACTGATCTGAGACATACAGTGGGATCTGCATACCTGACCTTTGTTGAAGTTCTGCATATACTGCACATGCTTTGGAGGTCTCTTCTGCTCTAACTCCTCACCATTGTTCTCCTCAATAAAGACCTGTCTTTATCATCTGCCCCCTGTGAAAGAGGAGAAGGTGGTATAAAAACCTTGTGTCCAAACCCAGCCACCCACTTACAACACACACAGAGCTGCGGGGTCAAGGTGAAACCCAGCGGTAAGAAAGGCCCTCCGTATGACCAGGAACACTAAACCCATTGGGAATAGGAGGAAAAATTCCCCACTTCCCACTCGAGAATACCATTCTGTTCTCACTCGGCTTGGGGATTTTTCTTTCATTCCTCGCTTTGCTTTTGAATGTGAGCGCAGAGAATGAGAAACTGTGTGGGTATCTGTGGCTTTTGGGCTGTGTAATATGTTAATAGAACAACTTTTACTTTGTACAAGCAAATGAAGGCATATGAAATGGGGTGTTGGTGATTCATACATGTACCCGCGTGACGTAATCAGATGTTTGTTGAGTAAGTCGAGTGAGGCAGTGTTCTGGAGAGATAATGATTACGGAAGCCCAGCTGACGATGAGCGCATGATGACATGCAGTCAACACAAAAGACTCTCCTGTCTTCCTCACTCACGTCACCATCAAAGCGCAAACATCCACTTTTAACATGAAAGCTGTGGCCACCAGATTTCACTCTCATTGCTAAATGGGTTCAAAGAAAAACTATTAACAAATGTTTTATAACAGATCAGTATTTCATGTACATTCAAGTGTGTGTGTGTGTGTGTGTGTGTGTGTGTGTGTGTATATATATATATATAAAGATGACTGGAGAAACTATTAACAAATATTTTATAACAGATCAGTATTTCATGTACATTCAAATATGTGTGGTGTGTGTGTAAGTATAAGTATATATATATATATATATATATACACACACACACACACATACTCTACAAAAAATATTTTTTCTAAGTTTTCAAAGATGATTGGAGTACATTTTACAAGAAAAATACCATTTCAGTTTTTCTACTTACAAATTTCCACATTTAATTCAGTGTTACTTGCCTTTTCTTTGTAATTATTTCTAAATTTACCATCCATTTCTGAGTAAAAACCTAAAAAAAGGATAAATGACGACTGTAAAAATGCTTTTAACTGTAAAACCTATTAATTAGTTAACAGTAAATTCCCTTACTATGCACAGAGATACAATCTGAAAGATCTAACCTTACATTTTATGTAATTTTACAGTAAAATACTGTTAAATGTACCGTTTTTAGAAGTTAAAAATAAATAAATATAAAAGAAACCATCTTATAATTTACAAAGATTTTAAATCTTGTAATTTACACATTTTATTCCCAGAATTCCCTGTGTGGTGCTTCACATTTGATGTTTTTCATCATTTTTATATTTTTGTTTCTTTTTAGTTTTTTGTTATATAAATTCAAATACAGTATATGAACCCTGACATTAATAACTATTCAAATGTTTCAGTTCCAAAATCTGAAACATCCTTGTTATTTTCAAATATTTTTTAGTAACTAAGTAAATAGTGTACTAAATTATGTGCATATTTAAATTTGTAATCTTTTTTTTTTCATTTTTTATTAAATCGTTTTATTTATTTATTTTTTTACATTTCTGATGTTATTAGAAATAATAATTATATATAATTAAAATGTATATTTCTTACTAGTTATTATAAAGTCTAGCAAGAAATATTAGTAGAAATAACATTTATTTATATTATTATTATTATTATTATTATTATTATTATTATTATTTATTCTTTCTATTCTTCTTGCTGTTCTCATTAGTATAATTATTACTAATTTCACTAATCACTCCCTACCCCACCCAGTCAGATCAGATCTGGAAAATGTCTGTTTCCAACATCCCCTTGGTTTGTTTTGGTGTATGTGCAACAAGAAGATTAGTAAAAAATAGGTTCAGGTTTTAAAAGGCTCTTCAAAACCAGCTTCAAATGTTACTAGTTTATTTTCAAAGGAATAATAGTGCATTATGTTATAATTTAATAAACCATATTTAACACTGCCTAATTAACACAGCAGAGGTTTTTGTCTGCATGCAAGAAAAGTGTGTTATTGTAAGCTATTGGATATGAGAGTGACAAGTTCCACTGAAACTGATTGTTCCCAGATGCAGCAGAGTTTTGTGCCAGACTGCTCTCCGATCCCAGAGTTTATATATGGCAACTTATAAAACTGTTACATCATAGCAACAATTCTCTTCAATTGCGTTTGCTGGAGTCGGTAGGTAACTTTCCGTGGGATTTCTTGCCCCATTGCCTGTGTCCTTGAATGACCGTAAATCAAAAGCATGTGAAAATGTTTCTACACTATAAAAGAAAAACCACAGAGACTTACCATAACAAATTTTATAAACTTTTGGTGCCACAAAATTATGTATTCATGCACTTTATAGCATTTTTATGCTATGTTAGTGTGGCTGCCTTCCAACGTAGAGTCAATTTGCCATAACCTGAAAACAGCCACTACAGTTTATAACAGACCTCTTTACAAACCTGGAATGTAATTATTTTAATAACTGACCTGCAGTCGATGTTCCCTTGAGCGCAACGTAGCAGCTTTCAAGCACTAATGCTTTAAGTTACCCTGCATTCAGACACTTTCTTGATACTGTATACAAATTAGTAAACTGCTATTCAATTTGAACTGGAAGTATGGGTTTTTGTTAAATGTGAGCCAAAGTCATCACAATTAAAAGAACCAAAGACTTAAACTACTTCAGTCTGTGTGCACTGAATTTATTTAATACACGAGTTTCACAATTTGAGTTGAATTACTGAAATAAATGAACTTTTCCACGACATTCTAATTTATTGAGATGCACCTGTACACACACACATATATATATATATATATATATATATATATATATATATATTAGTGCTGTCAATCGATTAAAAAAATTAATCGCGTTAATCACAGTCCTGGACTGTGATTAATCATGATTAATCGCAAATTTAAAATACTAGGATTTACCTGTAAATGTGTTGAAATGAAATGCATGACAAACTAGTTTAAGGAAACAGAACCTTTCACACCTCCGCCAGGTATGAGACATAATCCTTATTATTCTTTTATCATGATTCATTTGTTTTTATTCAGCCATTATCAGCCTTTATACTGGCAATAAAATGTTTACCAAACCACATCGCTTCAATCCCAGTTTACATTTAGCCAACTATTATCAAAAGTATTTCTAAATAAATACTACAACAACATTTTCTTGCGACCTTACGTGAAGTATTATGACAAAATGCATTAAGAAGAAGAATTGGACCTGTTCTGCAGGTGCATTAGCGCTAACATTAGCATCATGCTACATAAGACATTTTATGAGATTAATAGTACACTTTTACTCAGAACTCACTTTAAACCACCATCGAGTGTTTGTAATAACTTCCTTTTGCGATCACATGTGGAATTTGGTCGTTTACTGTTGTTAAAATATGCTCTTTATAGCCTTTTATATCGCTGCACAAATTAGCATTTCAGATGTACACATTCATCTCATGAAAATCACATACAAATATCCTATCATAATCGTGTGTTTATTATCTTATATAATCTATAGTGGCTGTTGTTATGTTTATTTCTGCTGTGTAAAAGCCTTAACGTGTGCTCTGACTGAAACTCACGTTGTTTGTGATGTTTACAGCCGCCTCTCTGTTCTTAAGTTGCCAGGTATACATTCCAACTATAATACACATTAGTAAAAGGATCTGTTTTAATTTTCATTTGTCTATATACACCTTGGGCGGCCGCGGTAAATTATAAAAGTAGCTCAAAAAACCACAACCCGCGGCTCTGTAATTTTTCCCGCGACTGTATTTTCAAAATAGCCCACTTGTGCCGTTACCCTGGCAACACTGGTTCACTGTAGCCTCATCACACACTGATAGATAACCTTCTGCGCTGCGATGACGGGAAGAAGTTGGGGTCAAGCATTATCACATGATTAATTTGCGTTAAAAAAATATTAACGCGTTAAATTTTTTTGATTAATCGCATGCGTTAACGCGTTAACGTTGACACCCCTAATATATATATATATATATATATATATATATATGTCACGAATCCGGTTCGTGGCCTTCCGTCTGATTGCCACCAGAGGTCACACTTCCATCATATTGACATCTACACAGACACTTTCACATTATCTTGCACTACAATTCCCATCAACCACTGCACTGACAACACACAGCTGATTGCACTGATCACACTGCTGATTGCACTGATCACGCACCCTACATAAACCATGGACTTCCTCTTCCTCTTTGCCGAGTATTGTCTAGCGTATATTGCTCTTCCAGTGATAGCTACATTACGGAGCCCCTCCGTGTTTTCTAAAGTCTAAGTCTAGTTTATTGCCTGTGTCATTCGTTTCTTGATCTTCTGCCTGTGTAACTTGGATTAACCCTTTGCCTGGTGTTTCGGACTCTGTTTATACCTCGCCTGGACTATTGCTCTTGTTATTGGATTATCTCTCTGCTTTGCCTTGTTGGATATTGTTTGCCGATCGAAGATCCACGCTTGCCGTAGGATTACTCTTTGTCTTGTCCCTGCCATACCTGTTTGCTGTTGTTTGACCCTGCCTGTGATTTGACTGTTTATTAATAAAAGTTTGCACATGGATCCGCACGTCTCTCATCTCGTCTGCTCCGTTACAGAATACTCGGCCACACAAGGATCCAGCAACTTCTCAGACGGACATTGGTCAGGTATGGACACAACTAGACTATTGTTTGCCCTTAAACAAGGCCCACGATCATTGGAGAACCATATTAGAGAGTTTTTAGCTTTCGCTCATTATTCAGATCTACCGGACATAATCTTGATTGAAATTTTTTGTGATGGCATCAATCAGCCTCTGCGATCTCAGCTCAGACGCGAGGGTCCGCGTTCATCACTGAGTTGTTTTTTTTGGACTATGCTTTATTGACTGTTGGTTCAGTGCTCATGTAATGGCAGCTACGCTAGAGCACGCTCACAAAATGGCGGTGACAGCTGAGCCCGTTCACAAAATGGCGGCCACAAAAACACCCTGTCATGTCATTGCTGCCATTCATGAGCAAAGTCAAGTCAAGTCACAGTCAATCTACATGGGCTAAGTCAAGTCGCAGTTGGTCGTCATGAATCAAGTCAAGTCGCAGTTGGTCGTCATGAATCAAGTCACAGTCACAGCTGATTGTCCAGAGTCACAGCACGTCACAGCTGATCGTCCAGAGTCACAGCACGTCACAGCTGATCGTCCAGAGTCACAGCACGTCACAGCTGATCGTCCAGAGTCACAGCACGTCACAGCTGATCGTCCAGAGTCACAGCACGTCACAGCTGATCGTCCAGAGTCACAGCACGTCACAGCTGATCGTCCAGAGTCACAGCACGTCTCAGCTGATCGTCCAGAGTCACAGCACGTCTCAGCTGATCGTCCAGAGTCACAGCATGTCTCAGCTGATCAGCCAGAGACTTGTCACGTCCTGTCTGCCACACCCAGATATTCAAGGTCAGTCTTTCAGCATCCTAGTCTGGTATCCAGTGTGAGGGATGCACCACTGGTGTCTACACGTGCAGCTGGTATCCCCAAACCAGCTCACTTTAACCCTCCTGTTCCTGCACTAATTCCCCTGTCCGAAGCATTTCCCATGATGGGGATCGCTTTGTGTTGCGTTTGGGCTGCGTACACCACCACAGAACTGCCCGAGATAGCGACGTCCACTGTAATGTCTCCAGAGGTGGCGGCTGATGCTGCAGAACCTCTTGGGGTAGTGACACTCACTGCTGTGCTCTCCAAAGCAATGGCACTCGATTCAGCTCCTTGTATGATGGTGGCGCCCAGCAATGTACTCTCAGCCTGTTGTGTTGCGGTCAAAGAGACCGTTACTGAACTCTCCCTGTGTCCGGAGTTTACCATTGTAGAACCTCCAGAGGTGGCGGCAACTGCTGCAGAACCTCCAGAGGTGTCAATGGTATCCGTCTGCGATTCCTTGTCCTGCCCTGTCACGGCTATGGAGGCCGTCTGTGATTCCTTGTCCTGCCCTGTCACGGCTATGGAGGCCGTCTGTGAATCCTCGTCTTGCCCTGTCATGGCCACAGAGGCCGCTTTTGAACATTTGCCCTGCTCTGAACCGGCCGAGGAGGCCATCTCTGAACTCTCGCCCCGTTCTGAACCAGCTGATTGTGAACTGTCTGTCTTGCCTGTCACTGCCAAAGAAATCATTAATGAACAGTTTGTCTGTCCCCTTCTCACCAATGCATTTAGTTATGGACTGCCTGCCCGTTCAATTGCCACCAGGGAAAATATTGATAGACTTCCCATGTTCCCTGCCTCAATCCTTGGGTCTGTGCATGTTTTTTCTCTTTTTTGTGTATCAATTTTCCCTAGGTCCCAGTCCCTGCTGTGGGTTCCTGATCCGTTGTGGTGCTCTCCTGATCCGTCGTGCTGTTCTCCTGATCTGCCGTGGAGGTCTTCTGCCCGGTCTGCTCCACACTGGTGGGCTCCTGCTCCGCCGTGGAGGTCTTCTGCCCTGTCTGCTCCGCATTGGTGGGCTCCTGCTCTGTCTGCTCCGCCGTGGAGGTCAGCTGTCTCGCTCTGGTTGTTTTCTGCTCCGCCGTGGCAGCCTTCTGCTTCGTCTGCTCAGGTCTGGTGGTCATCTGTTCTGCCGTGGTGGTCTCCTGCTCAGGTTTGGTGGTCATCTGCTCCGCCCTGGCTTCCTGTTCCGCCTTGGTGCTCGGCTCTGCCTCAGTCCCCGGTCTTTCCACTTCCATGTGGACCTGGCCCTCCGTCCCTCCTCCTGTTCCGCCTCCGGGGGGGGGGGGTGGGCTCTGTCACGAATCCGGTTCGTGACCTTCCGTCTGATTGCCACCAGAGGTCACCCTTCTATCACATTGACTCTCACACTACACAGACACTTTCACATTAACTTGCACTACAAATCCCATCAACCACTGCACTGATGACACACAGCTGATTGCACTGATCACACTGCTGATTGAACTGATCACGCACCCTACATAAACCATGGACTTCCTCTTCCTCTTTGCCGAGTATTGTCTAGCGTATATTGCTCTTCCAGTGATAGCTACATTACGGAGGCCCTCGATGTTTTCTAAAGTCTAGGTCTAGTTTATTGCCTGTGTCATTCGTTTCTTGATCTTCTGCCTGTGTAACTTGGATTAACCCTTTGCCTGCTGTTTCGGACTCTGTTTATACCTCGCCTGGACTATTGCTCTTGTTATTGGATTATCTCTCTGCTTTGCCTTGTTGGATATTGTTTTGCCGATCGAAGACCCACGCTTGCCGTAGGATCACTTTGTCTTGTCCCTGCCATACCTGTTTGCTGTTGTTTGACCCTGCCTGTGATTTGACTATGTTTATTAATAAAAGTTCACACATGGATCCACACGTCTCTCATCTCATCGGCTCCGTTACTATATATATATATATATATATATATATATATATATATATATATATATATATATATATATAAACTCTTGCCAGAAATATCAGTAAAAATAACCGTTTTTGTATGTATTACTTTGCACCAAATATTTAATTTCTTAACAAATTAACCATTTTTAAACATGATTTTTCTCTAATTTACAAAAATTGGAATTATTCTGACCATAATAATTGCAGGAAAATAAATTTAAATTTTTAACAAATTTCAATTAAACATGTTTTTTTTTTTTCTCTAATTTACAAAAATTTAACATTCTTTAAAATTTAGACTTCAAAGTAACAATAGATATGTTTGATAAACTACTATCTAACACAAAAAAAGACAAAAAAAAAAAAAGTCTGTCACCCCTTAAAATGAGGGTCTTTACTGTTGTAACAATTAAAATAACAGAAAATTGTAATTATTCTGACCATAATAGTTATAGGAAAATAAATGTAAATTATTAACAAATTTTAATTAAACACAAGTTTTTTTAATTAAATATTCTTTGGAATTTAGACATCAAAGTAATATAATTTTTACCTTTTGAAGATGAGCAAATTATGGTTTCATTATATTTTCTCAATTTTTATACAAACTATTCAATTCTGTTACCCAAGATATTGTAAGGAAAAAAAAAAGATTACACAAATATTTTACTTTCATTTATGGTAAATATATGTTTATCAACAACTAAAAAACTAAATTTTGCCACAAATTAGCTGCCCCCTAATGAGTGATGGTTTAATTTAGGCTACATTTGCAGCCCTGTTACCCATTCTGGCGTAAGTTTGTTTATGTTTTTATTATTATTTACAAGTAACTTTTAATTAAAATGCATTTATTTTGCTTCGTATTTAATGTTTCTTGCTATAAAACCACAAAATCACCGAAATCAGACCTGTATTAAACATGTTCAAAATGTTGGTCACAGGATTCTTACGTAATATAAACCTCAAAGAAAATAAACAGAAGAAGAAAAAAAACAGCTCATATATATAATTTTGTTTGACTTAATGAAACTAATGATTTTCTAGAGGCTAGGCACCTCATTTCAGAACATTTATTTCAAAATATATTTTTAAATGTGCCATGCAAGATGTGCACGCACTTACATCACACTTTTCACCAGTTTTCTTGGCCTTTGTATGGTGCTGCCATCTGTTGGTGGTTGGTGACATTGTTCCTGGTTTATTTGTCATCAGTCAAACTGCTCTCCTGTGATTTCAGTGATGCCAATGAAAGGAGACACCATTTATAATTGTCAGGTGGGCCAGATGTGCACTTGAATCACAGGTAGGTCTGAGTCCTCAGGCGCCGAGCTCATCGCTCAGGGGAAGACAGGAGACGGCGTGTCTGGAATCAGAGAAATGTGTATTGATCTGTACAGTATTCGCACAAAGTAAATGTCTAAAGGGATTCAACCTTGTGTGTTAAGATTTCATGTAAGACCTAGTCATAACCTTAAAGGGATGGTTCTGTCATCTTCTACTCACCCTCATGTCATTCCAAACCCATATGACTTTCAAAAAAGAGATGTTTAACGGTTAGTCCACTGTCCTTTTCCATAAAATGAACATGAACGGGAACTGTGGTTGTCAGTTTCCAAAAAAATAAACATTATAAAGACTTGTGATGCATACCGTAGGTCTCTGTGTGACGAACAGACCAAATTAAGTAACTAGTTGTTGTCAGGAGACATTCAAGAAAAAAATTTGCTTCAGTTTGTCATTAAAACTGACTCGAGACATCTTGAGATGGCATGTTTGAATATACAGGTGCATCTCAATAAATTAGAATGTCGTGGAAAAGTTCATTTATTTCAGTAATTCAACTCAAATTGTGAAACTCGTGTATTAAATAAATTCAATACACACAGACTGAAGTAGTTTAAGTCTTTGGTTCTTTTAATTGTGATGATTTTGGCTCACATTTAACAAAAAACCCACCAATTCACTATCTCAACAAATTAGAATACTTCATAAGACCAATAAAAAAAATAAATAAATAAAAAAAACATTTTTAGCGAATTGTTGGCCTTCTGGAAAGTGTGTTCATTTACTGTATATGTACTCAATACTTGGTAGGGGCTCCTTTTGCTTTAATTACTGCCTCAATTCGGTGTGGCATGGAGGTGATCAGTTTGTGGCACTGCTGAGGTGGTATGGAAGCCCAGGTTTCTTTGACAGTGGCCTTCAGCTCATCTGCATTTTTTGGTCTCTTGTTTCTCATTTTCCTCTTGACAATACCCCATAGATTCTCTATGGGGTTCGGGTCTGGTGAGTTTGCTGGCCAGTCAAGCACACCAACACCATGGTCATTTAACCAACTTTTGGTGCTTTTGCCAGTGTGGGCTGGTGCCAAATCCTGCTGGAAAATTAAATCAGCATCTTTAAAAAGCTGGTCAGCAGAAGAAAGCATGAAGGGCTCCAAAATTTCTTGGTAAACGGGTGCAGTGACTTTGGTTTTCAAAAAACACAATGGACCAACACCAGCAGATGACATTGCACCCCAAATCATCACAGACTGTGGAAACTTAACACTGGACTTCAAGCAACTTGGGCTATGAGCTTCTCCACCCTTCCTCCAGACTCTAGGACCTTGGTTTCCAAATGAAATACAAAACTTGCTCTCATCTGAAAAGAGGACTTTGGACCACTGGGCAACAGTCCAGTTCTTCTTCTCCTTAGCCCAGGTAAGACACCTCTGACGTTGTCTGTGGTTCAGGAGTGGCTTAACAAGAGGAATACGACAACTGTAGCCAAATTCCTTGACACGTCTGTGTGTGGTGGCTCTTGATGCCTTGACCCCAGTCTCAGTCCATTCCTTGTGAAGTTCACCCAAATTCTTGAATCGATTTTGCTTGACAATCCTCATAAGCCTGCAGTTCTCTTGGTTGGTTGTGCATCTTTTTCTTCCACACTTTTTCCTTCCACTCAACTTTCTGTTAACATGCTTGGATACAGCACTCTGTGAACAGCCAGCTTCTTTGGCAATGAATGTTTGTGTCTTACCCTCCTTGTGAAGGGTGTGAATGATTGTCTTCTGGACAACTGTCAGATCAGCAGTCTTCCCCATGATTGTGTAGCCTAGTGAACCAAACTGAGAGACCATTTTGAAGGCTCGGGAAACCTTTGCAGGTGTTTTGAGTTGATTAGCTGATTGGCATGTCACCATATTCTAATTTGTTGAGATAGTGAATTGGTGGGTTTTTGTTAAATGTGAGCCAAAATCATCACAATTAAAAGAATCAAAGACTTAAACTACCTCAATCTGTGTATACTGAATTTATTTAATACACGAGTTTCACAATTTGAGTTGAATTACTGAAATAAACGAACTTTTCCACGGCATTCTAATTTATTGAGATGCATCTGTATGTTTGCTCTGTTTTTCACATAAAGCTGTCATAATGACTACATAAATTCTGTTAGCTACTTTACTGGGGCTTGTATTGGCCTTAAAAGAGCAGCATGTCATTCCGCTAGTGCTAATTTTATTTTGTGGTTCACTGAAGTAGCTTAAATGATGATTACATTTTAATTTTTAACATAAATTACTCTTTTAAAAGTTAATTTCAAGATTTTCAGTTCATTTTACTATCATTTTAGTCTTCACCTGTGCGGCGCCACAGAAACTCACTTTGAAGAGAATGATCTTCAGGAACTTTTCTTTAAAATGAATGGTCCCAGAGTGTATAATTACATAAAAGTTACTGGTTTGCTAGTGAAAATGTCGCTACAAATGACCAGTTACACTAACTAAGACTGAATTTACTGAGTTCTTCCAAGACTTTAGTTATTGGTTCATGCAGGTGTTCGCGAGCCCCTAGCGGTTGATAGTAGAATTGCACGTATTTTACACTTATCAGTATTAAACATATTCATTTTGTATTGATAATTAATCAATGAAAATGAGGTATTTTAAAATAAAATGCGTACAACTGAAAATAAAATAAAACACATGCACATATTGCATAGCAAAATTAGTCATTTAATAATATACATTTTTAAAACATTTGAAATTTCAGGTGGCACTTCAGGCAGGGTTAGAATATGGTATTAATGTGTGAAAACCTGCCATAGAGTTTGCAATGACATAATTACATCTACAGCGCCATCTTTTGGTTCTTTATTCCTTGACATGTCGACAACTTTGATAGTGAAGTTCAAAATAAAATATATGTAAGAAATGATAAGTAAACAAACCTAAAACATAGTTATAGAATATGTATAGTTTAGCCTAAATATTAAGTGAACAGACTTGAATAGCAAAAATGAATTCTGAAACTTATGCAAGAAAAAAAAAAAAATTAAAATACGAAAGGTATCCTATATAATAGTGCAAGAAAAATCACGTTATTATTATTATTATTTAATAATAATAATAATAA
Source organism: Spinibarbus caldwelli (assembly GCA_039654775.1). Lineage (NCBI taxonomy): Eukaryota > Metazoa > Chordata > Actinopteri > Cypriniformes > Cyprinidae > Spinibarbus > Spinibarbus caldwelli. The sequence goes on along the minus strand of CM077265.1, from coordinate 19,067,581 downwards.
TAATAATAATAATAAATTGAATAAGCTAAATTAAATTAAATTGCATGAATCAGTGGTTGTGTCTCAAAGCTTAGTACGCAGCCTAAACAGACAGTTTTTAAAACACTTTTTGGTTAGTTTCTTTCTTCAGTGCTGATAGTCGTCTCGCTGGGTTTTGAAACACAGTCCGTGTTTACTTCCGGATTCCTGAAACCAAGCAGCAGCGGGACTGAAGCATTAGACACTGAGTGCACTTCATGCACTTCATGCCTGCCTTACAGACATCAAGACACGAGCATCCCACAACATCAGACAGCTGAACCCCGCCAGCCCTCATATCAGCAGTTCACATTCATTCAAAGTCAGTGAGGAGCAGCTGCGTGTCCAAAACTATTATACATTTAGGCTCCACTCCATAAAGACCAAATCCAGCCCTGGATATCATTTGAGACAGCCGGTGAAAGTCAAAGCAGAGCTGGCGTGGATCAGCAGCATGGACTGGTTGATGGGGTGAGTTCAGTCTTTATTATTTTGGCCTCTTAACGAATTATCACGTTTGAGTTTTTGGAGTTCACATTTGCAAGTTTTATGTCACATTTAAGAAACTTAGTTAGTTTTTCTTAAAAGTGAATGAGCTTTGAAATGTAGTAGAATATAAACTCAGCTCACTGGAAGTGGCTCAGTCATTCTGTAGCATTTAACACAGCATATTGTCTGACATTAAATTTGTCTATAACTTTAAACAGAACATTACACCTTTTTCTACTTGTGTGGTTTCCTTCATGACATCCTGCCACACGAGAAGCTACATCCTGACCTGTCGGGTTAATTTAGGACAGGAATCAATCAGAAGAGTTAAATATTTGTCACCGATATATCCATTTAATTTCTGTTACCAAGTTAGTTTTTGAGATTTTCTCAGGTATTGGTGAATGGTTGGATGGATATCTATTAGGAGGTTAGTTTTACATTAACTTGACTCCATGAGCTCTACTTTTTTTCCTTGTAAACTTCATTTTGAGTTACATCTTACTTTGCAGTTTTAGTGTATGAAGTACTGTATGCTTGGTTGGTTCATCTTAAAAGGGTAGTTATCAAAAAATAAAATGCATCATGCGGTTTCAAACCTGTATTTCATCCTTCTGTGGAACACAGAAGAAAGTGTTTTGAAAAATGTCTTTTTGGCTATACAATGAAAGTCAATGGGGTCCAAAACAACAATGAACCCCACTGGCTTTCATAGTATGGACAAAAACAAGAGATATCTTCAAAATATCTTCTTAGAAGATATTCATACGGGTTTGGAACCAAATGAGGGTGAGTAAAAACATATTTATTCTGTCTCTTTTTGCAAGACGTTTAATTGCTGCTGAATACCATGAACAAAAATCAGCCGGCTACATAAAAACTGGACTCGATTAAGAGCTGTTTGTGTGCAAAATAGAGCTGCACGATTCTGGATAAACTGAGACTTTTTTTTTTTTTTTAATGGAGGTTGTAGTTCTCACAATTCTGAAGAAAAAATATTAGACAACTAAATAAAATCTCATGGAATTTATGAAGGCAATGATTCAATGACTCACTCAAGATTTACTTGTTTCGTTACTGGATCAATCAGTGTTTTTGAAGGAATCTCTTGAACGAATGATTCAAAGACACCTAAAAAAAAAAAAAGACGCGCACACACAGGAATTGATAGGTGGAAATTAAATTTTGATTTTACAACAAGTATCCGATTCCTGACCTTAAGTATCTGATTCTGGAATTGGAATTGATTTTTTTTTTTTTTTTTTTTTGTATTGGGATATGTGTGTTTGGGAAGGAGATGTGTGTATATTTGTATCTTCGTGATATTGAGTGTATTACGGTAATGCATGGTTTAATGAGCACAGGTGTGTACCTGGTAGCACATGGCACTGAGGAAGGGTTAATACCCGAAAACGTTTTGCACTTTTGCACTTTTTTGCACATTTTGTAACCTCTGAGTAATAAATGATACAAGTATTTTTGGACTGTTTGGATGAGTGCGGATCTCCTTTATCCTTGAACAATTCCCAACCCTAGACAGGATTTTAATTTTTGGGTGAACTATCTCTTTAAATGTGCAGGGATTAAGTAAAGTTTTACATATAAAGACATAAGTAGTACTTTTGGCTAATATGTTTAAAGAGATATTATCTCACATGAAATGAAGGCTCAATTCATATCAGTGACTTATTAAAAGCTGATTTATTCAGAATAAGGTTGGACCCCCTTCATGGTGGCAGCCATATTCATATCACTTAACTTCCTGGATACTACTCAATTTATCTTGGTAGCCTCCTATTATTGGACACTTTTGGTTACAGAATGTTCTGGTATCACCTTTATTTATTTTCATAAATCATTAAGAGTTAATTCAAATATAAAAATCATTATTTTCATAAGAATGTGTTTTATCTTCATGATGCAGTACTGATAGTGTATCAGGGTTATTTAATACATTGCTGGATACCTTTGTTTGATAGCATGTCTTATCATGTTTTAGTTCAGCTGACATATTTTCCTTCAAGCAAGTCTGCTTATTTAAATAGCCATGATGACAGATGTTTAATCTGACGGTTATGATTTGCAGAACACTGTTATTTTTAAACTGTTGACTGACTGCGGTTCAAGCTTATATTTGGTTGTTTCATATCAACTGCAGGTTCAGATCTGCTCAGAGCCTCACTATTACTCTTTTGGATAATATTGCAATTTAAAATGGCACTTATTTTTATCAGCCTTTAATTCATTGAGTAATTATACAGCTGACATTGGATGTTCAAAGCAATGCACATGCTTACATGAGCAGGTTGATGCTAGGTTACTGGTCTCATATATAACAGGACAATTATTTTTATATATATTTGTATTTAATTATTTATTTTGCTGCAGAATTGACTGATGAATGATATCCAGAGATTGCTGTGTGCTATTTATGCCCATAATTAATTAATAATTAATTAATTAAACACTGCTTTTATGGAAACTTATTTCTGCTATGGAAGAAAAGACTTAAAAAAGGTTATTTTGACTTTTTTATCTTGCAATTCTAAAAAAAAAGTCCTATTGTGAGTCAATAACTCGATATAAACTCGATAAAATGTCGCAATTCCTTGGTGAAAAAACAAGCTTGTCTTCTTAGAACTTTGACTTTAAATCTTGCAATTCTGACTTTTTTTTTCTCACAAGTTTGAGTTTTTATCTCACAATTCTTAATTTATATGGTGCAATTCTGAGTTTACTTCTTACAATTGCAAGTAAAAAAGTCAGAATTGTCAGAGATAAATTCAGATTTGCAAGGAAAAAAAGTTACGAGATAAAAAGTCGCAATTACCTTATTTTTTTATTCCTTGGTGGAAAAACAAGCTTGTCTTCCTAGAAATTTGAGATAACATCTCGCAATTCTGACTTTAAGCAATTTTAAGTTTATATCTTTTAATTTTTAGTTTATATATTGCAATTCTTAATTTATATTGCACAATTCTGAGCTTATATCTCACAATTCCGAGGAAAAAGTTATAAAGATGCAAAGAGATAAAAAGATGCACTTACTGATTTTATTTATTTATTTATTTATTTATTTATTTTTATTCCATGGTGAAAATAAGATTTTCCATTGAATCCATAGATTTTAGTATACTGTGCCTTATGATTAATTTTATATCAGTATTTAAATCTTTGAAAAAATCACCAGTAAATATTGTACATAGCAGATAAAATTCATACTGAACTTCATAAGGGCTGTTTTTTTTTTTCTATTGTATAATATATATGAAATGTTCTTTAGTCATTTTAGCCGCTGTCTTCTAAGCAAAGTCAATGTTTTAGAGCTTTGTGTATTCCCATCTGGACTCCCATTGGTTGTCTCTGCATTATGTCACTGCTCATTTGCATAAAGTTGAACTGTCTGTTGCTCATGTAAGATCAAATCAGCAACTCTCATTGAAAATGAATGACTTGTGGTCACTTTGTCACTTCAAATAGATGTCACTCATCAGCGCCTTCAGGGTGTTGACTAGCTGTTGCCATGAAGACTTTTCTGACTGATTGTGCAGATTCCCATATGCAAAAGTAAAAGCTATAAGTTACATATATGAATAAGCACATAAAAGATGAAACATGCAGCAGAACGGAATTTCAAGAGCATCTCTCTGCATGTGGCTTCTGCCTCTGGTTACAGACAGAAGGTCAGGCATTGTCAGACATTCCTATGGGTTTATGCCATCATACAGCTGGTTTAACAGGTCCAAAAACAGTGACCATACATTCACATTCCTATCTCATTACATAAGCATCCTCTCTTAAACTGCTGCTGCTGTTATAACCACATCATGCTGGCCGTTGCAGGCTGGTAGGCCAAATCCTTTCCTGTTTTGATGTCTTGCATAAGTGGCATTTTGACTTCCCTGTGATTCACCCAGCATTCTGGCAGAAAAACGGGTTGAACTGTGTTTATTCAAACTTGCAAACAAATTTATCATGAAAGACAACATGGAAGTCATTGAACAGAATATTATGCAAGAAATAATTCAGGGCAGGACTCGTTTTTACTTGATTTTCACAACCCAATCTCACGTGAAAACGTAACTGTTTTACAAAGTGGCAATTTGTCATTAATACATACAATGTGATTGTAAAAATCACATTGAGTGTGTATTAATAAGGAGTCGCCACTTCGTAAAATATGTTTTTGAAAAACTTACCCAGTGATGTCAGCAGATTGTATGAAAACATACAACTGAGATGAGCTTTCTTTAAAAACACTAATTTAACACTGTTAAATGTTATCTTTGGATAATCACAAAATTACTATCCACTTTTCATACTGCACATTATAATGTTGTGAAAATTCACATGAAGCTTTTAAAAACAACTGATTTTTATTTTTAAGTAATTTAATTTTTAAACAAATAGTACAGACCATTCATCTGTTATCGTCCATAACATGTCAATAATTATCATTTTATCATTTATCTTCCATAACATGTCAATAATTATCATCTTATCATTTAATGATAATAATATGTCAATAATTTTCAGCTTATTGGTTATTGGTAATAACATGACAATAAATATCTTATTGGTTATTTGCAGTAACGTCAGTAATTATCATCTTATCAGTTATTGGCAATAACATGTCAGTAATTATCATCTTATCGGTTATCGACAAAAACGCCAATAATTAGCATCTGATCATTTATCAGCAATAACGTGTCAATAATTAGCATCTTATCGGTTGTCGGCAATAACGTCAGTAATTATCATCTTATCAGTTCCCTTTCAAGGGAACTTCGAACTGCGTCCTCTAGGGGTCGCTATGGGGAACGCCATCAGCGTGACCGGTGTCTGAAGCATATATCTAAACATGACAATAACATTGGCCTGCGACAGCCTATGACGTCATTACCTGGGACCGCCACAGTATAAAGGGGCGCCGGGAAAATACGTCATTCCCTCTTCTTCGTCTTCACTGACCGTTTGTTTATGCTAGCAGAAGCTAAGCACGACTAGGAGTGCGTGTTCTCTCGCCAGAGGCTTTGCTCTGATACGCACAGTTTCACACGGCTCGCTGGTTGTGTGTGTGTGTGGTGAAGAGCAAGCGCGTTCAGTCCTGAGGGAGTTGAATCAGCTCGTCGCATCCATTGCTTGTTTCTTGTGAGGGATAAGCACGCTCTGATACCCGCAGTTTCACGCGGCTCGCGTGTTGTGTGTGTGGTGAAGAGCAAGCGCGTTCAGCTCTTGAGGGAGTTGAATGTACTCTTTGCATTCGTTGCTTATTTCTCGTGAGAAATAGGCATGAATTCAACATACTACACTCACGAGGAGACTGCTTGTGCTCATCGTGATGCATTCGCGGGACTACTGAGAGGGGAGGTGAGTGCTTCACTTTTACCCGAGTTGTATACCTGTGTCTGCATGAGTGTGTTCGCCTCTCGCGGGAATAGCGACGCATATGTGGCGGCGGCTCCGTTCTCGCTTAATTTCCGAGGTAATCTAGCGTGTGGGCGGAGCACATTTTGCTCCCATGGGAGTTGAATACATGCTGCGCGTTGCGGGTGCGGTGAGAATTATCTGCCCATTGCCCGCGATTCGCGGTTCATGGGCAGAACGTGGAAAGGACCTGACGGGAAATCTTCCCTATCAGTAATTTCCTAAGGTATTTTATAAAATGTTCTAACCACATTATACTGCACTCCAGGAGCCCTTCTTTTTGCAGGGGTTGTATGACTCTTCGATGCTTGCTGAAGCCACCACCCTCCTGCACTTGCGTTACAGTCTCATGTTGGACCTGCACGGGAGCTGTGGTTGGTGAGTACGATCCATTTAATTTCTCCGCAGCACTATGTAGGCCTGTTTTTTTTTTTTTTGTACACTTTGACTCTAGTCAGAACCTCTCGATCTGTCGACTGATTGTGGTGATGTTCTCACCTGTTGGTACTGGATCCAGCCTGGATGATAGCCTTACTACTTCAGCTTCGTGCTTGCTGGATCATGCAGCCAAGTCGCTAGGCTTCTGTGGGAGCCTCTTTGGCCTTCAGGTCCCCAGTATAGCGCTGCAACTCCATCAGTCCTCGCAGTCCTCCATTCAGGCTGAGCCTTTTTCGGAGTGTAATGCTTTGTGATGTGCTCCCTGACGTCCTGGCTGAGTGTTTGCTTCGAGAAGCTGCCCCAGCCAGGACTTACTACTCATGTCTCGCCTCGAGAGGCTTCCTGAGATTTGAGTCATCCACTTAACAAAGCATTACTTACGGCGAATCAGTGAATACGCCCCTCTGTGGAGTGGGCTTGGGTACACTGCTTTCCCGGAGGTATGAGAGTGAGAGGTGTTTCTGTGGAAACCCTTCCTGAGTGCTTGGCTCTGAGGAGCGATAGCTCTCCAGATATGTTTGGTTATTGGGTCCCTGTTGGTCAGGCCTGGCAATGCTTCCCTCACCTTAGAGGGTCACCTATGAGCATGCCGCTCCCTTCTGAGCATCTGAGTTTCCTCTCATTCTGAGAGTTGAGTTCTCCGCTCTCCATGTCAGTGAGCAGCCTCAAGTTGTTAGGCCTCTTTTGCCTCCCTGTTAGGTTGCTCTCCTTGTTGGTAGAGCTAGCATTGCTCTCCTCTCCATAGAGGGTCACCTATGAGCATGCCGCTCCCTTCTGAGCTTCTGAGTTCCCTCTCATTCTGAGAATTGAGTTCTCCGCTCTCCAGAGCTATGTTTCTTGGTCGAGCTAGCATTGCTCCCCTCACCATAGAGGGTCACCTATGAGCATACTGCTTCCTTCTGAGCGTCTGAGTTCCCTCTCATGCTGAGAGTTAGGTTCTCCGCTCTCCAGAGCTATGTTTGTTGGTCGAGCTAGCATTACTCCCCTCACCATAGAGGGTCACCTATGAGTTCCCTCTCATGCTGAGAGTTAGGTTCTCCGCTCTCCAGTGCTCTGTGACCATATGCTCTCCTTGTTGGTCGAGCTGGCGTTGCTCCCCTCACTATTGAGGGTCACCTGTGAGCATGCCGCTCCCTTCTGAGCATCTGAGTTCCCTCTCATGCTGAGAGTTAGGTTCTCCGCTCTCCAGAGCTATGTTTGTTGGTCGAGCTAGCATTGCTCCCCTCACCATAGAGGGTCACCTATGAGCATGCTGCTCCCTTCTGAGCGTCTGAGTTCCCTCTCATGCTGAGAGTTGGGTTCTTCGCTCCCCCAGAGCTCTGTCATCAGCAGCCTCAGGTTGTTAGGCCTCTCTATGCCTCCCTGTGGGGTTGCTCTCCTTGTTGGTAGAGCTAGCATTGCTCCCCTCATCATAGAGGGTTACCTATGAGCATGCCGCTCCCTTCTGAGCGTCTGAGTTCCCTCTCATGCTGAGAGTTGGGTTCTTCGCTCCCCAAGAGCTCTGTGACCCTATGTTCTTCAGAACCCTAGAACGGTGTTTACAATCCATGTTATGGTAAGTACACACGCTAGTCTCTGTGTACTTTCTGAAAGCCACGTTGTGGTAAGATCGCACACCAAGTGTTTTCCGGTCTTTCTAAAATCCTGTACGGTATGGGTTACGCGCTGTGGCTTCGTGTCCTTTCTTTGAGTCGGTCAGGCCCCGGTTTCTCCTTGGGGCCCCACTCTATCTATGTATCCCTAGTGATACTGACTTGAACAGGGTGTTGCTACCAAGGATCTGTTGAGACAGTTCCTTCAGCGAGCTCATGCAGAGCAAGCAGTAGCCCCTGGGTGACAGGCCAAGACCTAGTTACTATCCTAGGCTCTTGGTCGTATCCCCTTAAAGGAATCTCTACTTCTGATTCCAAGCCTTTGAGCTCTACCCTGGGTCCAGGAGGCCCGGCCCCTAACAGGTAAGTTCTGGGGTATGCAGCTCAGGTTTTTGGCCGAAGGGGATAATGTCACTGACAGCCGTTCACCCGTCCCAGGGGCAACTCCCTTAGCCAGGTAGAGTTGATACTTAGTGCTCGCCTTTTGTGCCTGGCTTTGCACTCCCCTCAGCATGGCGGCGTGGGTATTCCATTCCCCATAGTGACCTCTAGAGGACGCAGTTCGAAGTTCCCTTGAAAGGGAACGTCTCAGGTTACATATGTAACCATGGTTCCCTGAGTAGGGAACGAGAAACTGCATCCTCTAGGCTCGGTGCCATGCTTCGGACGCAAGCTTCAGACGAAGAAGTGAATGACGTATTTTCCCGGCGCCCCTTTATACTGTGGCAGCGCCAGGTAATGACGTCATAGGCTGTCGCCGGCCAATGTTATTGTCGTGTTTAGATATATGCTTCAGACAATGGTCACGCTGATGGCGTTCCCCATAGCAACCCCTAGAGAACGCAGTGTCTCGTTCCCTACTCAGGGAACCATGGTTACATATGTAACCTGAGACGTTATTGGCAAAATGTCAATAATTATCATCTGATTATTTATCAGCAATAATGTGTCAATAATTAGCATATTATTAGTTATCAGCAATAACGTCAGTACTTATCATATTATCGGTTATCTGCAATAAGGTCTGTAATTATCATCTAATCGGTTATCAGCAAAAAATGCCAATAATTATCACCTTATCGTTTATTGGCAATAATATGTCAGTAATTATCAGCTTATTGATTATTGGCAACAATGTCAATAATTATCAGCTTATCATTTATAGGTAATAACATGTCGGTAATTATCAGTTTATCAGTTATCAGTAATAACATTTCAATAATTATCATCTTATCGGTTATCGACAAAATGTCAATATCATCTGATCATTTATCAGCAACAACGTGTCAATAATTAGCATATTATCTGTTATTGGCAATGTCAGTAATTATCATATTATCGGTTATCAGCAAAAAATATCAATAATTATCATCTTATCATTTATCGGTAATAACATGTCAGTAATTATCAGCTTATCGGTTATCGGCAATAACTTGTTAGCAATTATCAGCTTACCGGTATCTCTCAGAATTTTAATATCAGTGTATTATTCTCTGTCAAGTTTGATTTCATATTGTCTTTAATCTGCTTAGACAAAAGGTCCATAAAGAAACAGGCAGGTTCTGTCAGGGGACCGGTTAGCATCCTCATTTGAATGCTAGGAATATTTTTATAGACTTTAAGCTATTGGTGTCAAGGAGGGCACTTGACACACATAGGATGGAACATAGAACTTTTATTGGTGTGGAGATTTCCACTATGTAGAAAAAAAATAGCGATTACAGAAAGGCCGGAGGGAAGGAAGTGCTGTCCGCTGGGTGGAGGGAACCATTGTTTTCTTTATGGGAACTGTGTCAGATTTTACAATAGCCATGACGTTTATTATTCCAGCTCAAGATTTTATGACTGGTCAACTTCAGTTATTAGTTATGTAGTTGTTTAAATATTTAAAACACAGTTATTTTCAAATGTAGCTATTTGTTTCCTGTAGATCATTAGTAGACAGCGATTCTGAGTGATGTACATGGAATGTAAAACTGTGATTTTAGTTAGGGTCTGATGAATGAAACCATTATTATTTGCAAACTTGAGAACTGTTAATTTTTAATTTTGTTGTTTGCTGAATTATGGCCATGTGTTTTCCTTCTGATAGGTCCTGGTCTGTCCTTGGGGTTTGTACTTGTTTTACTTGGCATTGCTGCTTACTTGCTTGTTTGCTTGCAAATTCTATACTTAGTGCAGAACTATGTACATTTGAGTTACATCTTACCTTGCAGTTTGAGTGTATGAAGTGCCAGTACATTTCAAAACAAGCCCAAAGTTAAGTAATATTAAGCTCTCTACTGTATTTAAAACATCTCTGAAGTTCCACAGCTCTTACTTGATGCACTATTTCAACTAAATGAAAATACAGTTTAATTTTTTTATAGCACCTTATGCTTATTTATGGGTCAGTGGTCTCTTAATTTATTCAAAACTACATCAAAAATTCATGTCATATATAAAGTGACATGGATATACCTCTTCTATGATGAGCATGTTTTTAATTATGAGTCAACAATTCATTTATATTTTTGAGGCACATAAGTAAAAATGTCTTTATCAAAATTTTAACAATTAAGAAATAGGTAGTTTGACAAGAAGAAAAAACATTTAAAGAAAACTTCACTGGTTATTAACATTTCAAAAACTGCTGTTTGCCAAATAAGTCATGTGGTGCGACCAACTTGCAAATAAATAAATAATAATAGTGAAAACCCATGCAAACCCCTGATTTACTGACTGTCAAGGTCAATAAATCTCTTAAAATATCAGATAAACTGAACTTTTAATGACAAGGCAAAGTTGGTTCAGGTTGTAAAATATCATGTGGTGCAACTAAAAAATATTTTAATTAATATGTCAAGATATTTGTAAAATATATTTTTTTACCTTGCAATATGAAAAACAATTTAAAACATTTTAGAAATAGGCTCAGTAAATTTATAAAACACTTTTAAACTAGATCTTAAACTAGAAAGAGTTTTTGTTTTCTTTATCAAAACTCTTTAATTTGTCATTGACTCAAACAGGTGTAGAATCGGTAACTTACTTTGATATTTGAAATTATTGTAGACACAGATATCATCTGTGTTGTGGCCAATGTGTAGGATCTCTCTAGATCCTAGTCGTGCAAGACTGACACTTTTGTTATAACCGATAACCTTTTGTGATTGTGTTGACCTCTTTTATCTTAAGTGAACTGCTAACAATTAGCTCATAAAGTTCATATAGTCATTAGCACTGTAAAGCAAACATCACCACACAGAATGTCAATGAACTAGCTTTTTTAAGAGTCTTGAGGTAGCTTGTGTAATGTTGGCTCAAACAGACTCTTAAAAGCCTCCATCAGTCTATTAAAACCAAAAACAAACCCTTATGCCTTGACCTTTAGTCAGAGTCTTTGTGATTGGCTGTCGAGGAGGAATGTCTGCTGTCAGCCAATGAGCTCTGATTAAACAGAAGGTCATGTGATCCTGCCTTTATTTAATTTGATTTGGTCTTGAGGTACAGTATGTCTCGCCCTTTCACTCTGTTGTCATTATTAAAACTTCATCATGTCTTTTGGCTGACATGCCATGACAGGTTCTTTTGATGTTTTTAGGGGTTCAAGCACGTAGAAACTTGGTCAGATTGTTGTAGTCCTCACCACTACTCAGACCCAAAGACTCGGCCCATAGGGGGCTCTACAGCGATCAAAAACGTAAAAGCGCTCATAACTCCTAGACCTTTTGTCGTAGACCGATTTCATTTCCGGTATGCAAATTTTTACGCCATTTTGAAATTTGTCCAAAACCTACTTTTGAGAGGTAGTCCTAGGTTTTTTGCCTGATTGGAACCAAACCAGTGCAGAAATATTCTCTGGACAGTGAATATCAATAATTATCAAAAGAATGTTGAAATTTCGACTCACCGTCGCATAGGGATGCCAAAATGTTCGTAAGGGGCGGGGCGATTTTGACTAAAATGGCTATAAATCATGAACAGAATGAGATATCTTCACCAAACTTGGTACACGTGTACAAGCTCAATCTTGGTCAAATAATAAAACTGTGCAGCTCTGCCACTTGGGGGCGCTATAAAAAACATAAAAACAGCTATAACTACGCAACCCTTGGTCCGATCGACTTGAAAATTGGTATGCAGTGTCTTTGTCCAAAGTGTCACAATTGTATATAAGGACATTCACGTATCTCAAAAAACATGGCCGCCATCGGTCAATGAAATTTGAGCACCTATTAAACAAGGTTAACAGAGGTCGATCCGAACGAAACTCGGTGGGCATGTTCGAGTCATAGCCCTAAAGGACTGTAAGAATTTTGAAAGAAATTGGCCACTAGTTGGCGCTAACAAGTTTTATGGCTCTATAATCACATGGTGTTTCACACATCCACACACTATGCGTATCATTTGATAGATCTCCTCATAATGAACAACTTTGCGTCGATGACTAATGCTGTCAATCAAACTGTTCATTAAATATTCTCAATTATGTTAAAAACCTACTTTTGCGAATTAGCCCTAGGTGTTTTGCTCAATCTCAATCAAACCACTGGAGCGCAATTCTCTGGGCTCTCTAGATCAATAATTATCAAAAAACTGTTGAATTTTGTCCTTTGGTTAGCTATAATGGGGTCATTTATAAAAGGGGTGTGGCCAAATATACCCAAAAGCCTATAAAACCTAAAGGAAAACTCAAAACTTTACGAAACTTGGTGAAAACTTGTCACATGACTCTTAATAAGAATGCAAAGCTTCATAGAAATCAGACCATAGTTGGCACTATAACAGTTAAAAAGACCTCAAAAACACAATATTTCTGTAGTAAATAACCTCAAATTGCAAAAAAAGTGTTCATATATTCACACAAACACTAGATCTTCATATCATATGATAGATCTCCTCATTCTGAACAACTTTACCTCTAGGACCAATGCTGGCAATCAAACTGTTAATTAAATATTTGAGATTATTAAAAAAAAAAAAAAAAAAAAAAACCTACTTTTGTGAACTAGTCATAGGTTTTAAACTAAAAATCAATAAAATCAGTGCAGTACAATTCTCTGGACTCTCTAGGTCAATAATGATCAAAAAAATGTTGAACATTTGCATTTGAACATCGACAGCTATAACAGGGCCATTTAATAATATGGGCTTGATATAGTGTACCCAAAACCCTAGAAATCATACAAGAAAGCTCAAAACTTCAGGAAAGGTGAGCACATGTGTCATATGATTGCAGACAAGCATGCAAAAGGCAAAATTTTTGGGGCTCAGACATTAATTGCCTCTATAACAGTTAAAAAGGTGAAAAAGAGTACATTTAAATGACAAAATTATAAATTTAATGTGTCCTTTTATTATTGCTTGGACAAAATGCTGCATGTTTCTTTGTGAAATTGAAATATAAACTAAAATTAAAATATAACACTATAATAATAATATTATATAGAAATATAACACTATAATAATTATTATAAGAGCAATATTATTGCTCTTTTGTTGATTTTGATTGCTTCTATTGTCCTCATTTGTAAGTCGCTTTGGATAAAAGTGTCTGCTAAATAACAAAATTTAAATATAATGTAAATGTAAATAACAAAATTAAATTGAAATTTTAAAACAAGCCCCAAATCAAATAAATAACACAAATAAAAAAAAAAAAATCTCTTCATATAAACAAAATAAGGCTTTGTCTGTGCTCTTTCCATTTAAAATTAGAGGCAACCACTGCATTTTAATCATGATCCAAACAAAGATGGAGCATACATGCAGCATGAGCAGTTTTTAATCTAAATTAGATTGTATAATTTCGAAATTTGAAGCAAAAACAGAATGGTTTGACTTCAGTTTTGTGAAACTATACATAAATATCTGCATGAAACAGAAACAGCAGAGGAGCTGAATGAGACGCAGATTCACTCTCTGCCAGCAGGTGGCGCTTAAAGTTTCTCCTTGGTTTCCGTTGTAAACAAAGCAGCGCTGCACTTATGAACTTTAATATGCATTATACAGAGGCAAGATGAAATGAAAAAATACCATCTAAACTTTTCTAAAGACAGTAAGTTCCCCTCAGACATACGTTCATATAAACTCCTACCCCTAATTGAATCGCGATTTGTTCAGCATCTCAACCGATTTGAATCATCAGATATTTGAATCGATTTTCAACCGGCTCGCAGTTAATCGTTAATAAAAGTCATTCTTCATCATGGATGTGTTGTAATATCAATCCTAAATTTCAGGTTGGCCTACGGCTAGGCCATAACCGCTTAGATTCAATAAAGGCCTTAAGTGCTTGAACCCCGATAATTGCTGCTTGCAGCTATATTTAATATTGGTTTTGTTAAAATGGTTACCCTTTGTAGTCAAAATCTCTTGTATTTCATAAAAAAGCGATTTCAAGGCCTTTGTGGTCTTTCAAAAGGAAAGATTTGCCATTGACAAAGGTTTAATGATTTTCAATAGAGTTTGACAGTTCAATGAACTCTACTGTACAGAAGTAAGTAAGTGTGTTTGGTAGTTTCACATGCGCGCCCTCTTCAGGCTGGATGTCATTATTTCATCCTCATTCAGCATCTGTGCAGCGTATTTCATGTCTGTAAACATCATGGTACAGCTGGTAGATTAAATACGCCGTTTCAAACGACATATTGAGCTCATTATGTCCCGTTTATGTGTGTGTTTTGTTTTATTTCTACTGGACGTCATACGTAAGGACTGTAGAATGTGTTCGTTGTTGTTGTTGTTGTTGTTGTTGTTTTTTTTTGTTTGTTTTTTTTAAAATATTTTTACATTTTATTTTTTATCTATCTGTCTATCTATCTATATCTATATATATATCTATATCTATAGCTTACAAAATGTACTTTAGGACTGTTAAAGCTAATGTGTGCAATTAAAATGTTATTGAAATATATTTTTACATTCACTACATTTTATGGTAATTCTTCATTCTTTTTTCTAAAGACTGATCAGAAATTATGAGATTAATTGTGATTATTTTATTGTATTGTCTGTACTATTTTAAACAAAGGGAATAACAAATCTGCGTATATTTTTGTCAACTTAATGAAAAAGATAAAAAAGTTATATTTTATTTTTATATTTATGAAGTAATATTTTATATATATATAGTATTAGTATTAATATAGTAATATTTTATTTTTTAAAAATAAATGTAGTGCAATGATGTTAAAATGTTAAATTTAAAATAACTTTATTATTTAATTTTGTTATCTTTATAACAAAACACACATTATTATTCTTTTTTACAATATAGCTAGCTGTGTATTATAGGAAAGGGGAGATAATTATATTACAGGGCCTTATTAATTTATTAAGAACTACTAATATAATATAAAATAAATGAATGCTTTTAATATATTTTTTTTCTTTTTGGATACTGTATTTAGTCAGTAATTCGTTTCAGAATGAATTATTTAAAAAGAAAATTATAATATAAACTATCATATCAGTTAATGACTGATTTTGTAATCTGTATTGGCCTGAATTTCTATATTTGGATATATATTATATTTCTGTATTCTATATATGGAACAAAACCAGTTTGTTTATTGTGCAATATCACCTTTAACTTATTTGACTTGTGTGCTGTGTAATTATTAAAAGGAGGATTGCAATACATCCAGCCACTGGACAGCAAGTCAAGGTCAGATCAGTTCACATTCCCAGAGCTCATTCACACAGCTGCAGTCAGGAGCAGAAGATCGCAGAGGTGCTGATATCACTGATCTAGCCGCAACCTCATGCCATTCAGCAAAAGGAGCCAGCAGAAATAAAAGATTTCAAAGTCTCAACAAAAATGCATCTAGACAGCTGATGTATAGTAGAGGCATCTGCACTTGGTTTATCATTATTTAAAGTGTTAGATATGGATGCATAGCTAATCAATCAATCAGTCAGTCATTAATTAATTAATTTTTTTTTTAAATAAATTTATTAAATTTATATTTATTGTTATTGTCAATCATTTATTTATTTATTTATTTTATTAATCAATAGTGTAATTATTTATTTTAAATTTGTTTTATTTTTTATGAAGTTTTATGTTTTTAATTTTTATTATTATTATAATTTTTCTATTTATTTTTATGTATTTTTTTATAAATTGCCCTTGGCTTAGATGCTAGCAGTTAAATTAAATGCACTCAGTTTGAATGAGAATTTGAGTGAGTTTTCTTGATTTTTCCTCTCATATCCGTTCCTACTCATTCTAAAATCGAAAGTGTTCATTGCTAAATGTCTGAAAGGAACTAACAGATTCAAAAGAGTGATAGGAAATGTTGAAGAGGCATGTAACGTCTTTCACGTCTCACTGTGGATGTGGCCTCTTAAGCTGTCACTATTGAGAATAGATCTTGTTCTTTGCAGACAGGTAATAATCCACATAATAAGGCACAGTTATTGATTCACAATATGGATCCTGAATGACTTGCATGCTGATGTTAAATGTAACAATATTGTGGCCATGAGACAGAACAGACGTCCATGTATTACATAGATCTACATCTTACTTGATATCTCTGTATAAAAACACATTTACTAATGGATGCATTGTGCAAAATGTCCAGTGTTTTTGGCTTTCACTGCAGCACAGAACAGTTGTCTTACTGGGCAGTTAGTGGTTTTTAGCAAGTAAAAGCTTGACAGCTGCAGGATGCCCCGAAATGACCTCAGACAGACAGTAACAACAACTGTGCTTGTCTTGTTTTTGAACCTTGAGGTTTCTGTTCTCTACTAAACCAACATGGTTGTGGTGTAACTTGTGACTTAAGTTGTATTTTCAATTATTAGTGTTTAATTTAATAGTCAGCCATGCAAATTGGTGCTGGTTTCTTCAGGGGTGGACTATTTTTATTGTGATTTTTTTTTTTTTATTTTTTTTATTGTATTATAAAAATGTTAAAATATTATTTAATGTGTATTTAGCATATATATATATATATATATATATATATATATATATATATATATATATATATATATATATATATATATATATATATATATATATATATATATACACACACATACATTTTATATATACATATATATATATATGTATATATAAAATGTATGTGTGTATGTATGTATATATATATATATATATATATATATATGTATATGTGTGTGTGTGTGTGTGTATAATCTTACCAATAATCTTACCAAACTCAAACATTTAAACGTAATTTTATATATATATTATTTTATTTTTTTTTTTTAAAGAAAAGAATGTTACAAAAATTAGAATGTTACAAAAATTTCTATTTCAAAGAAATTATATTCTTTTAAATAATTAAAAATATATTCAAATAGAAAATAGTCATTTTAAATTGTAATATTTCACAATATTACTGTTTTTTTGTATTTTTGATCAAATAAATTCAACTTTATATGCAAGCACATTTATTTATACTGCTTATTTTATACACAATGGTAATTCAAAGTGCTTTACATAAAAATGGTTTAAAATAATCATAAAAAATTACATCAGATGCACAAAAATCAAAATAACAATAAAAGCAAAGAATAAAACTGATTAAAAATGTTTTTATTAAAACAGTTAAGATACATAAATAAGATACAGTACAATCATAACATAAAATACGTCTTTCCAAACTTAAAATCTTACCAAACTCAAACATTTAAACGTAATTTTATTTGTGATGGAAATAATACTGGTGGAAATGTTCATGACTTTCAGAAAAAAAAATGACAAAAATGAACCCAAATAGTCTGTTTACAGACATTTCGTCATTTTTTCCCAGAACATTTTCAGACATCCTGTCAAAATCTCACCCATCTTTCTCATGTCTGAAATGTGTTTGCAGAACTATGTGAAACTCCTTGTGTCAGATGTTCTTCAGTTTATGACAGAAATGAAACCATATGCAGTATAATGACTTCAAGTGTGATACTCTAGATTACAGGATATTGCAACGAGACAAAACGGTTACACTGAATTTACCCACAAAAAAACCCGTAGTTCAGTTTCAAGTCAGAAATATGAAGAGATGAAGTTTCATAATCATTCATGCGGATGGTGGGAGGGGTATTAAAGTGATTGTTCACCCAAAAATAAAAATTCTGTCATCATTTACTCATCCTCATGTCATTTCACCCATATAAAGCATAAAATACAAAAATAATAATTTAGCAGAATGTTCAGGCTGCTCTTTTCCATACAATGAAAGGGGAAATGGACGAAAACATCATAAAACTACATAGTTTCCAATTCTTCTGATGCTGTATTTGTTCCCTGTCCAAAAGTGTTATGTCCTCTTTTATACACTAGATGGCAGCACTTCATCACCTCCAATCATAACTGCATTCTCTCTCTAATAGCATATCTCTATACTGCTACTGTAAAAGAAGCTTCATGCACCTCATGCCTATTTTTTGGCATATTTATACATGTATATGCCACCTGTTTGATGGTTCATCTTCACAGTTTACCAGTCTGTTTTAAAGCAAAATGAAACAGTAAATTAAAAAAAAAAAAAAAAAGTAACAACTCCTTTCTGTGTGTTTAAAGTGATGTTGAAGCATGATGGGAATGTTCTAGAGGAGTGAGATGAACACAGCGGCTGTTAATCTCAGCCTCCCACTGATGTTGATGATCTTCAACTTGTGTGAAAACTAACATTGCATTCTTCAGCTGTTTATCCAAACATAAATTGAGTTACATAAGTTCGTAAACTTTCTCCTGGCGCCTAATAGCCTTCACGGCGTCTGAGGGTTCATTTGGAATCGATCGGTCGCCTCATCACAGCGTTGACTCTGCTGCCACAATCTTATGTTAATTAGGTTAGCGAGGCAACAAATAGAAATAATATTTGATGTGTTATTCTCGATCTTTCCTGCTGTAATTAGGCCTATTGTGAGACGTAACAGCAGAGGCTCTGAGGTTCATCCGGGGCTGGTGCTATATATGTATATATATAATGTATCATTTTAATATAAAGCTTACAGTTTCATATTTATTAAATTTGTAATACTTATAATTTATATATAACTAACAATAATTTTACTTATATACACATACACACACAGGTGCATCTCAGTGAATTAGAATGTCGTGGAAAAGTTCATTTATTTCACTAACTCAACTCAAATTGTGAAACTTGTGTATTAAATAAATTCAATGCACACAGACTGAAGTAGTTTAAGTCTTCGGTTCTTTTAATTGTGATGATTTTGGCTCACATTTAACAAAACCCACCAATTCACTATCTCATCAAATTAGAATATGGTGACATGCCAATCAGCTAATCAACTCAAAACACCTGCAAAGGTTTCCTGAACCTTCAAAATGGTTACACAATTGCCTATACAATCATGAGGAAGACTGCTGATCTGACAGTTATCCAGAAGACAATCATTGACACCCTCCAAATAAAGGGTAAGTCACAGAAGGTCATTACTGAATGGTTGGCTGTTCACAGAGTGCTGTATCAAAGCATATTAAGTGAAAAGTTGACTGGAAGGAAGAAATGGGGTAGGAAAAGGTGCACGAGCAACAGGGATGACCACAAGCTTGAGAATACTGTCAAACAAAGCTGATTCAAACACTTGGGAGAGCTTCACAAGGAGTGGACTGAAGCTGGAGTCAGTGATCAAGAGTCACCACGCTCAGACGTCTTCAGGAAAAGGGCTACCAAGCCACTTCTGAAACAGAAACAATGTCAGAAGCATCTTACCTGGGCTAAGGAGAAAAAAACTGGACTGTTGCTCAGTGGTCCAAAGTCCTCTTTTCAGATAAAAGTAAATTTTGCATTTCATTTGGAAATCAAGGTCCCAGAGTCTGGAGGAAGACTGGAGAGGCACAGAATCCAAGCTGCTTGAAGCCCAGTGTGAAGTTTCCACAGTCAGTGATGAATTGGGCTGCCATTTCATCTGCTGGTGTTGGTCCATTGTGTTTTCTGAAGTCCACAGTCAACGCAGCCATTTACCAGGACATTTTAGAGCACTTCATGCTTCCTTCTGCTGACAAGCTTTATGGAGATGCTGATTTCATTTTCCAGCAGGACTTGGCACCTGCCCACACTGCCAAAAGCACCAAAAGTTGGTTAAATGACCATGGTGTTGGTGTGCTTGACTGGCCAGCAAACTCACCAGACCTGAACCTCATAGAGAATCTATGGGGTATTGTCAAGAGTAAGATGAGAGACACCAGACCCAACAATGCAGATGAGCTGAAGGCCACTGTCAAAGAAACCTGGGCTTCCATACCACCTCAGCAGTGCCACAAACTGATCACCTCCATGCCACGCCGAATTGAGGCAGTAATTAAAGCCAAAGGAGTCCCTATCAAGTATTGAGTACATATACAGTAAATGAACATACTTTCCAGAAGGCCAACAATTCACTAAAAATGTCTTATTGGGATAATTTTACACTTTTTCCATGGGTTGTTTTTAGTCTGCGGGTTAAAGCGATCTCCTTGGAATGCTATTTCGATGGAGCGGACTCCCGACGGAGGGGAAAACCAGGAAAAATACATTTGGGCTAGTAATTGGGCTGGTTTTGTTTCGCAGACCTGGCAACCCTCGCTCTCAGTAAGATTTCATTTTCGTTGTTGTTTTTGTGAACAAACATACTTTTGAATGCTGTTGGATTTTATGTTATGGAATATTTGACTTTATTCTCCCCTTAGCATTTTTCTTGGTCTTCCATGTTGTTCTCGAACATGACATTTACCTCATACCCTAGTGATGGATGGTGCATGTGGGAGACTGCACTTGAGTTTTGCAAGAGTTTGGCAGACAAAATTTCCCAAATCTGTTTCTGAAATGATACTGAGCATTAGCTCTGCCGAAAACAGTGGGCTCTTGCCCTGTTACCCAGGTACAGAGTAAACAGCCTTGAATTTCATAGTAATTTGAAATGTGATAAGAATAAGCTTTTCAGCTTCAAAACTCATCATATTGCCATTAAAGCACAAGAAAACAGCTTCCAGAGGTTTAGCCATAACCATGTACTGCTCTTGTGAAACTGGTAAGTGTGTGTGTGTGTCTATGTTGCACAGTAAATAGCAGTCAGTCCCACGATTGTACGGCTGGTTTGTCCTGGTGCATGGAGGATTGCATAAGTCTTTGCAGACTGCAGCCGCAGGGATCGATCGCTCAGGACACTGCCAGCAAGCTGTAATTATAATGATGGTCCTGCCAACCAGCCAAGTTCTCCACAAGAGACTCACCTACAGAGAGAGAAACGCATTCATCATATTCTGTGTGATCGCCACAATACACACACTGCAGGGCCGGTAAGATTACAGATGTAAGAATTGGCTCCCTTTCAATTCATGAGTGTGCATTTGAATTGAGTTTGAAATTGCCACACCCTACAGGATGCTGAATAGGAATTTGAACAGTCATTAAATGGCAATTTATTGAAATTAAACAGCCACAAATGAGGAATTTCCTACACAAATATGCAAGAAAACATAACTGCACCAGTGTTTTGTTTTATTTAAGGTTTCCGTTTGGTAATCACTCTAGTGTGTATATATTTAATACAAATTTCTGTATCCATTATAAAATAAATGTCTATTTCACACTGAAAAATATGTATTATGACTAAGAAATAAATTCTGTTCTGTGCCCTTTTTATTTCTGAAACCCAAAATTAAAAAGATTACGAATACACTTAAAACAATCTTTAAAAAACATCATCCAGAAAATGGGAAACGTGACAATACTGCCTAAAAAAAAACTAAATGTATTTTGGGAATTTGTTCTTTAAAAACAATGTGGCAAGCCAAATGAATAGTTCACCCAAAAAAAACAAATTTGCTGGAAATTTACTCTCCTTCAGGTCATCCAAGATGTAGATGAGGAGAAATGTAGCATTGCATCACTTGCTCACCAATGGATCCTCTGCAGTGAATGGGTGCCGTCAGAATCAGAGTCCAAACAGCTGATAAAAACATCACAATAATCCACACCACTCCAGTCCATCAGTTAACATTATGAAGTGAAAAGCAGCTTGTTTGTAAGAAACAAATCCATTATTAAGGCACTTTTAACTTCAAACCTAGCTTAGAGGTGAGATACGAGTCCTCTAGTCATAATATTGCTTTCTCAAGTGAAAAAGTCACCTTGTCTGAAATATGCACAGTGTATGGAGGAAGCGCAATTATGGATTATGGACTCATGTTTTGTCCAGAAGTGACGGTTTAAATTTTAAAATGCTGTAATGATGGATTTGTTTCTTAATAACATGCAGCTTTTCGCTTTACGAGATGCTAACTGATGTACTGGAGTGGTGTGGATTACTGTGATGTTTTTATCAGCTGTTTGGACTCATTCTGACGGCACCCATTCACTGTAGATGATCCTTTGATGAGCAAGTGATATAATTCTGCATTTCTCAGAATGTGTTCCCATGAAAAAACAAACTCATTTACATTTTTGCCTAAGCTATTCTTTTATTAGGGGGGTCATTTATACATTAATAGTAATTTTATTTTAATATCATACTTGTATATATATTTTGATCTTCCTATTTTTCCTAATACACGAAAAATGTACAATTCTTTGGTTGCTTTCAGAGCTGTACTGCTCTCACTTTTGGTCTGGATCTATTTTAGTCTGGCACTTTAAGTTAAGTGGAACCAGTCAGTGCTGCTGTATCGGGTGGGGTCTTGTGGTTGAGACCAACCTAAAGTATATCATTATGGCTATTTTTAGATATGTGTCTTGGGTAACAGCTAAAATTTATCTTATAGGAGGATCCTTTGAGCTTTCACTGTTTGGAGGAAGATAAATGATTGGAAGTTGGTGGTTTGACCCCAACATTTTTTCTTTCTCTCTCACTTCACACACAAATACGTGAACACACACGCATTTGGCAGTATATTTAAACAAGGCTTGTTTTGTTTTTTTCTTTAAAAACTCGTCTGTCTGGCTCTTTGTTTGTCAGTTTCCTCTCGCAGTCAAACATCCTCCATGCCGCGGTTTCACCAAAAGAAACTTATCTGAGACAAAACATAACGTTTTATTGCCATAAATAACTTAACAGGCACACAATGAAGTGTTGTTAATCTCCTTCTCATCCCTCTGTCTGATTTTAAGCCAGTCCTACTGAGACAAACGGACATTAGAGGCGGTCTCGTACTCAGGACTCCCCTCTCTTTGTGTTTCAGCAGCTTACTGTAACATACTCCGTTAGCAGCCTGATATTTTTACAGTTCTGGATTTAATCGTCAAACTTTTATCATCCAAAATGAGGTTCAAACGGAACGGTTCGTACACCTTAAATAGGTAAGCACTTTAAATATCGAGCTGGCATGCGTTCATTGATTATAACAACTTGTATTCAGGTTTTTTCTCGCCAAATGTTGAGTTTGCTTCTTTTGTTGGTTTTTAACGCATGATAACCCTTCGCGTTCAGTTTTCGTTGTTGCGTTCCATTCCGCTAGAACCTCACGCGTTACATTGCGCGCTTGCGTAAGGTCACGCAGTGCGTTTGAATAGTCCGCGTTTCCACTGCAGGACGCTCTTTTAAAAGCGTTTAAATTGACTATGACCCAACAAACACTAGTGGTTTAGTCAGACTTAATGTGTATCGCACGATAGCAGCCACATGCGAATTGATTTTGTAGCGTTGTTTAGTTTACGAACTTCTTCCATGGTTTAAAACGTCCACGTTCCCTGCTGAAAAAACCAGCTGCTGGTTAGGTATGTTTTGATGCTGGTTTATGCTGGTCATGTGCTGGCAAAGAACCAGCATAAACCAGCAAAGGACCAGCTTAAACCAGCAAAAGAACCAACATAAACCAGTAAAGGACCAGCATAAACCAGCAGTGTTGGGTTTGATTTCATGGAATAAACCAGTAAACCTGTAAATCTTGCTTTTAGGAAGGAGGGGTGTTAGTTTTCTCTCATTTCCATTGAGAGCGAACCGAAACGAACGCATAGCATCATCCGTTCCTACTGCCTCCCCGCAACTGTTATTCATTGGATTCAATGAGTCCAGCATTTAGGCTTTGAGTGACCAGTCCATTCATAGTCAGATCATTAGGACACAAGACACATGCACTTTCTCTGCTCTTTGTTATTTACCATGCTTTTCTGTTCTGTTTAAGAAGAAACACTTCTTCTTAAGAAGAAGCACTTTCAGATCATGCAGGATTATTTCTTGCCATCTGAATATTTTCCTTTGAATTTTCCCCTGGTGTTCCCACAAATGTTACTACTTCTTGAAAAGAAGTAGTAACATCTGCAGCTTTCTCATCACAAAGGGAAGGTTCTTATCACACGGGCAGTGTAGTCTCCAGAGCTTCTGCTCCGTAATCAGTCTGTGCTGCTAGGGATAACGTCATCGAGTCTGGGAGAAGATCACTGTGGTTGCTGCTTTGTTAATGCAGAGAGGGCTAAGATTTAAATCTGATGCTTGAGGTCTAGCTCCTCTCAGTGGTTTTAGATTGACACAATGGGTGACTTAATCTGTTTCTGTGTTTAGGTAATTGATCATCTTTGTGCATATTTACATGTATACGAAAACAAAAGAGAGCCAGCCTTTTACTGAGGGTGTTTTTTTTTTTTTTTGTCAAATATATATGGTAATTTTATAGTCACCTTAATGTCTTTTCAAACTTCTATGTTGTTATTTTTTTTATTTTAGCTGAACACAAAAGATGGTTTTTAAAAAATGTATTTTCAAAAACTGTTTTTCATGCAGTGACAGTTCATACAGTCCATGTCTGACAAAAAAAGTACTGTAAGACTAGTCAGTATGACTTGTGCTATATTCTGTCTTCTGAAGGTTTTATAAAACTAACATGCAAGTAATTTCCTGACAATCTTGCCCTCCATTCTAACTTTTAAGTCAAATATGTTGCCGTTTGATGTCACTTCATGATGCACGCAAGAACCAGCGGAGTTAATACTTAACAGAAGATCAAAAGTGCTTGGTTGATGCTTGAGAACCAATGAGGTTTGTTCTTGCATTTTGGCAAATACAGTTCAGATGCCAGAAGTGTAGACTATCAATATACTATCAATGTATAACAATATACATTTTTGTCTGTTTGCCAGAAGACTTGAAATAGTGTGAACAAGCCATGTGGACAACTTTAATGGTGCTTTTATTGTGATGTTTGGCCTATTTGGAGTGTGACAGACATGGTTTCAATCCATAACTGGCATATGGGAAAAGTGCTGCATGAAGATTCGAAGATTCTTTAGTGTTTTTCTCACATGAAGAAAAAACAACACGTGGCTTGGAATGTGTAGGTAAAATTTTACGATTTTTTTTTTTTTTTTTTTTTTTTTGGGTGAACTAATCATTAGTTCTCCTTAGAAGTAACCCTGTCTTTGTGACAAGTCTAGGCTCTGTAAAAGGAAAAACTAAACAAGTCCGTACATGCTAGCCAGTCAGGATGTGGCTCTCTGCCAACCTCAACCAATGCTATGAGTTTGGGACTAATTGTTTGTCTGAACAATGAGAGACAGGGGAAATGTTTGGGATTAAGCTTAGAGTAGAACACTATTATATGCTAGAGGAGCAGAAACCACTTTCTTTGATTTGGTTTTATGTTAATAAGAGATTACGTCATTCTGTTGTTTCCCTGTAACTCCTTGTGCCAGAAAATTATCTGTTTATTTTTTTTTTTAATAATAGCTTTGCCTCTAGAGTTTTTTCCCTCAAAATTGGTCTCTTATCTCCAGGTACTGACCCATGGCGAGTGTTTTTATTGACGTTTTTCTTTAAGAGCGTAGAAAGTGTTCATGGGAAGAAAATTTCCCTAAAGGTATCATTTGCAGGGGCTGTTTGGGCCCTTAAAAATTTCCTGGCTCAGAATATTCCTGCAGTGGGCCGTCATCGGTTTGCAGCAAGTCTATTTGCCAACCCAGCACTCCCGCCTCAAAGTCAGAGCCAACGGGAGAGTGAGACAGGGAGGAAAGGAAGAGAGAGACAGTGGTTGAATAAGAGGGAGAGAGAGAGGCAAGATGGGAGGGGGAAACTGAGGGTATCAGCAGAGAGGAACACACAAGTGCTGAGCGACTCTACGCGTTGTGCTCGCCTGCTGCGGACGCTTGTGTTTGTTTGCTGACTGAAGTGTTCTGTTTGATCCGCGCCAAGGGAAATCGCCACCTAACAAAGCCCCGACTGTGTGCGGTCCAGCAACTGGAAACAGGAGAGGGAGTCAGAAAGTGTGAGGAGAAACAGTTTGGGGCGTCACTGTAGATCCGCGAAGATGCAATGCCAAGAGTTCATGCTCTAACGGATGCCGCTTACCTGTAGTACATCTTAAAGCCGGCGCAACAGAGGACGGGACAATCTTATTGCTGACTTCACAAGCTGCATGGGGGTTCTAGTGTGTTGTGACTGCTTCTTTTACAGGTACCAGTTTTGGGATGTTTCATCCTCCTCTTCTGCATATTTGAAGTGCCTTGGAGTTGAAGATGTTCTTGAAGCTTTGCAAGTTTATGCTGGGCGATCAGTCCCGAGATGACAACTAAAACCTTCGGCAAGAGAAAGAGCAGTTATCTGAAGTTCAAAATCAATACAGCTCATGATTTTTTGCAGTGTGTGGGGGCTGCAGACCAATGTTGGTTGGGACACTGAGTTCCCAGTTTGCTTTTTCCCTACTGCTAATGGCAGACTTTGCCCTCTCCAGTGTTAGTTTCAACCTCTACCTCGAATTGGAAAGTTAAGCAAGTGGGCTGTTCAAAAGTTAGTGAATGCTAACAGACCAATGCATGCTCTTCATGTGGATGGCTCGAGAGATGCTGTTTCCTTTTTTCCTTTACATATGGTTGTAGTTTTATTTTACTGCGGGACTGCTATATTTAACAAATCGCTAAAGTTCCAGGGTTTTTCAAGGTTGCTCGCCAAAGTGAAAAAGTCCCAGATGTATTTGATTAAAAAGTTGAGTTTGTTTTTTGCTGATCTATCTGTCCTTTGTTCTGTCCATCATTGCCGTCTCCTTTTAGACTCTTGTGTTGATTCACAGTCAGGGTTTACGTTTGGCAAGCTAGAAAACCATCAAGCTCCGCTTGATCTGGCCGTGTATTTTGTCTTCTGTGGCTGAGATGTTATTGGCTGACTGGTGTGGAAGGAGTTCACATATTTGTAGTGCAGTACTCACTGTTTTGTTTTATAACGCCGCTGTCAGGTGGTGTTGTTTAGTCTTTCAAGTTTACATTTTGCCATTCGTAAGTGTCCTCAGGGATGTTGGTTTTAGAGACACTTCCGCAAAAAAACATTTAGCCTCTATAGTGTCTGATGTTTAGACAGCAGCTTGTATATAACCAAAGCTATACTCAAGTTGCAATAACTGTACTAATAAGTTGACTGTGTGTAGATGGAAATTGTTGTACGTCACCATGCCAAGACTTGAATGAATGGAAAATGCATCGCTGCAAGTTCACGCTGTATCAAATATAGTGTTGCTAAACTTGTTTAGACGAAGTCCAACTCCCAAAATCCGTAATCACATCCTGTTTGAGATCGTGTAAACACATTTGAGTTACTGTAGTTTTCCATTTAGCGCTTCCTCAAAGGTGGCGTAGGATTTTGCATGGAAATGATTTGTTATGGGAGTGTAAGTAGTTTAAAAATATTCCACCACTGTCTGGATTTGGAGTACGTTGTTATCTGCTAAGCCATCTGACTGGGGCGTCTATTTAATCTGATGTGCTTTAATTGGTCTGTGTCGGCCAGCGGTTCCTTACTGTCTGCATTCTTCTCTAGCTTTGGGCCAGTCTCTTGTGACAATCATGTCTTGTGGTAAAAAGGTCAGACTTTCAAAAGCTAAGGTCTGAGTTCATGATCTTTGAGGTTTCCTTTTGAATAAAATTAGCATTGTGAGGAATACTTAATGTGCTATAAAGTAACAGTTTAATTTGTTAGGTGAAAATTTTGATTTTAAAAATCATAAATAATGTATTGTTAACCATATCGCTGTTGTCTAGTAGTAGTTTAAGTAGTACGTATTTTCAGTAATTTTGATTTTTGAAAGCTTATAGCTTATTTGTACCAAGTTCTTGAAAACTAGCAAGTTTTGTACCAAGTTCTTGTACCAAGTTTCTAGAAAACCTGTACTAAACCCATTTTAATTTGTGACCTCACTGAAAAACACAATTCTAGATGGTATATTTAGTATAAATGCTATAAAAATGATTGAAACTGTAAAGAGTTGTACTTTCAGCCATAAAAATAAAGACTTAGTAGGTAGGAGATCCAAGATCACACTTGGACGTTGCTGTATGTCTTATTTACATTTGAAATGCCTTGAAGTTTTTTATTTATTTTTTTTCAATAAATAGGCAGCACATTTGCACATCCACCAGTTATCTATTCTATAGTTTGTTGTCATTGTTGAATTATGTATCTGTAGCCCCTTCAGACCTCCAATTCCCCCCTGTCTTGCCCCCTTCTGTCTCTCGTGTGAAAATTACGTAAGCGCCTCCTCCCACTGCGATAGATCAGCTTGCAATGATGCCTTTCTCGCTCTGCCTCAGCATCCTGAGCTGCAGCACGAGCACCTGATAATGCTTGCTCAGCGTCATCGCCCAAGGTCACTTCATTCATTCCTACCTCAGCTGGAGACTCTGCACACATGCAGCCATTTGACACTTAATCACATCAGCAAAGGATAAATGAATGCTTAAGAGGTGTAGGGCATAATCTGTTTTGGCGGTACTCTGCAAACCACATGTCCACCCCTCCCAGTACCCGTTTAATTACCCTAGAGATGTTGTTCATTCTTGACAGATGTGCCCCTTTCATTTCTTTTGTAATTATCTTTGATGAATTGTTGAAATGGAGGGAGGTTACCACAAGAGCATCACCTCAGAAGTCCTCGCCACTCCCTTAGCTTGATAATGTTCACATCTCATAACGGGAGTGTTGGGTTTTTTGCAGTGTTAAGCCTTTCTATATTTAGTAGACAGGAGCTTCTTGTTGGAGGAGAATTACAAGGAGGAACGCAGTATTGCTCATCACAGCAGGTTCCTATTACGTAACATCCAGAGGTCGCAGCTGTGACGTCATCCGGTTGGAAATGCCTTGTTCAGGTACAGTTGCATTCCGACAGACACATTCAGTTGCATTTGCGCATCAAGGTCACATCATTGCGTAAGTTTTAAAGGTTAGTTCTCGACATTTGACCCTGTTTTCACATCTTGAAATCAAAGGATTTGTTGGTCGGTGTGGGAGTAACATACTTGGAGGTGTAAACTGGAGGAGTGAAACTCTTTGAAGAGAGGTTAGCATTGAAAAGATTGATGGTCCCTTCATTCAGGGTTGGTTGGTCAAGTTGGCCAATTGTATTTCTCTTTTGAATTATTTCTGTTTTGAAAGAAGTTTAATTTCTTTTAATGTAGGAGGTTTTACTGTAAGTGGTTTAGCCATCTGTTGTTGGGCCATGTGCTTATGGAAATAGGCTATCCTACTTCTTGCAGAATATTTTTTAATCTCAAAAGGCATGCCTATGGGCCATTTACAGAACGTTTCATGCACATTAAACACAAATGGTAAGAACTGGCCGAAACCACCAGTTCCAGTTTAATTGGATGGTGTCTATATAGTTTTATGAGTCGTCAAGGTAGTTTTTATCACTCTGTCAGGAAACAGAATTCTAACAGAGAACTAATTGCAAAAGTTTCTAAGGGACATGGCTTCAAATATCTGAAAGAGTTTTGTTTGAGAAACATAGTGGCAAATAAGCAAGATCCATTGAGCACACCTGTAGACTCCCATTTGTTCTCAAGGTTATGTCTGATTTTAGATTTACATTGTGTAAAAAACATGAACTCTGATTGGTTACTGAATCCATTTTATGGTTATTGAGATCATCACTCATTAAAGATACTAGCTGAATACATTTGTTTGTGTCCATAAAAGTATGTCAGACCACTTCTTATGGTGATCTGAGACCAGTCTGATTGTCAATTTGCGTTGTTCAGATCTGAGAATGGGAGGCACAAGCAAACGGTACACTGTACAACTTTTAAAATCTGAACAAATTTTAAAAAGCTAGACATCATACACTTACCGATAGGGGTGGGCGAAATTTGTCAACTGGATAAATTTGTCAATTTTAGACTGTCGTCTCTATCGCGGTTACATGCTCATGTGACGTTGCTGTGCTACGTGGTCACGAAAACTTAACGTTTGCACACGTTTTTAAGCATTGCAGTTTAAAAGCAAGTGATTTTGAACTAGGGCTGGCTCGAAACCACTTTTTCAGAACCGATACCGATCTGATACCAAAAATTCTGAGTATCTACCGATATCGATCCGATACCAGCAGTTTTTTTTTTTTTTTTTTAAATCAGAGTAGAATTTCTGCTCATCACTCTTTTGTGTTTCACACACAATCTGCTAAATATAGACAACTTTACTGTAAAGAAAAACAACAAATGAATGAATATGTAATTATAATCTATGACAAAAATACAATTATAAACTAGGTTAGTGGATAATTCAGTAGCAAAATTTACTCTAGAAAAATCATGAGCGCACAATTTTATAAAATATAAAATTATTAAAAAAACATATTGGGGAACAAAGAAAAGTGAATAAGTATAGGACTAAATCTGGTAAAAATGATATATTGCTCTTTGTGTTGTTGTAAATTGCATTCATGGAAAACAAGTAATATATAAAATATACTCTAAAATGAAAAGACATTTTCTTTTAAACGTACTGCACAGTAATGAGGCAGCACCATATGACAGATGAGACGAACAAGAAAGGCTATTAATAATCTTTCATTGCGCAAAAATATTACAATACGAAAGGCTCCAATGCAGAGTGGCACAAAGCACTTGAATGATGCGCTTGAAGCGACAGAGTCACAGTGCGCAGGCACAGCGCTCCAGAGTCCACATAGAGAAGTTCAAAGCACAAAGAAATATTAATGCGTAGTGTATTAAATCTGTGCGACAGTTTATTGAGTCTTTTCTTTTAACCATTTTAAATTTCAGTTACTGTGCTCCTGAAGAACCATTCATAGTGCTCTCTACAACAGTGTTGTGATATAACAGACACCCGGTAGAAAGTAATACGATTTAGAAACACCACGAAACTCTAGCAAGATAAAATCTTTTTATGCAAAACCATTGAACTTTATTTACAGGATCAAGTATAATAGGAACAGTGGAGAGAGTTTTGTCGTCTTGACTGTCGTAACTGAACAAAGTTTGAATGCTGAATGGAAGATGACAGACAGCCGCAGAGGAGAGAAGTGTTTATGTGAACTTGACTTAAATATTCATCTGTACCTCACATTAAACTGTGTAACGGCTTCAGAACACTTGAAATATAGTACACAAAAACTTTATTGTGCTTTATAATGGGTTTTGTGGCTTTCGTGGGTCTTAACAATAACACAATAGTAGCTATACGCAGAATATCGGATTTGGATCGGCCTTGTCTGACCGATACCCCGATCCGGCAGAAAATGCCAATATCGGAGAGATACGATACTGAATATCGGATAGGCGCACCCCTATTTTAAACCGTTGAAATGCAATTAGCAGCGAAAGTGAACTCATTTCGCAATATGTGTACGCTGTCTGAGAGCGCAGGAGTATTGAACTGAGTTGTTTTTTTTTTTTGTTTGTTTGTTTTTTTTTTTTGCCACTTTATATGCCTCGAACGGTTAAATGCACACACTCGTGTGTCAAAATGTCAGTATTTTCAAGTATCTTCGTAAACACAGTAATTTAGGTCTTAAGTGAACGCGAACAGCTGAGAAAAAGAAAAGTGTAACCGGGCAGCTCTTAAAATGATCCGGGATGCTCTTAAAATGACAGCAGTCTAATATTCCTGCTGTCTGTCATTCATAGTAATCAAACAATAAAAGAGAAAATCTCTCACTGCTCTTGATTAAATCACTTTTGCATCTTAAAAAGAAGTATATATTTAATTTACACAGTGAAGAATATGCAGTGTTTTTATACATTTCATTACTTTATACAATGTATGTAGCATTTCTTATTTATTTGTTCTACTGTAGTTTTTTGTCCTATTGCTTGTAAGTAGTTTCTTATTCTTATTTAATCGCTGACTGTTTACTTGACTTCAGTGAGCTTGAGGTTTTTTTTTTTTATTTATTTTTTATTTAAGCTAGTATTAGTTTTGGTGATATTGACACTGGTGACAAGAATTATTAAATTTCTATGGCATCAAAAATTTTGATATCATAAAGACCTTATTTACAGCAAAAATAACTACATTGTGATATATATCGTTACCGTGAAATAAAATTACTCATATCGTGAAGATTTTGGTCATATCGCCCAACCCAACTTACCGACTTTGTAAACAGTCACAAAAAAAAAAATAAATAAATGAATAATAATAATAAAAAAAACTGAGCATCATATTGCATAGTGTATGATGGTCACAGACTCTGGAATTTTTTTTTTTTTTTGTAAAGAGTCAAAGAAAAACTGGGCATCATGCACTAAACGACTGACTATGACTTTAAAGTCCTTTCGATCACAATAAACTCATGCAGAAACATGTGCATTGTTGTTAGGAGACGTGATGAAAGGACTTTAAAGTCTAGTAGTCTGTGATCCTCAGTCGTTTATTATATGATGACCAGCTTTTCTTTGTGACTGTTTACGTCATAAACGACACAATTTTCTATGAAATCTGTCAACTCAAATCTGCAGACTGGTTCTGACTTTCCGCCACTAGCGTTGAATTATCCAACTTGAAAATGGTTGGCCAGACCAGCATCAGGTTCAGAAAAGCTACTTTAATGCGACGTGAAGCTCTGAACCACAACATTCTGTTGTTGTGGATTCAACATCCTCAGGGATGATACTGAAGGGCTCTACTGAGGTCTGGCTGGATGGGTTTCTACGAAACAGCCTCCTTCCCAGAGGCATCTAAGCTGCTTACAGGATAACAGTTTCCATGAGCCTCACACCTGAGCTGGGCTGCTGTTTACATTTCTAAAGCCAATAAAAACATAAGGCTGAGCCCTTCACATGACTATATATATGTGTTTTTTTTTTTTCTAGTAGACTCTCAATCCCAGTTGTTCTGAGGTGTTATCCTCGAGTCTCTTAGCAGAGCACGTACTACAGCGATGAGGGACTTGCTATTAAATTAAGATTAAAAAATTAAGAGTATAAACAGCGTGTCTACAAATTGGAAAGTGCTCAATGAATCTTTGGTTGCCAGTTTGTTTGTGTAAACACCGGAAAAATGTCTATGATAGTGGAAGACCTGCTTGGACAGAATCAGGAAATGAGCATCTGAGGGCACTTAAGGGCTGAATTACGGGTTCCTGGGTGGTTTTAGAAATTTACTTGCCAAAAAAGGAATTGGGACAAGAACGAAACTAACCATTCGTGATAGCCTAAAATAGCACGAAAAACAGCTGGAGAACATGTCCTGATGCTCGTCTTGCAGATTTCTAGTCCAATCGCTTGAGCACCGCTGTTATCAGAAAGTCCTTACCGTTTGGCATTTGACCCCTCAAGGTCAATGCACATTACAATCGCTGTCTTTCCTTCTTTTGCACCCCTCACTACCCTGAAAGTCTTGTGTTGTTCAGCACAATTGAATGGCTCCTTTTCTCAAGCATGTTTCCTGTACAAACATGCCATCCCGCAGCTTATTTATTCCCTCTCTTGCACAGAGGTTTTTTTGTATTAGACCCTAACATACAACCCTCTTTCTTGGCCTGTATTCTGTTTATAAAATATTGCCATATCCTGCAAAAAAAATGCAAGAATGGCCAGTTTTGACAGTTTATAAAGAGGCTCATTTGATGCATGTGGCAAAGTGTTGTAGGAAAGTAAAGGAACCTTTCATGATGGTCTGTATACAGCTAGTTATGAATGGCTGTCAATGTAGAAAAATGCATTTTGTAGTCAGATGGTGTAGTTACAGTATTTACCAGCAGGGGCTAAATTGACCATGCTAACCAGCAACTTTGGTTAATGTAGTTCTGTATTTCTCCAGTAGGAGGCAGTGAACTTATAGTAAAAACAATACTTGTATTGACTGTTTGTATCTCTTTGTGCTTTCAAATGGAGCTTGTGGTTTAACCAGTGCAATTTTGCATCACATGGTCTTTTTGTTTTTTCTTTTATTTTTTTACTGTTTTTGTTTTCTAGCCCACAGCTATTTTTGCTCTTGATCTTTTAAAATCTTTACTGGAACTCATGCCATCCATTTCAGATGAAGTATCAGTCTGTCTCTGCATGTTTGTGACTATTCATGTATACTTTATTACTTTACATAATGGTTGTCTACACTGATGAAGCTTGTCTCATCATCTTTCATCTTTTTGTCCTTCGAACAAAGACCTTGATTAGCTTTTCCTACCTCTGAATCCAGGGATCAAAGGCTCTGCCTTCATAATTACCAACATTCAGTGGCTCTTTCACAAGCTGAATGAAGCTAATTCTTTCCACTGCTTTATTTCCTAGTCTCAATTGATGTTGCTATGGATTAACATCTGTATCCCATCTTTAAGACTATAATCCTAATCCACTTGAAATCATAATGACTGTGTGTATTTAAATCAATGTAACTGAAGGTGACAAATCAGCATGATTAAGCCCGTTTTTAATGGCAAGTATTGCTAAGGATGAACCGTTATTAAAATTCTTTCTGATGTGAGATAATTTTTATGACCAATAATTGATAAATGACCCAGTATTAAAATGATATATTTTGTCAAAAGTAAAAAACTTTAAAACTCAAACCAGTTGTTTTAAATGCTAGATGCTGAAGAGAATTTTGGCATCACAACAATATAACTTACAATATGAAAAATGGATATACATTTTGAGATTTGCTAAAACTTTAACAGTGTTATTACATAACTAGTTAACTAATTATCAAATTAAATAAGCATTAGATGACGGAAAGGATCATGCTATCTAGTGCCATCATCTAGTGAGCAATAACACATTAACCAAAGGCTGATTTGGTGCTAATAAACAAACACAGATACATTTAAATGAAGTCTAAATGAACTGATTAGATGACTTCTTTTGTTCATTGGTTAATTGGTTATAATGTTATCAGGTGATACTGTGTCATTACTCTATAGAAGCCCGTTTCCACCACTGAATAAAAAATAAACAAGGTAATTGCGACTTTTTATCTCACTTGTTTTCTTAGAATTGTGAGATATAAACTCACAATTATGAGTTATAAAGTCAGATTTGTGTGATATAAACTTGCATCTGCAAGAAAAAGTGAGATAAATTGAAATAAAACTAGCAATTTTGACTTTTTAGAATTACTCGCAATTGAGTTCACAACTTGCATTTTTGACTTTTTTTCTCAGAATTGCGTGATAGAAACTCGCAATTCTGACTTTTTCTCGCAATTCTGACATCTTTTCTCAGAATTCTGAGATATAAACTCGCAAATGCGAGTTACAAAGTCCAATTCTAAGAAAAAAAGAGACTATTTTCTTACAATTGCGAGTTTATATCTCACAATTTTGACTTTATTTCTTAGAATTGTTCGTTTATATCTCACAATTATGCCTTTATAACACAATTGTAAGTTTAAATCTCGCAACACTGATTTTTTTTTTCTCGCAATTGCTAGTTCACCTTGCAATTCTGAGAAAAAAATTATATAAAAAGTCGCAAATTCCTTTTTTTTTATTCAGTGGTGGATACTTTTCATACTATGTATTGATTCAGGGGAGTTTATTGGACAATTGCTGCACAGTTGCTTTTGAAGCAAGTTAGAACTGCAACTACCAGCTATTTTGAGATGTTGATTAATCTGTTGAGACTTCAGGGTTTGTTTGTAGATTTGTTTGCCCCGTATCAAGATTTCCAAACTGAACCTGAACCTCCAACCGCTGGAATGCTGTGTGTGTGGTGAAGCCTTTTGAACATGCTACAACACGCTTCCAACTTCTCGCTTCGTGTCACTGTTTCCTTCATTTTCTCTTTTGCTCGCTTTCTTTTTCTGCTCCTCTCTGGGCTTTTTACTTTACATTTGCTGGGCTATATTGTTTTATAGTACCTGGAAAGCTTCATATATCATTTTCGGTTGTAAATAAGTATAATGAAATCACACTTGCACAATCTGTTTCAAAATCTGATTTTACACATGCCCGGAATTTTTGCGTATATATATCAGCCAAAAATGAGAAACAATCTCTCAAGCGAGATTTATAACAGGATTGCTGTAAAACACAGATCTGATATGTTTCCTGAAAGGTTTTCTTCCTCATCCATCCATCTCTCTCTTGCTTTCACTGCTCCCTGCCATGTGTTTTCTTAGCCGAGAGCAAAGCATGTTGGTGCATGCAGTCGCTCCGTGACAGGAATGCACGATAGGATGCAGGACCATGTTAATAATGGCCATCATCCAAAATCACTTCAGGACAGCAGGGGGGATGAGTAGATAGACAACTCATTGTGTTGCA
Organism: Spinibarbus caldwelli; assembly: GCA_039654775.1. Lineage (NCBI taxonomy): Eukaryota > Metazoa > Chordata > Actinopteri > Cypriniformes > Cyprinidae > Spinibarbus > Spinibarbus caldwelli. The sequence continues at coordinate 19,031,230 of CM077265.1, read as the reverse complement.
ATAAATTATTTAATGCATTTTACTAAAGAAAAATGGTCAGTTCATACCAAAAAATAAGATTTAAACTCTTTTAAATTATTTTAAGATTCAGATTTTTGTAGTTCTGCTAACCAGAACGAAAAAAGGCAATGATTGGAAAGCATTGCTTGTGGGAGTGATTTCATGTGTAGGTATATCTCATGATTCTTATAATGCTTAGAATGATTATTTTTAAATGCACCAGATTATCCACACTGATTAATGAAGGATGAACTTCTCTACACTTCAGCTACTTGAAATTATATTAGTAATCACAGTGGAAGGTTCTCGCAGAGTTTAACGTCTTTTCTCACATTGCGACAGGATAGGTTCTTATCTATCTAGTTCATCTCATGTCGCCCTCGGCATTTCAACAGGGCTGGATTACTCATCCGCTGGATGCTTTAGCTCCGGGCCTAATGTACTGTGTCTGAGAGGGTTTATTCTGTTTACTTTGTCTAAGAGGAATGTTCGTTGACTTTCTTACCGAACGAGTCGAGCGAGCCATGTGACCAATCGTATGATCGAGCTAGAGAAAAACAGGTTTGTTTTGGACACTGGCACAAACTCTAAATTCAACAACAACAACAAAAAAATTAACTGGACCATTTATTTTATTTTATTTTATTTTATTTTTTATTTTTATTTTATTTTATTTTATTTTATATTTTATTATTTTATATTTTATTTTTTTATTTTATTATTTTTATTTTATTTTATTTTATTTTACGTGGCCTTCTCTTATTGAATGAGTTAAATGACATTCGTAATGGCTGTTGCTCACACTGGCCTGATGTCACCGTCTCAAACATGATGTCTGGTCCTACAGTACATGTTTTGTTCTATAATTGGTAGTTGGACAAATAAGAACATGACTTAATGCTTAAGACTGAAAGTAAAGTCTGAACAGGAAGCTCGCCCTGTAAATCACTCAGTGACTTAATTGTGTTATCAGACACGGCAGATGTGGCTGGTATGTTGTTTCAGTTGTCGTGAATCAGGTGGTGAGTAAACGTCTCATGAAGTGTGTGGGATCAGACAGAGGTTTTGGTTGGGCCTCAGCTGACAGATACCATTTCACTACGCCCTCCATGTATTTTTCCAAAAATTAACTTGCGTAATACATGAAGATTGATGAGATAATATGCTATTTTTACCTTAAGAAACTTTGCAAATGTTGTAACTTTACTCATTGTCTGTCGTCAGAGTACGTCAGACTGACTTTGCTTTTTTTCCAAGAACTTTGTGCTTTTATGATTCACTGGCTTCTTGATCAAATATGTTCATTGAAAGACAAACAAGAATCCAGTTACGAAATAGCTTTTGCAACAACTAAGTTATATAAATATCTTTTTAATGAGGTAAAAAGGCTTTTTCATTTCGCAGTCACCTAGATCTTTTTTTTTTCTTTTTTTTTTATTTATACTTTGGCTTCAGGCACAATGCAATTGAGACCTTTATATGTTTGACTTTGAATTGAAAATCATCATAAATATTAAATAAAGATTTCCGTGAGTTCATTTTTTGTCTCCAATAAGAAGACTTAAGTAGCTCTTAAAATATACTATGTCTGGTTATTTATGTAGAGTTTAATTCGCTGTTTTAAATGATGTAGTAAGTTACTGTAGCTTTTATCAAGGTTTTTCTAAACCACTAAAACAGACAAAAAAAAAAAACAAGTTGTGCATTGTCATGTTACCTCAGAATGTCTTGTAATTACGGTAAATGTTTCCTCTTAAACGTAACTGTAAAGAAGTAACTTCATTCGGAAGCTGGATTGGCCGGAATATGACCGAGAGGATCAACCGAGAGCAGAACATTAACATATTATGCCCCTCCCATGCATGCATATGATTGGCTATCTTCTTGTATTAACATATTATGCCCCTCCCATGCATGCATATGATTGGCTATCTTCTTGTATTAACATATTATGCCCCTCCCATGCATGCATATGATTGGCTATCTTCTGGTATTAACATATGCCCCTCCCATGCATGCATATTATTGGTTATCTTCTGACATTAACATATTATGCCCCGCCCTTCAACTGTTCTGATTGGCTGGCTGTTTGGCAGAACGAGAACTTTGGAGCAAGAACTTTATATTCTCTTACACCTAGTCTTTGAAAACATCCACTGAAGGGAAAGACCGGTCAGTTCAAAACGCATTGGACTCTGTCCATCTTCGTCTTTAACCCTTCGGATATGCACTCCCAGAAAACTCCCAGAAGCGGATTAAGTTGCAAGATGGTTCTTCAGGCTGTTGGTAAAGTTTTAAGGTAACGTGGCTTTGTTGTTTTTATGAATCAAGGAGATTTTCATGTTGTCCCTAACAGCTGCATAAACCTAAATAGTAGCTATATAATAAACAAAGTAACATCAATTCGTTAATAAATATATGTGTGCATAATTTCTACACATTTTGAGAGCAGATATGCAGCTCATTCAGCAGTTTCACGTATCTCAAATGATTATTAGGCTATATTAAGACTAATTATACTGTATATGGAGGGTGATAAAAGAATATATTATTAAAACTATAATTATAAATAAAAAGATATATAGTATTAGCGTCATCCACGCAAAACTGTAATTGTAAACCGCAAGTAGCCTATACATAAAGGAAAGTTATTTGGTTGAAATTAAAGCATTTTTAGACTTTTCTAAAATGGTTCATATAAAACTCAATAATTAGCATAATTAAAATTTACGCTCAACATTTGTTATTGGAATTGATTATTCGCGTGAGCTGTTCATGGTGCGCGAATAATAATATATTCCGATCGCAGATATCAGATTGGTTGAGAGATATTACGTGTCTCATGCATATTCATGAGTAAACATGAAACTCTTTTAATGACTCACCCTTCATTTAAATTGTTTGAAAACTTACAGCACTTGCACTGATTATTACACCCGGGAAATTTAGATAATGAATGCTTGGTGGGAAAAATAGATAATATAGATAGATAGATAGATAGATAGATAGATAGACAAACAACTATTCTGCAGAAACTACATGTCTAAGATGAATGAAAAAATTTGCATAGAAAAAAAAAGAATCTAGAGGGCTCTTAATTAATTCAAGAGATTTCAAACAAGAAGCAGTGATATTGTAAATGTGAGTTTACAAGTATTGCATGCCATGGTTTTGAGTCTTTTTTTTTTTTTTTTTTTTTAACCTTTTACAGTGTCAAAAAATGAATGTGGCACTCAATGTTTTTGCATATAACTGCATTAAAAGACCAGTAATAAGGCTAGACTAAAATTAATTTGTAAAGTTTGTGTTTGTGAGGGATGGTTTACAAAGACTCATCTCTTTAGCCATGTCTCATGCTGATGACCTCTCGCTGTACTGTCCCCATGGTGCTGTGTTTAACACAATATTGTCATCTCAATGGCTCTTCACACACTCCTGATGCCCATGGGAACTAGGAAGTCGAAACTTGGCTAGACACACTCAGCCAAAGCCCAGCGAGTACTTTAGCATCAATGTTGAAGGTCACCATGTTTGTTTGAAACCATTATGAATGCTCATAAAAGATCCTGTTTTTATTTTTATCATCATGCTGACTGTACAATAAATAAATTGTAATGATAATATTAATATCTAGAGAAGCAGGGTGGTTGATGGCCACAATAATAGCAATATTTATGTAATACTAGATGTAAACAAAATTGCTGAAATGTAAATAACACTTATTTTACACAGATTTGATTCACTTATTAATTATTAGTTAACAATGTCGATCATTTCAAAATGTACAAATATTGGCCAGTTAATCATGCTTGCCAATATATCAGTCTATCACTTCCCATAAACCAACTTTATTGGTGGTGCTTTTGCACACCAAATTTTGATCTTATAGATATAATATCATAGATATTTATGGGTTTCTTTTGTTTGCGTCATTATATGATGCGAATGAACTCTATGGCAATTTTGGGAGAAACATTGCACTCACACTGTTTTGGTTCTTTTCCATTTTTTAAGAATAATGTAATGTTTCCCTAAAGAGCCCATGCAGATAGGTGCTGGATTGATTTACTGCTGTTGACTGATTTTCAGATTGTAGTTTTGATATCCATATGGCAACTTTGAAGTTTCCAGCCCTGTTCTGTTTGAGTCAGAGTGATTTAGGGATGTTTAGATGTTTTAGCTGCTTGCAGATGCTGGATGACAATGTGCACAGTGTGTTGCATAATGTCAGGCCTCATGCATAGATCATCTTTGAGATTCTGAACAGCATGCTGTGTTTAATAATTACTTTTGACAAGGTGTTTACCTGGCAGTGTATTAAATTGTTTAATTGCTTAAGTTCCCTAAGAACTCGTGATTTTATCCACACCAAACCTTTGAAGAAAACCAGTGAACGTTTCACATGCTTTAAGATAAACGCATATTGTATTGATGTTTTAAATTTAGTCACAAGATGAAATCAAGTCCAGGATTCTCCTGTTTGATTCTGATAAAACCAAAAAACAATGGAAAGCAAAGCATTAGAGGATCCAGAACACAATGTTATGTCAGTACCCCAATATAGTTGGTTTTTACATGAAGAAACAATTTCTGCATCCAAAAATCTGAACGCACATTGTTTGATTTTAGCCTTCACAGGGTTTCGTAATTTTCCAGGAAGCACCGTTTTTGTGAATTATGTGGTGGAGGGTAAATTCTCAAGCCATTAGCTAGTTTATTTTAGGAGAAAGAAAAACTTTCTAGCTGCCAGCGGCCCTCCTGTTACACACACACATCATGCCCACTCATAGCAGTTTCCCGCAGATATCTTTGCCATAAAAGGCATTGTAGTTTTCAGACTCTCAAACCAAGCCAAGGTTTTGACCAAAGACCTGCATCATCCACTCAGCTCTAAAAACCCATCTGTGTTTGTGTAGACACACTAAAACACTAAAATCATGTTTCTCAACATAACTTTACAGATTACCATTCTTGGCTCTACTTTGGTAGTGTTCACACGAGTTTAATCTGTTGTCACTCCACTTTTGAGGTATCTGCTTTGACTTATTCGCAAATAAGCGTAAAATACAACAACGAAAGAGCTTAAAGCTGTGAGATGTTTCTGAAATGTTGACTGTGTCAACATTGTGTGTTCAGAAGTGACTCCTTTATTTTGTAGAATGGAATTTAGGGACGTCACTCCTACATTTATGTTTGTTTAGATGTCACTCCCAGAACTTTAGAGAGTGTATATAACTTTTAGAAATTGTATCGTCTTTCAATTCTGGACATTAAAATATGTCCTATATTAGTCAGCGGAGGGATGAGTTCTGCGGGAAGCAGATTGGTTGTGCTCAGCTGCGTGGATCCATCAAAGGATCTGGGAGATGTTCAGATCTTCCAGCTGGCTCGAGCCTTGAGTTCTTATTCCTACCAGCTGGACCTGACAGCTGCCCGCTTGCTTGCTGGCATCACTTTCACTTGATAAGGATGGTTGATCCTTCAATGAAGATCCTTTATACTGATCTTAGATCAGCTGTGCAAGTTCTTTGTTAATACATTTCTGTCATATCAACTCTCTGAGAGTTTAGCATCATAATATACATGGCAATGTTGATGTGTTTGGTCTTGGCGGAACAGATCTGTTACGCTGCTGCTGCTGCGGTGGAGCAAGTTACGAGACTTGCTACTGACAATACATCCACAGATATGCTGCTGTGAGCATGTAGGAAATACAGCTGCTGCACATATAACATATATGAAATAACCCCATATAGCATACATGAATCACCCCGTAGCAGATCTATACAGGTGGAGCTGGGGAGGTGGAGGGTTTCTGAAGCGCGCTGCAACTGCTACAGCAAACACTAACCAAGTATTTGAATGTTGAGCAGCAAGCTCATTGGCTGTTGATGTGAAAAGAAACCAATCAGCTGTGCCGTGTGAATAATGATGTGATTATATGTAGAAAATGTGTCATATTGTGTCGTTGCGCTTCGGGTGTCCCAAGTTCAAATCCCAGCTCGTGGACCTTTCCCGATCCCATACCTCTCTCGCTCTCCCACTTCACTTCCTGTCAACATACTGTCCTATCATAATAAAAGGCAAAAAAGATTTAGAGAAAACGTAACTAGGTGCTGTTTTCGTACGAATGTGTACGATGTGATTCATAAGGACACATGCTTTTATTATTATTATTTTATTATTTTTTTTTAAAGAAAAAACGTCACTTCTAAACCTAACCAGTGGGAGATATAAGCAGTTCGTATGAAAATGAGATTTTATGAATTTGTTCAAATTAGCCACCAATGCCCCAAAACGTCAAATGGTGAAATGGTTCTGTTTGCTTATTGGGGTGGGTCAAAAGATCCCACCCAGGCCTTTTTTATTCTGGTTTCTAGATAAAGTTTGGGTCCGTTCTTTAGTGTATGTTTGTTGGATGTCATTTTATTGTCCGTCATGTGCTGTTCTAATCATTCAGGTATCTTTCCTTGTCCAAAACACAGATGCAAGACGAGTTATGCAATGTTTCATACCTTCTATTGTTCTCATTTTAATAATGAGGTGGCTCATTGTTTAGGGACAGTTTGTCATTGTTGAAAGAGGGTAAAGAAATATCCTCTTTTTTTGTTCTTTGTCTTTATTTCCTTCATATTTAATTTTTTTTAGTATCCTTGACCACATTAGCCGAGCAGTAACTTGCCTCATAGTGTGTATTCCCCTGGTGATTTATCTCCGTCTCTTTCCTGTTTTACACGGAACACTAATCCTAAGTAGTTAAACGGAATGACGTTCAAATAAAGTTGAAGTTTACCAGACTTACCACACTCCAATGATGTTTGATCGGACCGTGCTCCATGATTAACCCTTTTAGACCTTTGACACAAGTCAATTTAAAGACCTCGATATGGATAAGATCTTTCCCGCTCGGAAGCAATCCAGAATCCCGACAGTCCCACAAACTGCTCCTTTGTCTTGGTTTCAATTTGAAAACAATTTTTATGGACTTTGGTCTCTGAGATAAGTCCTCTTCCTGGTCCTATGATGGACCGTTGTGTGTGAAAAGAGGAACTGGTGAAGGTGGTCAGAAACTTGAGGTTGGGAATGAGGTGTTTACAGTGCAGAGAGACGCTTTAACAGGAAATCATGTTGGTGAATGAGCAATAAATTTTGGGAGTTTCTTTGTGTGACGAAAAACAGCACTGTTTTAAGACTAAAAGGAAGAAAAGAGTTAAAATGTATGACCGGTAAAGATAAATTCTTCATAAAAGCGTCTTATTTGTTCACATAAACATAATAAACCCGAGAGGAGTTGAAGTGAGTGCAAGGAAAGGATGTAAATTCTTTATAACCTGTCTTTGCCTGTACTCTTGTTATTAGCTGTTTAATGCCCCTGTAACCTTTGTCCCTGCCAGCTGCGGGATCTACCACAACAATGCGATTCTGACAATTACATGTTAAAACTAGCACGGGAAGCACAAGTCTGTTTTGACACCTGAGTTTGAAACAGACGAGAAATGTGGGTTACTCCAAAGAACCGAAGCATAGTTGTAGATTTATTTTAGGAACTAGACTAGGAACAGTTTTTGTCAGTGGAAGTTCTTGAAATGTTTTGTCCGGATGTATTAATTTATTCAGAAAATATTAAAAAAGGGGGGAAAATGCAGTTCACACATACAGTGACTTGAATACACATCTCTTGTAATGGGCATGTTATTCAATTTTATTTTATTTTATTTTTTATTTAGGGCCCTAGAGTAAAAAAATGTCTAAGTGGTACAACTGTTTTGATAAAAAAAAGAAGAAAAGAAAAATTAAGAAAAAAGTTCATTAAAAGAATTGAATTCTTGAAAAGAAAAGCTTTTATAATTAATATTTTATTAGTATTTTTTAGAAAAAAAAATTAACAAAGCTGCTTTATTGATTATTACTATTTGAAAAACGCTGTCCACCAAAACAAGTCATGTGGTGCGACCAACTTGCAGGGGGGAAAAAAACATAAAACAGGAAATGACATCATAGAGAGCACCCCTGTAGAACCTCATAACTCTTAAAATTTGAATAAATAATAATAATATTTTTTTTTTATTTTTTTATTGATGAGGCAAGGTCAGTTCGGTTCAAAATGTCATGTAGTGCAACTCCCCCAAAACTCAATGAAAAATGAGCTATGACTTATTAAAAAAAAACAAAAACAAACTTTGAAATATATTTTAAAACTTTTTTTTTTTTTTAAATAATGATTAAGATGTGCACATGTTTCAAGTTGTTAGGAAAATATATTGTATTTTACTTGATGGTTAGACCACATGACATTGTTAGCCATTACGTTTAAACTTGTGTTTGGGACACATGTTTGAAATCCATTTGTGCATTTGATGGTGCTGTTGGCAATGAAGAACACTCTTCACTCTATGCGTCTCATCTTAACGTATCCCTTTTCTCTGCTTCTTGCAGGAAATCCAAAACGAAGGCCAATGGAAAGAAAGCACCCGCTGAAGAGAAGAAGCACTACTTGGAGCCAGAGTACACAAAAGTGCGGGTTGTGGACTTCGACCTGAAAGATTTGGTGGCGCTTCCCACCAAAGAGATCGACCTCAACGAATGGCTCGCCAGCAACAGTGAGTTCCTAAGCAAACATTACAGCCGTTATGAGTGTTTGCCTTGCATTTTGAGGCTTAGAGTCTTTGTCCGTCTTCAAAAATAACCTTCTGTCAGTCAGGAGTTTAGAAATCAGTCGCATTTTAGTGCGTGAGCGCAAAGCTGTTTATACAGCATGACCTTCTTAAATAGTAAGTGTGAAAATAATTAAAATGTGCAAACAATTTTCTTATAAACAAATGTTATTTTCTATTAAAAAGGAAAGTGCTTCTTGCTAACTAATGCTTATCTTTAGGGTTAGTGATTTGAACAAACCCCTAAACATAAATATACACTTCTAAGTGACTGGACAAAAAACTTTAAAAATAAAACTTTGATGTTTGCATGTTGCTTAGCTAACGCCAGTTTAATAAAAGTGGGAAGAAAGTAAACAATTTTTATTATGAACCAAATGTTATATTCTGTTAAAAAGGAAATGTTTCAAAGAAATTAGTGGTTACTAGGTAGTGTTCATTCTTAGGGTTAATGATTTGATCAAACCTCTAACCATTAGTGTACACTTCTAAGTGACTGGACTTATGATTTTTACATGGCAAACCAAAAAACTTTCAAGTTTGATATTAGCGTGTTGCTAAGCTAATATCAGGATAGTCAATTAAAATAGAATTTAAACCAAATAACAGTTTCAATTGCAGCTTGCTAATTGAAATTGCTAACTAATGCAAATCCTTAGGTAAATGATTTGAACAAACCAATGAATTTCACCTCGTGATCAATAAAGCTTTCACGTTTGATGTTAGCATTTTGCTAAGCTAACGACAGGAGAGTTAACACTTAACTGTTATTTATTGACAATTTGCATAAAAAATGGTATTGAATGAAATAGGTTCATAATTGACATTTAATACGTTTATAATCAACATTTCTTTCGCCTCGTCCACCATCTTGGATTTTTTTTCACTAAGCTTGTCACAGTGCATTCTGGGATTTCCTGCTTCCTAAAACACGGTGTTTAATAAGCCATTACAATTAATTTGATACATTTTTGAACAACCCTGATGAAAAATCAGCTAAAACTAGCTTAAGCTGGTTTATTGGTTTTTAATTGGTCTTCCAGTCTGGTTATGGCTGATTTAGCAGGCTGGTTTTAAAGTTTTGACCGTTTCTTCAGCTGATAAGGCTTGGAGACCAGATGACCAGCATAGGCTAGTTTTAGCTGGTTTTGTCAGCAGGGAATCTTTGTGCCATGAAAATGACTATGATGTCTTAAAACTCTGCCTACATAGGGCGCTTGTTTGGTTTTAAAACTTTTCTTTTGTCCTTTGCAGCAACAACCTTCTTCAATCTTATAAATCTGCAGTATAGCACAATCTCAGAGTTTTGCACTGGGGACACATGTCAAGCCATGATGGCCTGCAATACGTAAGTTTCCCTTTCTCTTTCTTTCTTTCTTTCTTTCTTTCTTTCTCCCTCTCTTTCTTTCTCCCTCCAAACGTGTCCTGGGGTGAAAACTAGAACCTTACTACTTACAAGAACTGCTTCTGGATCGAATATTTCTCATATTTATAGTGTTTTTCCATTCTAAGACCAGATTCCAGATCAGCACACCGTCTTTGTGTGAATCTGGGTTTGTGGGTCTGATTGGGGTTAATGCTTGACTGGTATGAAAGCTGACGCACATTTTACTGAAGCCAGCGCTTGTTTGGCTTTCAAATGTGTTTTGAACGAGAGAATACAAGGGAACTATTCTCAGAATCAAGGGTTTTGTAAGTTTGTTCGAGGTGGAACCAATTAAATGACCTTAAAGGCCTATAGTTACATATTCTCACAGGCTGTTTGGGAAGATCAGGGGCCCAAAAGATGAAAAAGATCAGATATAGAATCACTTGTGACAACATTTACCTTACAGCTTTAGTCTCTTGACCAGCTCAGTGAAAGCACTAATTATTTTTACCCATTTTTAAGAGTATTATGTCATTTAAATTTCCCAGAATGTAAATTTTGCACATTCCCTATCTAAAATTTTAACAACTTATCTATAATATATAACAAGTATCCAAACAATTCAGAAAACTTTGTTTTTGCCTAATAACTTCAACAACTTATTATTATTATTATTATTATTATTATTATTATTATTTTTTTAATTGTTATAAAAGTAATATTGTAAAAATCATAAATATAATAATTAAAATGGTGATGATTGATAAAATAATAAAAATAATACATTTTTAATTTTTATAATTATTATTGTTGCTGTTGTTATAAATATAAATAAAAATATAGAAATAAATGAATGTAAAACAAATAAATATAACATTGTTATTAATAAACATTTTTGTTAATATAACTAATAAATAATAAAATAAAATATACATTTATGTATTTATTTTATATTTATTTTCAACAATGATAATTATAATTATTTTATTCTGCAATAATATTTCAATCATTTTGTGTTTATTTGAAGAATTTGTAATGTTTCTATTACAAAGATTTGCTGATTCCAAAACAGCTGTCATTACCATCATACAAAGCATTTTAGAGAACTGAATTTCTATAAAATAGTTTAAACTTAATTATAATGGAAATGAGCACAGCATAGTAGGGAATGCCATTGATTTTACGAGTTTTATTTTTTTTTTAATGAAATGAGAGCAGCTTTATTACCAAAACACAGAGTATTTGAGTATATCTTCACATAGTTAACGGAGATATTGAACACCCCCCCCCCCAAAATCCACTTGAAGGTTGATCATAAAGGTTTTACCATTTACCATGAAACAATCTGAAGAAGTTTCATTTTCAAGATTTGAAGCATTGAAAAAAAGCCTGTAATTGTAGAATCACCCTTCTACAAGTCAAGCAGAAAGACGTGCTTCCATCTGTACATTCCCACAGAACAACAGTGTTGACTTTAAAAAAAATCACTGCTCGACTCGCTCGCCCTGTTGGGCCGGAGTGACACCTGGGTGTGAATCTCTAAAGACTGACCCTGTAGAACCAGATACATGACTATTCATGACAAACGTTAAAGGACATGAATTACCAAAACACAAAACACCAACAATTACACGCTCACCTCAGGCATTCCTCGCAGGGCAAGGATGGGCGCGCTCGTCAAAACACAAGCCGTATTTACCGTCACCGCCGTGCTGTCCATTGAGAAATCATTACTGATGAAAAGACTTAAAGGAAAGGGAGGGATGGCGATGCACAAATAGACCTAATGTCCAATTTATTGAGTTATGTGCTCATATGTTGAGGTATTTTATTAGTATGCTTATGTGCGTTTGTAGTTAGTGGGTGTTTCATGAACTACAAACACTTTCATTTCTCATGGGTTGCTTTTTATTAGTGCAGGGCAACAATTAATCGCGATTAATTGCATCCAAAATAAAAGTTTTTGTGTACATAATATATGTGTGTACTATGTTTATTATGTATATATAAATACACACACATGCATGTATATATTTAAGAAAATTGTTATGTGAATATAATATATACAAAGTTATATTAATATAAATATATACATGTAAATATTTTCAAAATATATACTGTAAATATACACAGTAGCCTACACACACACACACATATATATATATATTATATAAACAAAATCTTTTATTTTGGATGCAATTAATTGCGATTAATTGTTGCTCAGCACTACTTTTTATTAAAGTTGCATTTATTTTTTATCTTTTTCAAATTTTTTATGCATAAATTTTATTGTCTTACCCTTGTCCCAGACATAGACTTTATTATATTATATTATATTATATTATATTATACTTTGAAAACATTTTAAAAAATAAAAAAATTATGATAATCTGAACAGTCAAATATTCAGTACTTGTCATTGTAAATATATAATTTTTTAGACAAATTATGACATCATTATATCATCATTGACATCATGAGGCAATTATTGTGTAGATTTTTACCAGAAAAAAAAAAAAAAAAAATCAGAAAACTGTTTTTGTTTTGTTTTTGTCTAATAACTAAAGCAACAGCAAAACAAATAATAATAATAATAATAATAATAATAATAATAATTATTATTATTATTATTATTATATAAAATGAAATTTATAATTCATCAATTCATTATTATTATTATTGTTATTGCTGTTCTTATAAATATAGAAATAAATATACGTTTTGTTATATATTAAATGTTATTAAACAGTACGAAAATAGTTTTAATGAAAACATTGATATGAAATGTGAGACTAGTGATTTGTGATGGAAAAAAATATTAAGGTAAACATCACTTGTGAACATTGTGAAAATTGTAACATTTTGAAAACATGAAAAAAATTGTCTTTTAAACCAGATGTGTGTAAAATAAATGAAATGTTTGTGAAACAAACCCACAATAAATATATAAAATAAAAATGTATATAGTGAATTTTTTCCTAAAATTTGAAGTGTCAAAAATGCCAAAATTGTCAAAAAAAAGTTCAGAAAATCATTGAAGAATCACTTTTTTTTTTCTTTTACTTGTTCCTATTGTACATATTCTGATAAAACACTCTCCAAAGTCTTTTCATGAATATGCATGACCATGCTAAAATTAGTGGGCCTTAATCTGAATATTTCATGTTTTTTGAAGAGTTTTATGCCGGTAGATTCAGTACTTGCGCTTTTGTGATTGTGAATTAATCTGCTGCCGTTTGGACTTGAAATCCTCCTCAAATCTGTAACTCAACTGTGTCATTTGAAGACATTGGAGAGCACTGAGACACTCGCTGGCATTCAGCCCGATATTTACTCACCTGTCCATTCAGAGACGTGTAGCGTCTGTGTTTATGTGCTAACTGTGCTTTAGTTTACCATGACGGTTATTTCAGTTCAACGTTTGAGCTGCTCGTCCGTTGAGTGATCAGCATTGGTTTGCGGTCAGTTATGCGTTCAGTCTGCATTCCTAGAGATTTGTAATGTCTACAGCCCCTCGAACCCACACTAACCTCACAAACTCACTGCCATCATGAGCAGTCCTCCTTAAAATCCTGATAGGAACTGTATATTTAGAAACATTTTAAACTGTAAATTGTTCACTTTGTCCTGAAGTGCTCAAATGTGATTGACAGAATGTTAATTTTCACTGTTTGTGTTCTTTTTTACAGGATATACTACTGGTATGATGAAAGGGGGAAGAAGACAAAGTGCACAGCTCCTCAGTATGTCGACCTCGTCATGACTTTCGTGCAGAAATTAGTGACGGACGAAGAAATCTTTCCCACAAAATATGGTGTGTATGATCACTGTCCTCTAGCAGTCATAATAGAGAAATACAAGAGTTGAGATTTTGAAGTTTAAAGTAAAATTCCTTAATGCAGTGGCGCCCTCTAGTGTTTATAGAGGAGAATGAGTTTTGTGAATATAATATTCGCTTTTTTAACCGGTAAGGTAATTTATTACAATTAATTCATTTTAGAAAAAAATATTTATCACTTGTGCATATTTGTTTTACATTTCATTTATTTCTTGTAAATTAAAGTTAAACAAAATTTAAATAAATATATAAAAACAAAAATACCTAATGGTTTTATTAATATACAGATCAGGGTTATTTTGTTTGTCAACAAAAACTTAAACCATAAAAAAACTAATTACTTGAAGTGAAATATTAATATTCACATATTACTAAAAATAAATATTAACATAATTACTAAAATAAAAACAAAACTTAAAACTCAAAAAGGCCAAGGCAACAAAGGATTCTTGTTTAAAGTTTAAATAGTAAAATAAATAAAATTAAATAAACTAAAAAACTAAAGTATATGGATACATTTTTTTTAATTAAAAAAGCAACAAAATGACTAAAATGTTAATCTAAAACTATAATAAAAATATAAAAACTATTAAAAATATGATACTAAATAAACAGTGACGTAAATGATCGGCATTTTATTGTTTGTAATTAAAAAGTAAATAAAGCATTGAACTTTATAATGAATAAAAAATCATTATAAATCATTCTAAGTAATAATAATAACAAATTAGCATTTTTGTATTCCTGACAGGTTATTGATATTTAAATAAAAATTAACATTTAAATTAATCACAAGCAGTAAATAACATTAATTAATCCTGCTTTTATTGTAATAATATATACATTTTTTAATATTTATTTAAATTTGCAAGCGATTAAATAAATAAATGCCATTTGAAAACAAATGGCACAAATGATAAATACCTGTGCTCATTATAAATACCTTTATTATTATTAACTGTTATTAAACCATTAATAAATAATCATTCTATTATTGTATGTTGTTTTAATAATAATTCAATTAAAATGATTTTATTAATTTAACAATTATTTTACTGATTTAATATGATTAACAATCAAACAATAAATAAAAAAAAAATGAAAAACAAAATTATTATTATTATTACAAATAATAAAAAATGTGACCTTGGACCACAAAACCAGTCAATTTTTTGAACTTGAGATTTATACATCATCTTTCCATTGATGTATGGTTTGTTATGATAGGACAATATTTGGCCGAGATACAACTATTTGAAAATCTGGAATCTGAGGGTGCAAAAAAATCAAAATCTGAGAAAATCGCCTTTAAAGTTGTCCAAATGAAGTTCTTAGCAATGCATATTACTAATCAAAAATTAAGTTTTGATATATTTACAGTAGGAAATTTACAAAATATCTTCATAGAACATGATCTTTACTTAATATCCTAATAATTTCAGCATAAAAGAAAAATCTATCATTTTGACCCATACAATGTATTTATGGCTATTGCTACAAACTTAAGACCGGTCACAAATGATAACTGGCATCTCGATGTCCTTTCAGGCAAAGACTTTCCCAACTCGTTCGAGTCTCTAGTGAAGAAGGTCTGCCGGTTTCTGTTTCACGTGTTGGCTCACATCTACTGGGCTCACTTTAAAGAGACGGTGGCTCTGGAGCTGCAGGGACACTTGAACACACTCTACGCACATTTCATCGTCTTCGTCAGGGAATTCAACCTGATCGACCCCAAGGAGACCTGCATCATGGACGACCTTTCGGAGGTGCTGTGCGCCCCCCTGCCGCCCCACACACACAACCACCTGACCGAGAGATGAGCCTCGAGCAGCGGACTCCAAGATGACGACGAAACGTGCGAGGCCTCCTCGGACGGGCCCCTGCATCACTATTTCTCAAGAGAACTGATCAAAAGTTGGGGCTGAGGGCCGGCGGTCTGCAATTCTCGTACCAGCACAGATTGGTGTGAATGTTTCCTACAGGACAAAACAATCTGTCTCCATTCTCATTTATACAGGAACAGTTATATTTTCATTTGCGTTTTTATTATCGTTTTTGCGCATGCGCTCTGAGGTTTTCGTTTTCTTTTAGGGAATGGTGTTTCAGTTCGGCTCTCATCAGTGCCTTAGATTTATAGCTAAGGTATTGTCTGTTTATATGCAACGATGTTTAGAAATGTATCACTGACCTCTGGCTCCCCCTTGTGGAGGGAGTGACGTCACGTACCGACTGACTGTTTATGATCTCTGCAGCCTTATTTCACGTAAAACTGTACCGGACTAGTGCAAAATCTCTCTTTTTCATATTCTAGCCATCATTATCCGTGTCTTTGTGTTTTTTTTAATCATTTCCAGTGTACTTAGCCTTTTAAGATGATGTATAAAGGGTTTGATGGTTTGAATGATGCTTTAGAGAAAGTCTGGACTCGCTTCGTAGGTTTCCGACAAGGATATTAGCGATATCTGCATGTCTGCTCGCTCAGAGAGACGCTGCAGACGCGGACTGATGATTGTTGCATGGCAGTTGACTTGCTGTGTTGCATTGATGAGCACATCCTCCAGCGTCACGACCTTTATTTTTTTATTTCACTTTTTTCTTTAAGTTATCAGAGGTCATGAATATTGTGGCAGCCCACGTGTGTAGAAAATGCACAATTAAGTTTTTGTTTCCCCTTGAAATAGATTGAAACTATATATATATAATTTAAAAAAATCACAGTAATTGCCTTTAGCAAGAGAGCATCTCTCCTTCTTGTTTTATTTATTTTTACTTTTTTATCTATTTGCAGAGTTCTTCGGTTCTTGCTTTCTTTTTATGTATTTTAATTATCTAAGTTAAAAGCCACTTAATATTTTAAGCTCTGCGAAATATAATCAAATAAAAACAAGAAATGCCACGTTACCTTGGTGTGGTGTGTTTACTTTATTACTGAGACAGGAAAGACGGGCTGCATCTGAAATCACATACTTCCCTACTATGTAGTTGGCGAAAAAGTATGTCCGAATTCACAGTACTTATAAATGAGTAGGCAAAAAATAAGACCTACTACTTCTGGCGTGATTCAGAAGTGTGCTTACGATGGACACTTTACTATCCCTTGAGGCCATTGGAGAGGATTTATGAATGGCAGTGAGGCAACGCATGGTGAATGTTTTTTGTGGTCGCAAAGTAATTAAAAAAAAGTACTTACTAAGAATATGTGATTTCGGATGCATCCATAGTCCTCAATGTTTTGACATCCTTTGAAATTTGTTAGTTTTAAATTATATTAGTTGGGACTTACATATTTATAGGTGCAGTAGTAATAGTAGTTTGGTAATTATTTTAAATGTTTTATACAGTAAGAAATACGTTGTGCTTCTGTAAAGCGTCACTTGAATAGAATGGTAAACTGTTTCCACCATGGAATAAATATATAAATAAAAAGTCACAATTACTTTTTTTATTAGTATTTTTTATCCCACAATTTGGACTTTGTTTCTTACAACTTTGAGAATAAGTTCAGAATCACCACATACAAACTGAATTCTGACTTTTTGGAAAAAAACAAAAACAAAAAAAAAAAAAGTGATCGTCACACTTTCTCACAGTTGTGGCTTTTTTCTTGCAATTGTGAGTTTTTCTCAGAATTCTGACTTTTTCTCAGAACTGTGAGAAAAAAGTTGCAGTTAGCTTATTTTTTTTTTATTCTATGCCAGAAAAAAAGTGTACATTTAACAAGAGATGAAGACTGTATTTATTTATTTATTTTTTTTAATTATTATTATGTATGGTGCGGGTCGCCCCCTCAATGTGTTATGAACACAAGATGGCAGCGTTTCTCAATTAAGACGCTGTTACGCGTAAATTTGCGAGTTTAAAAAGGCTCATGAATATTGATTAAGGTAAGTGACTGGGCAGGTCAGGACGGTTGCCAAGCAACACCAGCATAATTATATTCTGGTAAACCTAATTAATATTCATAAGGTAGCCTAAACTTTTAGCTGTACTGTAGAAGAATCAGCCACGATTGAAACAAAGCACATTTATCAGTGCCATTGTATAGCTATGTATATTCGGTTCAATAAATAAAATAAAAAACTTCGAAATAAAAGCAAGTTCTTTAAATGTACTAAATATATGTTAATCAGAAACACAATACAAATAAACAGGCTGGTTTATTTATATCACAAAGCAGGCATACAACAGGGATTTTATGAAACGTCCTCAAAGCACGAGCAGTCATGCAACACCCTGAGCTTCATTCAAACGTGCATATCTCTCAACAAGAGATCTTTATATCAAGAAAACGCGTACTTCCAACAGCGCATCCGTATTTCTTAAAACTGAATATCCTCGCTAAAATATATAATATTGCTCTAGTGTTTTACTGCATATACAAACGTGGTATTTCGGCATTAACCTCCCGAGACTTACCAATTCATTGGACATATTTTGTTGTAATAGATAATTGTTTAAAATATTTTTTAAAGAGTTCTCAGATTTAAATTTGGATTAAAAATACAATTAAAATATTAAACAAAAATTTTAAATATATAAATTTTTATGAATTATTACCAATTCAGTGGACATATGGACAATTTTGTTGTAATAATTATTTAAAATATTTTTATTAAAATTAAAATTTAGATTAAAAATGCAACTAAAATATTTTAATATTAAAAAATGGAAATGTATTATGAATTATTAGTTAATTATTATTAATTATAGAATGAATATATAGAGAGCAGCCTATATAAAAATATAAAAATTAATAGAAATTAACATTAAATGTAAAAAAACCATTAATTAGTAATTTTTAAATTTAATGTTGATTTTTTTAATATATTTTATATTTAATTTTAATAATAATTTAAATAGATCTCAGATTAAATTTATATTTAAAAAAACTGATTAAAATATTAAACTGAAATATATTATGAATTATTAAAATTAATATTATGTATGAGTGTGTACATATATATATATATATATATATATATATATATATATATAAAATATAACATAACCATTTAGGTAAAAAGGTTCTTCTATGGCATCATGAAGCACCTTTATTTCTAAGAGTATATATATTTTTATTCCAATACAGTTATATGAAATAAGAATGTCAAACCCTTGCTTTGGGTCTCAGGAGGTTAATGACAGAGTGATTTCACAGTTCTTTGGTGTTGTGGTGTTTGATTCTCCTCCTCACTGACGCTCCACTGCTCGACTCCCGCAGTTTGAACCTCTCCAGCCCCCCCGCCTCATCCAGAGCGCGCGCGCTGCAGCTCGGCGTCGCCACTTTCACGGTGTTCCCAAACTTAGAATAGTCCACGGCGTACATGCCATCCTCCTCAGACACCGTAGAGACAAACCTCTGGCCCCACAGGATCTCCTCGGACAGGTAAGAGGTCCGCGCTTGAGTGGTGATGCCGGTGGTCTCCACCACCCCCTCCAGAACGACGATCACCTCGATGTCCTCCTGCTGCAGGTCCTCCGCGGATAAATCATACAGAGGGCTGTTTTTATCAATGACGTGACTGATGATGAGCGGAGACACCAGGAAGATGCTGTTGGTGCCCACAGGGTTGTCCATCTGGATGTCTATCTGGTCCAAAGGCACGATCTCGCCTTCGCTGGTGACTGTTTTACGCACTACTTGCATGTGAACTGTGGCACTGATGATCATGCTCTTCCTCAAGTCCCCAAGGCGAAACATGAAGCACAGTTTGTTGTTTCTGACGGTAATAACAGCGTGCTTGCTGAAGATGAGCGTCTCCGCGCGCCGGTTCGCCTGCGCTGTTTTCATGAAGATGCATCCTAGCATGATGGAGTTTGTCACTAGACCTACGATGTTTTGGAGGATCAGTATCACGATGGCCGACACACACTCCTCAGTGATCATCCGCCCGCCGAATCCGATGGTCACCTGGACTTCGATGGAGAAGAGAAAGGCGGAGGAGAACGAGTGGATGTCCGTTACGCACGGCACAAAGTCGTCACCTTTCGGGTCCAGATCTCCGTGCGCGAACGCGATGAGCCACCAGATCATCCCGAACAAGAGCCAACTGCACAGGAACGACATGGTGAAGATCAGAAGAGCGTGAAGCCATTTTAGGTCCACCAGAGTAGTGAAGACGTCCTGGAGAAAGCGTCCTTGTTCGCGAATGTTCGTGTGCGCGACGTTGCACGTTCCGTTTTTAGCGACGAATCGCGCTTTCCGCTGTTTAGTTTTGAATTTAGGCTGCAACACATCCTCTGCTAAACGGGTCAGCAGATAATCCTCGGGAATGAGTCCTTTTCTGGACAACATAGCTGGTGCACGCTATGATTTCGCGGGTGCGATATTAAGTTGTAACGCGGCTCATGGTTTTTCCGCATAAACTCTGCGCTCTCGCTCGCAGGAGGTGAGGAGGTCCCGCGGGAGGACGCCACTTTTAGCGCTCCGGCTGCCGCTGCCTGTCTGTTGCAACCGGATATTTTCTCGCACATCCTCAGATGTGACTTTGGGTCGTTCAGCACAGGGCATGCGTGCTCAACGCGACCTTTAACACAGTTAGAAACCGTTCTGCGTTAACAATTAAACGACACGCTAGACATAGACTACTATACTTGTGTCATAGTGAGACTCTAGTTCTAAAGACATAATTATACTGTGATAGGCTGTAGTCAACAGTGCTGTCCTGTACTGTAGAATTCGCTCCTATTAAAAACAGCATTGCTAATATAACAATTTATTAATATTATTTTATAATTTCTGATTTTTTTTAACCATCTTACTAAAAATATCAATTTTAAATCAATTTAATATAATTATCAAGGTGTTTTACTTTTTTATCCCAAACCTTTAAAAAAAAGAGCATATAATTTTTTTTTCATTTCTATAATTCAGTCTATTAAAAAGAGAATTATAGGTATTGTTCTATTTCCAATTTTTAACCTAATCTATTAAAAAGAGTATTATGTTTATATATATATATATATATATATATATATATATATATTACATTTCTAAATAATTTCTAACTTTTTAACATAAATTTATTTTAAAAAGCATATATTATATATTATATTATATTATATTATATTATATTATATTATGATGTTTTCTTCATTTCCAACTTTTTAACCTAATCTTTTAAAAAAGAGCTTTGTTAATATTATATAAAATTTTTAAATTTCTAGCTTTTTAACATAAACCTATTTTAACAAATGCATATTATATTATATTATATTATATTATATTAGCCTGTTTTCTTCATTTCTAATGTTTTAACTTACTCTATTAAAAATAGCTATATATTATTATATTATATAAAATTGTTTAAATAATTTCTAGCTTTTTTAACATAAGCCTATTTTAACAAATGCATATTATATTGTTATGTTATGTTATGTTATGTTATCTTATGTTATGATGTTTTCTTCATTTCCAGCTTTTTAACCTAATCTGTTAAAAAGAGCTTTAAAGGGGTCATATGATGCAATTTCAAGTTTTCCTTTCTCTTTGGAGTGTTACAAGATGTTTGTGCATAGATAAGATCCCTGAAGTTGCAAAGACTAAAGTCTCAAAACCAAAGAGATATTCTTTATAAAAGTTAAGACTCGACCACGCCCCCCTAAAACGGCTCATTAAAACACGCCCCCACATGTCTATGTCACGGTGTGGGGAGATTTGCAAAACACCGCCCAAATGTATACGCAATAAAGAGGGCGGGACTTTTATTCTCGCTGTAGTATTGTTGCTGCCGCCGGCGCCATGTCCTGGATACGCAACTACATTGTTTGGGCTTCCAAAAGAGGACACAACTAGAAATCAGTGGTTAAGTTGTATTAACAACACTGTTCCAGAACAGTTCAACCCAAATATTTGAGTGTGTGCAGCACATTTTACGGAGGACTATTTCCTGAACCTGGGAGTAGCCTGCCAGCTGCTCAAATACTGTTTCTATAAAGTGGGGCACTTCCAACTTTATTTGCTAGGACAGTCTGGCGCTTCTGACTCGCAGCCTGTAAGTATGTTTTCTTATTTAAAGAATTTGCCATTGACTATTCAAACGCGAGTTTTGAGCTGTGTAGAGTAGTGCTTGTTGTTTGTCGTTTCTCCGATCACAAATGCAGACATGGTAATGTTTACGCACGTAAAAAGACAGTATAAGTCATTATAATCAGTAATTATGTCCCCACTGGATGCAACACATGCCTTGTTTGTAATGGGTTTCATTGTTTTTGTGTCGTCGCTGGGACACGACATCACAATACGGTGAGGGGCGTAACATTTCCGTCTCACGCTTGAGGTATTCGGCCAATCACAACGCACTGGATAGCTGGCCAATCAGAGCACGCCTCGCTTCTCAGAACAATGAGAATTTGTAAAAATCTGGGCGTTTCAGAAAGGCGGGGCATAGAGGAGCAACAATAATATACAATATGTGGAAAAATAATGTATTTTTTTTTAACCTTAAACCGCATAAACACATTGCATTACACCAAATACACAAAATAATGTTATTTGTAGCAACATCACTTGACCCCTTTAAATAATTTATAGCTTTTTAACATAAATCTATTTTAAAAAGCATATATTATATTATATTGTATTGTTATATTTTCTTCATTTCCAACCTAATCTGTTAAGAGCTTTGTTAATATAACATTTTAATAATTTCTAGCTTTTTAACATAAACCTATTAAAAAATAATAATAATAATAATTCTATCTTTTTAAATGTGTTTCTCTAATTTAACACATTTAACAAAATAGTGTACTAAATTATAGACAACAGTGCTATACTACTGTACAACACAGTCTGCTATATTATGCTATATTTCACTCTGCATTAATATTAAATGTGAGGATGTCTGTTCAAATGAGAAACTATGCTATCTTATACTATTGACAACTGTAATACACTAACTTACCATATTACTCTAATCAACTGACACATTGAGCAGTATTAAAAATAAAAGCGGCATACAGTTTGTTTATATATTTTTATTAATAAATGATTAACATTTTATTTACAAATGTGATGATAATCGCAGTAATAAATTTCATTATTCATGGTACAATTGCACTTTCAGTCGAGGGTCTCTGGTTTATTTGTCGGCTCTCACGAATGATGCAAACACACTGTCCTCTTGATTGAGGAGAACCTCTGGTTTATCAAACTCCAGAATAACGCCTCTCTTCATCACAATCGCCAGGTCTGCATTCAGGATGGTGTGCACACGATGCTGCGGAAAAACAAACACAATGGCGTTCAAGTGCCTGAGACTCTGTTTGACAAGGATAAATGCCTCTCAATCATTAAAAGCATTCAATCGTCGTCATGCTGTCAGACTTCAGACAACCAGACTTTAAATATTAAAGTCAGAAAGCAACCTAATAGGGAACTTACAGCGATGGTGACCACAGTTCTGTCGGCGAAGGCGGTCATCACAACTTTTTGTAGAATGCTCTCCTATTTAAAAAAAAAAACAACAAAAAATATATATATATTAATATAACATAATATAACAATGTTATATTTTATTTATTTTTTTTATAATGTCATCATTATTGAACCTGACCTATTAAAAAGAGCATTAATAATATAAAAAATGTTAAAAAAAATTTTTTAAAACTTTTAACCCAACCTACTAAGATGAGCATTATATAGTGGTCAACATTTGAAGTGGATCAAAACCTTTCATCAAAGTTGTCCTAAAACCAAAACAATACCTGTTCATGTCTTAAGACAACTTTGATTAACCTTTTTGATCCACTTCATATGTTGACTACTATATTTTATTATATTTTGTTTTTAGAATTGAAAACTTTTTAGCATAACCTAAAAAAAGAACATTATATTGTTTTTTTTTAATTTTCTAACTTTTTAATCTAAGATTAAAAAGAGCATTAGATTATATTATATTATTAATAATTTCTAACCTATTAAAAAGAGCACTATTAACACACACAATAATGGTTTCTATTTTAATATACTTTAAAGTCTAATTTATTTCTGTGATGCAAAGCTGAATTTCCATCAGCCATTACTCCAGTCTAAAGTGTCACATGATCCTTCAGAAATCATTCTAATATGCTGATTTCTTATCAGTGCTGGAAACTGTTGTGCTGCTTAATGATTTTTTGGAAACTGTGATACTTTTTTATTTTTTATTTTTTTCAGGATTCTTTGATGAATGAAAAGTTAAAAAGAAGAGCATTTATTTATAATAGAAATCTTTTCTAACAATATACACTACCGTTCAAAAGTTTGAGGTCAGTAAATTTTTATTCTTTCTTTTTTTGAAAGAAATTAAACCTTTTATTCAGCAAGGATGTGTTAAATTGATAAGAAGTGATAGCAAAGATTTATATTTTGAATAAATGCTGTTTTCAAAAAAATATTTAGCAGCACAACGGTTGCCAACACTGATAATTCTAATAATAAATCAGCATATTAGAATGATTTCTGAAGGATCATGTGACACTTTAGACTGGAGTAATGGCTGATGGAAATTCAGCTTTGCATCACAGAAATAAATTATACTTTAAAGTATATTAAAATAGAAACTATTATTTTATATATTGTAATAACATTTTGCAAGATTAGGTTTTTTTTCTGTATTTTTGATCAAATAAATGCAGCCTTGATGAGCATAAGACTTCTTTAAAAAACATTACAAGTCTTACTGATCTAATACTTTCGAACGGTAGTGTACATATAGTTTCTAACTTTTTAACCTAACCTATGAAAAAAAAAGCATTAAATGATAATTTTTTATAATCTAACTTTAACCTAACATATTAAAAATGTCATTATATTATATTATTTGTTTTATAATTTCTTTTTAACCTAACCTATTGAAAAACAACAGTATTGATATAATTATTATTTTTAAAATAATTTCAAAATTTTTAATGTAGCATATTAAAAACAGCACTATAATATTGTATTATTATAATGTATTGTTTTATTTATAATCTCTAACCTAACCTAAAAACAGCATTATTA
Source organism: Spinibarbus caldwelli (assembly GCA_039654775.1). Classification (NCBI taxonomy): domain Eukaryota; kingdom Metazoa; phylum Chordata; class Actinopteri; order Cypriniformes; family Cyprinidae; genus Spinibarbus; species Spinibarbus caldwelli. The sequence goes on along the minus strand of CM077265.1, from coordinate 19,006,385 downwards.
ATATATAATTAAATTTTTTTTAATTGCATTTCTCCAATATATGTATTTACAAATTATAATTATTATTGTTTTTATTTATTACAATTTAAGTGAAGATTTAATTGATAAGTTAACATAAATTTTAGTATATACTACTTTATATATTAGTGCTTTAATGATGGCTTACAATCATGCTGTTATGGCATTTTTATACTGAATTCTTGATATCAGTCTGTAGGTGGTGTATAAACACCAGCACTTTTCACGCGGATGCTTTCCTTTCATTTTGAATCAGTCAAATTGACCCTCACTGTGTGTCCGTTCCTCTATTAAACTCAGCCAGTGCGTTTAGCACAGCCCCGCTTCATTTATTCAGAGAGATGAAGGCAGTGGAGAAGAGTGCTTGAGAATCGAGGTCTCGGCCCCTGGGCTGTTCCTTCTACCTCTCAAACTCTCTATTGTACTTCTAAACACACACACACACACACACACACACACACCGTAGCCATGTCTATGGAAGCAGTGGCCTCGTCCATAATCAGAATACTGCTCTTCCGCACGAATGCGCGCGCCAGACAGAAGAGCTGACGCTGCCCCTGGCTGAAGTTCTCCCCACCTTCAGTTATTATGGCATCTGAAACACAAGGTGAAAGATCATCAATCTTAGTTTTAGAGAGCATTTGATTTGAAGCCTAAACAGTTTTTATGTGTTGAGAGTGAAATGTTGGAAAATATTTCTCATTATTAACCCTCTAGTTAAAGAAAATTCTTTCTATTCCAAGTGCACCACACATAAAGTTGTCAACATGATGTAAATGTTAAACAAATGACTTGTATTTCATGCATCTTTTCTGCAAAGATATTTAACAACTACGTCTTACAAAATTGTCTTATACATATTAAATGTTCAGAAATAATATAAGAAAAATGCTTTAAAAAATTCTCAAAAGTCAAAATGACTGAAGGTGTAACACCAGTAGACTATTATTAACTATAAATGTTCTGTAAAAACAACGAACAGCAGCTTTCAGCCTGTCACCATGATGCAAACATGAAATATTACACATACAGTTGTAGTTCTTTACAAGTTTTTTTTTTTTTTTTTTTTTTTTTATTCGATTGCGCTGCTTTTCCATTGTTTTTTCTATGTAAACATGAACACGTTTGACTCTTGCGCTCGCATCTCTTTCAGCACCTCATCCCAGCAGGCACACAACGTCATAAGACGTTGATATTTGGTTAAATTTCGGTTGCGACGTCGGGTGACCAAAATTCAATGTAAATTCAATGTCTAATGTCAATGTTAAATTGATGTCCAATACCGACATCAGCTGACGTTGAGATTTTGTTGTTTTTAGGTTGTGCAACCAAAATCCACTGTTGTCAACGTCAAATTGACGTCAACCCGATTTTCATTTAAAACCAAAATGCAACGTCTGTCCGACGTCATGTCCAGTGTCAACCTGACGTTACATAGATGTCTGGTGCCTGCTGGGATGAAACGGCATTCTAAAAACAAGTTAAAAGAAGTTCAACTCCTATCTTCTTGGGTTTTTTTTGTTTTTGTTTTTTTTTTGTTTTTTTCTTTATTCCTCTGGCCGCGTTGCATATTGTCAACACAAAAGCGCATTCTGTGTGAACGGCACCTAGCGATATGCACGCATCACACGTGATCGGTTAATCATGTGCGCCGAAATGCGGTTGGATCATTCTTTTCTCTTTACTGTTATCACTGACATATTGTCAAAGTGTCTACTTATAACGTTTGGTAAAATTTCTATTCAAAATCGCGATTCCTCGATTTCTAAAAAATTTAATCGTGGCAAACATTAAATTCGAATTAATCAATAAATTCGGAAAAATCGCCAGCCCTACTATACACCTAATTTCTCTAAATGCCTCTAAGCTACCATAATTTCATCGGTAACACTTTAGCATAGGGACCGATTCTCACCATTAACTAGTTGCTTATTAGCATGCCTACTGTTAACATAAAGCACATATTCTGTATGACCATATTCTACATCCCTAATCCTACCCAAAACCTAAACTTAACAACTACCTTACTAACTATTAGTAAGCAGCAAATTAGGAGTTTGAGGCAAAAGTCGTAGTTAATTGTTTGTTAATTGCGAGAATTGGACCTTAAAATAAAGTGTGAACATTTCATCATATATTTTGGCCATATAAATATCAGCATCTGCACCAAATTGCATATTTTTGCTCCGTTTGGGCCTCTGAATAAAACCAAGGTGTTTTTTCCTCATATATCGTATTATATGAGCCATAAAAGCCTGATGTATCAAATATGATACTCCACAACAATAACGAGAGTTTTTCTGTAAAGGTTTAATAATCTCTTCCATTTTATGTTATATTGTATGTCAGGCTTTATGGGGTTAAAAGAATAAAAGTGATCTTTTATGTTCCACAGAAGAAAAAAGTCCTATACAGTAGGTTTGGAATGACAAAGTTGAGTAATGACAGAATTGAATGACTTTTTCCTTTAACATTTGATTGTCTCACCTAGTCCTCCAGGCAGGGTTTTAACTACTGGTTTGAGTTGTGCGATTTCTAACGCCTCCCACAGCATGCTGTCTGTCGCCTTCATTTCTGGATCTAGATTCAAACTGAACAGAAGAAGATGAGGTATTATAAAACTTAATTATAAATTCAGCTTGTCCTAGAAATCCTACAGTTCTTCAGTCCCATAGCTATGTGTGATGAGGCTTTTAAAAACACTGAAACAAGACAAAAATGAGTTCACTCTGCTGTTGCTCTGGTACACTGAGAGAGAAAACAGCAGTGATAAATAATATATGAATACTTATTTATGCTTGTCTGTCGTCTATTCATGATGTACATAATGTACAGTTTGTGAAATCATCATATCTCATGTATCCAGTTCAAACTGATTGTGTTGTTCAAATGTAAATTATTTTTGTCAATATCATTGACTCATGCAGTATTTGGTTTCATGAGACGCACCGGATGGTTCCACTGAATAAGAAGGGATCTTGCAGAATAATAGAGAAGCGCGACCTCAGCGTCTGAAGAGGCAGCTTTGCTATATCGATGTCATCGATGATTATTCGCCCTGTTAAATTATAGAGACGTAAAATCCAAGCCATATATTATACATATTTTAAATTACATGACCTTGAACTAGAAAAATGAGTCACCTTCAAATGTGTCCACCATCCGGAAAAAGGCTAATGAGAAAGACGACTTGCCACTTCCAGTTCTACCACAGATTCCAACCTATAGCAAATTAACACAACAAAGTTTTTTTTTTTAATGTTTTTTAAATATTTATGTATTTTTTTTTTACTTTTAACGATATATAATCATATTTGTGTTTTAATATTAATAAATGTGCATTATTACAATATTTTTTATAAAGTATTTAATTATTTTGCCATGTAATTTTATGTTTTATAAAGAGTACATTAAAAACGAATGAATTAATATCTAAAATTATTATTTAATATGCTATTATTCATTATTTTGATATCTGACAATTGTTTATATATATAAAATATATCATATTTTAAAATATTGTAATATTATTATTTAATTACTTGAATATTTCCTATAAATTTATTTTAATTTAATAATGTTTTTTACATATTTAAAGCTCTATATGCTATTCATATACATTCTTAGATTTTTTTACAAAGTTAAATAGATAATTAAAATTTAATATATTTCTATAAAATATATATCGTGTGTATTTTAGATTTTACATTTTTTAAAAATATTTTGTTACATTTATACCACCAGAAAAGCAGTGATTATTTGTCGAAACTGTTTTTGACTTCATTTGCAGAAGATTGTCAGTTGTACCTTTTGTCCAGGGCTGATGTGGGCATTGACTTGTTTGAGGACCGGCTTCAGGGTGCTGTCGTACCTCACGCTCAGATTTTGGATCTGAATCTCACCCCGCTGAGGCCAACCCTCAGGAACCTGAGACGCAGCTGAGAGAGAATCATTTAACCAAAGAGATGAGGTTAAAGAGGCGTAAGCTATACAGAGACGGACAGAAACTGAAAAAACTGGAAAAGGAGGAGACAAATGCTGAGTGTACAAGTCTAGTGAAAATGAGACTCGATGTGAAGGGCGAAGCGGCTGTAGTCAGTAAACGTGGCTCATATATCCAGTGTGTAGCGATACTCACTCAGCAGACCCTCGTAGTTTTCAGGTTCAGTCTTCAGCAGAGCTTTTATCCTCTTCACAGCTCCCAGCTGCACCTCCATGTCTGCCAGATTACGCACCATCCAGTTCAGATAGTTGGACACCTGAGAGATATAATATACAGAAGTTATCCAATATTACTGATGATCAAACTGTCGAAAGTATATATACAGTTGAAGTCAAAAGTTTACATCCCCCTTGCAGAATCTACACAATGTTAGTTGTTTTACCAAAATAAGAGGGATCATACAAAATGCATGTTATTGTTTATTTAGTACTGACCTGAATAAGATATTTCACATAAAAGATGTTTACATATAGTCCACAAGAGAAAATAATAGTTGAATTTATAGAAATGACCCTGTTCAAAAGTTTACCCTTGATTCTTAATACTGTTGTTACCTGAATGACTTTTTTTTTTTTTTTTTTTTGTTTAGTGATTGTTGTTCATGAGTCCCTTGTTTGTCCCGAACAGTTAAACTGCCCGCTGTTCTTCAGAAAAACACTTAAGGTCCCACAAATTCTTTGGTTTTTCATAATTTTTGTGTATTTGAACCCTTTCCAACAATGACTGATTTTGAGATTCACCTTTTCACACTGAGGACAACTGAGGGACTCTCATGCAACTTTTACAGAAGGTTCAAACGCTCACTGATGCTCCAGAAGGAAAAAAGAGTCGGTGGTTAAAACTTTTTGAATTTGAAAATTGGTAAATTTGAACTTTTGTCTTCTGGGAAACATGTAAGTACCTTCTGTAGCTTCTGAAGGGCAGTACTAAATGAGAGAGAGAGGGGGGAAAAAAAAAAAAAAAAAAAGATATTTAGGCAAAATAAGAAAAATGTACACATCTTCATTCTGTTCAAAAGTTTTCACCCCCTGGCTCTTAATGCATGGTTTTTCCTTCTGGAGAATCAGTGAGCGTTTGAACCTTCTGTAATAGTTGCATATGAGTCCCTCAGTTGTCCTCCGTGTGAAAAGATGGATCTCAAAATCATAGTCATTGTTGGAAAGGGTTCAAATACACAAAAATGCTGAAAAACCAAGGAATTTGTGGGACCTTTAAGGATTTTCTGAAGTACAGAAGGCAGTTTAACTGTTCAGGACAAACAAGGGACTCATGAACAACTATCACTTAAAAAAAAAAAAAAAAAAAAAAAAAAACATCTGTGGATCATTCAGGTAACAACACAGTATTAAGAATCAAGTTTATGTAAACTTTTGAACGGGGTCATTTTTAAAAATTCAACTATTATTTCCTCTTGTGGACTATATGTAAACATCTTTTATGTGAAATATCTTATTTTGGTAAAATAATTAACACTTTGCAGATTCTGCAAGGGGGATGTAAACTTTTGACCTCAACTGTATGTATGCATCTTCTTACCATGAGGGCGTACGTGAGTCCCAGCCCCACCAGCCCCGTGGACAGATGATTGTACAGGGAGTTTGTGATGGACGCCACAGCTGCTATTAAGACAATACAGGCCCCAATATACTCCTGCAGGAGATACGACAGTATCACAGTTACTGCTAAGCCTATTTTAGGCAGCATTTGATCAAACGAAGAAGACATTTATTTTTAACATCACAGAAACAGGAACAAACAGTAACGACACAAGGACTTGTGTGGTTCATAAACGCACCATTCGAACCTCCAGCCAGCGATTGGCTGCTGTGAGGAAGAGAGATGCCATGTTATTGGCATCTGTGAACTCTAGAAGTCTCTGTCTGAATCTAGGCTCATACCTAAGAAAGTAAAGTATCAGAAGAATCTGTTTAAATGGAGGGCATTTAGCAGATGCTTTTAACCAGAGTGACTGAAGAAGACTGACAGGGTCAACAGATGAATGTGGTTCTGCGCACCTGAACGCTCTGATGGTTGTGAGCCCCTCTACTGTCTCAGAAAAGTGTGAGAGCAGAGGAAGCTGTGTGCTATCTTCTAGCTGCTGGAGATCTCTGCAAACACACACACACACACACACACACACACACAGGTCAGTTCAACTAAACATCTCAATGCTTAAAGGGGATAGTTCACAAAAAATTAAAATTCTCTCATTAATTACTCATCTTCATGTCGTTCCAAACCCATAAGACTTTCATTCATCTTCAGAACACAAATTAAAGATATTTTTGATGAAATCCGAGAGCTTTCTGACCCTCCATAGACGGCAACGGAACTACCATATTCAAGGCCCAGAAAGGTAGTAAGGACATCGTTAAAATGGTCCATGTGACATCAGTGGTTCATCCATCATTTTACGAAGCTACGAGAATACTTTTGTGCCTTTAATCAACAATTTCTTCTCTTCCGTGTCAGACTTCGCTGTGCGTGGAGGAGAGCACCACGACACATCGAACTCTCGTGAACGCACCTCGAAGACTGGTACGAAAGATAAGAAATTGTTGAAGTTGGTATTTTTGTTTTCTTTGCGCACAAAAAGTATTCTCGTAGCTTTGTAAAATGACGGTTGAACCACTGATATCACATGGACTATTTTATCAATGTCAATGTCAGCTTTCCGGGCCTTCAATGTGTCAGTTGCACTGCGGTCTATGAAGGGTCAGAAAGTTATCAAAAATATCTTAATTTGTGTTCCGAAGATGAACGAAGGTCTTACAGATTATGAATGACATGAGGGTGAGTAATTAATGGCAGAATTAAAATTTTTGGGTGAATTAGCCCTGATAGGTCACCCAAGTATGAAAATTCTCTCATTTACTCACCCTCATGCCACCCCAGATGTATATGACGTTCTCTCTTCAGACACGAATGAAGGTTTTTAGAAACATAATTTATCTCTGTAAATCCATACAAGTACATATAACTATCATAACAGTAATCCATATGACCCCAGTGGATGAATCAATGAATCAAAATAATCTAGACTCTAAAGCATGGCTTCCTGCTAACGTGCATTCAAGAGAGGGTCAAGTTTACGCTTGAGAAGTTGTTGCATTGAAGCTCGCTTGAGAAGTGATGTTCCTCTTTTCTTTCACATAATTTCTCGCATGAGCTTCATAGCAAGCTTTATACACACTTCACCACACTTACATCATACTTTACAAAGCACTGACGTCAAACTTTTTAACTATAAATCATTGCTTCCTGCTTACTGTTGTACATGCGTTCAAGAGAGCGTCGAGCTTACGTGACTTATTCCACTGTGCTTCCACATCAGTTTCACACTTGCATTTCACAACGTTTACGCTTGCGTCAAGTGTAAACTTAACCTTCTGTGGCGTTGTAAAGTTTGCGCAAGAAGTGACGATTCTCTGTGCTTCCGCATCACTTTTTCTAGTGAGATTAATAACATTGTTACACTTCACAACACACTTATGTTTACATCAAGCGTGAATTTAAGCTCAAGTTTGCGCAAGAAGAGACCGTCTTTTGTGTTTCACGTTAATTTCACAACTTTACATCACACTTTACAATATGCTTCATACTTCACAACTATGCTATGCTAATGTTTATGTCAAGCATAAACTTGACCCTATTGTGAATGAACGTACGGTTGTTGGGCCGAAGTAATAGTTTATAGTTTTTTTTTTTTTTTTTTTAACTATAAACCATTGCTTCCATCCAACTGTTATACACGCATTTGTGGACCACCAATATTCACGCAAACTTCACAACGCAACAACTTTTCTCTTGAACACAGGTACGACAGTTGGGCGGTTATGGTTAAAAAAAAAAAAAAAAATTAAATATATATATATTTTTTACAGACACCTGTCAGTTTGCTGCAGAACACATTTATTCATCCACTGTCATATGGATTACTGTCATGATGGCTGTGCTTTTTTGAGCATAAACTTTTGGGCATCCATTGCATCCTATGGACTCTTTCAGATGGATTATTTTCTAAAAATCTTCATTTATTTTCATATGAAGAAAGTAAGTCACACACAGTAGGGGTGGCATGAGGGTGAGTAAATGATAATAGAATTTTATTTTTGGGTGAACTGTCCCTTTAAGTATTGAAGTTAAAAGTAAAGAGTTTCATATAAAACCCTCTGAAAAATGAATCTGAATGGTTACTTTGATGCGACTCTGAAGTATTTCTGGATGAAGTAGCAGGCAATGGCCAGCGGTGCAACTACGATGAGGAAAACCGGCGTGACGTATGAGATCACACCCAGAGCTGATACACACAGCAGCGTGGAGCGACTCAAACACTCCAGAGTTGCGGGAATGTGCTGAAACATAAAGACAGAAATATTCATATACAGTTATTTTAAACCTATTGCTAAATGCTGTTCTAATAGTCAATCAAGGATGAAATATTGCCTCTCACAGAAGGATTGTAACATCATACCTGATCTATCGTATTGGTATCAGAAGAGAAGCGGTTTAATATGCTTGCTAAAGGAGTCGTTTCAAAGAGCCTGGAAAAAGAAAGATGGAAAGAATTGAATCTTGTATCAAATTTAACCAAAGGCCACTTTTTTACATTTACATTTAGTTATTTAGCAGACGCTTTTATCCAAAGCGACTTACAAATGAGGACGATAGAAGCAATCAAAACCAACAAAAGAGCAACAACATGAAAGTGCTATGACAAGTCTCGGTTAGCCTGATGCAGTACACGTAGCAAGGTTTTTTTTTTTTTTTTTTTCCTTTTTTTTCCTTTTTTTAAATATAGAAAACAAGTAGATAGAATATAGAAAAAAGAAAGCTAGTGTTTTTTTTGTTTTTTTAAAAAAAAAAAGAAACAAGTAGATAGAATAGAAAAAAAGAAAGCTAGTGTTAATTTTTAAAGAAAAACTAGCAGTTAGAGAATAAATATGCAATTGATAGAGGGTAATGTATGTTTTTTTGTTTTGTTAGTTTTTTTTTTTTTTTGTTAAATAAAAAGATGACAGATAGATAAAATAGAATTAGAATAGAGAGTGTTAGAGTTAGAGGGTCAAATAAAGATGGAGGAGATATGTTTTTAGCCATTTCTTGAAGATGGCTAAGGATTCAGCTGCTCGGATTGAGTTGGGGAGGTCATTCCACCAGATGGGAACAATTAATGAAAAAGTCAGTGAAAGTGATTTTGCGCCTCTTTGGGATGGCACAATAATGCGTTGTTCACTTGCAGAATGCAAGCTTCTAGAGGCACATAGGTCTGAAGTACTGAATTTAGGTAAAGGGGTGCAGAGCCAGAGGTGGTTTTGTAGGCAAACATTAATGCCTTGAATCTTTTTTTTTTACTCTTGAATTTTTTCATACAACAAAACTGGATGGTGACCAGTGGCTGTCAAGCACCAAAAAAAAAAATAAAATAAATAAAAAAAACAGTATTCCATATGACTCTTGCACTATATTTCAACGACAGCTTTGCATAAGCAAACGTCCAAAATTATAAGGTCATTATTCATGCTTTCACGTGTACACAGTACATTTATTTCCCCTAAAGCAGGGACTTTAAAATTTTTTCCATCATCCTAACCACTTTGACCTAAATTTGACATGAAATATCGTAGGAGATATTAAGTTAATATTTCAATAATTTAACACATTTGCATGGTCACATAAACAAATATAATTATAAAAAAGTAAACAAAATTATAAACAAAATAATATAAATGTAATTAAAAAATAATACATTTTCAGTTTTATTTTGATTGTTTTATTTTAAAATGTTTTGTGTATCTTTAACTATTTTTATTATTAAATACAATGTTACTATTTTTATTATTATATTTAACTATTATTATTTATATAACTAGCTTTTCGCCACCTCATGAACCCTAGTTTGGGAAACCTTCTCTAAAGAAGCAGCTAATTACAGATTAGCACCCTGCTTTTCCAGATGTCTTCCCATGAGCACTTAAAGTCTTACTAAGACGCTAAATCCCCCAAACATTGTTTGTTTTGCTAAATGAGCCATAGAGAGGGTACACAGGCAAAGAGCAATAAAACAAGACACACTTAAACTCTCTCTATCTTATGCTCCTAGCCACCCACCTCATGTCCTCTTGTCTAATACATACCCACACACACCGTGACTCAGCCATGACAAATTATACACAATATACAATAACAATTCACATAAACACTTCAGGAATATGAAGGTGTAAATGTACCTCATTGGAGCAAGGATAATATTATTGAGCAGACTGTGGTGCAGTTCTTTGGCCACCCGCAGGCCTGTCCATTCCACAGCCACTGATGTGGCCAGACACAGTACGATACCCAGACAGCACAGCAGACTGAACACCAGCAGGTATGACGAGTGACTGAAACCAACATCCTGTGGGGAGAACAATGATGACACTTAAAAAATGCCAACTCGCTTCGTATCCACAAGAGTTGAAGGCTGAATATATCTGTGCACAGGTAAGTAGCTGGTAAGTGATTCTATCAATCTAATCATAAGCTAACATGTTTTGTAATGTTAAACTTTGTATAATACAACAGCTGCATATTTTAAACATTTATTTACCAATATTAGTGTTGCAGTGCTGCAAGAACAATAACTACAAAAATACAGATAACTATATTAGCATCTACACCGATGGACGACAATATTCTGTTTATTGTAAGCGCACACTACAATTTTGTCGCATGGCCAAATGCTCAAACTCTTTAAAGGCCACGAAAAATTTAGGAACGACAACCACATTTAAATACAGGAGTGAGTCCTCCAAATTATCAATTTGTGTGTGTATGGAACAGAACTCATTCTCGAAACTGCAATGATTGACACCATGGAAACCATAGCAATGTTATGCCGCCTCGCACATTTGGTATCCGCTCTTTTTAACCAAAGTAATATTACAGCAAGCAAAGTTCAGTTATTTAAACTAAAGCACTGTCAACAGAGTCATCGTGTTTTGTTTATGTTTGGAAGGCTACTTCACTGGTGGTTGAAAGGTTGCCATGTCCACTTCTTATAATTAATGCTTATTAAGCGTCTTTGGGCTTGTTATTTGGCTGATAATTAATAAAGTTAGTAAAAAGTTAATTAAATAGGCAGGTGCAGGTCGCTTTTTTATAACAAGATTTGGCAACACTAATCAAAATGCGACAAAATTCTATAGAAGCCATTATAATAAGTGACGCTGTCTACACTGGATGTGGCACGACGGTGAACTGATGCCTCGTTCTATTTATGATGTACTGACACAAAGTTCAAATGATTTTCAACGTTCACTTTGTCGTGTCCAGTGGACTTTAGCTGTTGTGGCACGGCGTGACACGACAACTGTCACGTCCATTGTAGACATGGTGAAATACACATTTAAGTACGTCATTAACAATTATCTGTTCAGTTCTGTTCTGTAAACACTGCACAGAATTTATGTAAATGCGGTTGCCAGTACCTGAGTTTTAGTTGTAGAATGTAATTGTCACTCCTTACTGCATAATGTGTATACAATAGAATTAAGCATTAAAAGATGAACTGACAACCAAATTGTGCTGTGGTGTGTATGTGGCCATTGTCAGGTGGATTCTGATTGTCTGTCAATGCTTTTATCATTCTTCAACTGAAAAATCTAATGAAAGTGATTCCAACAATATTGTTTGTGTCGTTATCATTATAGTTGTGTTGTGGACTTCCAAATTCTCACAGAATTAGAATGATTATTAACACTTTATAGTAATAGTTATTGTTATCATTATTGCCCTGGATGTGAAAGACCTTGAGTGTATTTACCATACAAGCTGCAAAAATCCATAACACTGCTAGCAGGCAAATCATTTAAATTATACATCAAGACTGAGGATTTTCTGACTGATATACTGCAACCCTCCAAATGCTAATCGTACACACTGTAGAAATAACAAACTGAAAGAAAATCAATCGGCAATTTAAGACAACTAAAAGGCTATTCATTACCGCAGAACTCCAGCAGTGAACATCAATAATGAGAATTAACTTAAAAACATAAGAACTAATTAGTGTAAAATCTAAATCAGGGTTAAGTCTACTTTGCATTCTGTGTCGCTAAAAATGCGCTAAGCAATTTCCGAAGCATTGATGGAGAATTAAGTATTGATCAGAATGACTGGTTTGTGAAAATACAAATAAGAGGTTGATAAGATGACCTGTAGTGTCTTTGCTCAAGAGGAGCATGTGAAGTGGAAAAAATTAGATTTTTTGTGCTTATCGCACAGAACAGCTGTGTGTGGAGAATCCCATGGGATGGTGAGGATGTTTAAGCAAAACCCTTGTGCTGGACCTGTGTGTCTATAAGAAAGGCAGTGATCTGAAGGACCACTGGCGTCTTCTAAGCAGCACAATTTTAACCATCTGACTGAGTCAAGCTGAGGTTTATTAGATAAACGTCCTTGCCTCTAACCCTTAACAACTGGAGTCTAGCCTTACTGTGTTATCTGAGCTGTTAGAGCACATGCTAGCTCCAGGCTAAGCCCACCACAACATGCTCTTCCTCAGTGACAGCGGTGGTCTATTAATAAAGTGAGAAGTCTGTTTCTGGCTCTTAACACCTTCTCTTGTGTTTTGCCTGTGTGCTATTCTCAGCGTTTTTGTGCCTCATAGACATATAAAAATGCCTGTAGGAAATTACAAATCTGGCATATTTATCATGGAGAATTTTAATGCCACAAGCAGCCAATGAAATCATGCATCTAAGCTGTCCAAGGTTGAGGAACTGTGCCACTTTAGCAGGTACAAACCATAAATTACGTAACTTTTCTACACTCTGAGCCTAAATCATTCAAGAGGGCATATACTTTTCAAAGTAGAAATCGAGGCATGTGTCAGATGTTTACTTTTAAACAGATTTGACCAGAATATCATAAACAACTGCCTAGTAACCCCCATAATACTTCTGCAACCACCTAGCATTCTTCAGAAACTGTAACCATCGAGTTCACATCACCATCTATCTTTACCTGCACTAGGGAGCAGTTGTGTGCAGCTGCATCGATTTTGGCTGTGATGACTTTGGATGTCCAGTGAGCAAGCCAGTAGTCGATGGCCACCAAAAGAGAGTGTTTGAGGAGCTGGGACAGCAGGAGCAGGAGAAGCAGCAGGAGGCCTGCTGAGCTCAGATACGTCCCACAAGATCTCCATGGGATGGTGGCTCTGTGCCTCATCACTCGAGACAGGTTATCTTCTTCATCGCTCTCCACAGACTGTTCTACATATAGGAAAGGAAAACAGAAATATAGATCGATAGACAGATATTGTGACAACTTGTCCCTTCCCAGATAGACAGATGAACAGACACAGAGGTAGATAGACAGAGAGATGACGTGACAACTTGTCCCTTCTGACACTGATATAAAATATCCTTGTCCACAGTTCAATCTTTTGAACAAGTGCAAACTTGAAGTGTAAAGAGCGCTCTGCACTTGCTGCTCTAAATTTAAAAAGCAGCGTCATGCTGGCATTTTAAAACACAAGTGTAGGTGGATGGCAGAGAATAACATAAAGGAATAAACGTGAGAAAAATGCTGCAAAACCCACAAGCATGTAACTCTTGGACTGTGCCAGGAATACCCTTGAGTACTTACTAGCACAGCACATTAGCCATCATGAAGGGAAAAAAACGTGCTACAACCCACTATGTAAGCACTCAGCACAATCTCAATGCTGAGGAGACAGAACCATCCCCACATTCATTATTCATTCATTCCAGCATGGTCTGGACTGTCAGCAGATGATAAATGCTCTTGCTCTTTCTCCCATGCTACAACTAAAATCAACAATGTTTAGCGAAGAAATCGAAATAACACCTGGAGAAAACTGTTACTCTCAATGGCTAACCAACCAAACCCTGAACCCTTGGTTGTATCCAAAAGATAGTAAAATGGTTACACTTCTGGAAGAGTTTCTGGTAACTTTTTCAAGCAAAGCATGGAATCTATTATTTTGTAAGTCACTGCACTGAGAAGGCCAACCTTGCAATATAGATTCAGTACTGGAGTATATTGAAATTTGGCCAACTGCCACATGACTGGTGCTCAGCCTATATCTGCCATCTAGAGAATACTCAGTTACTGTAAATCATTATTTTCCTCCAGCCCATGAACACAGGAACTCTTCGATGCACTGAATCTAGTAGCACTAGCATTATCCTCCAGACTAATGCATTACAGCAGGGGGTCCAATCTTGCTCCTGGGGGGCCACTTTCCTGAAGTGTTTAGCAGTAGTGCACCTGTCTGGAAGTTTCTAGTGATCCTGAAGACCTTGAATAGCTGGTTCAAGTGTGTTTGATTAGGGTTGGAGCTAAACTCTGCTGGATCGTAGCCCTCCAGGATCAGGTCTGGACAACCCTGAATTAAAGACTTTATATGCTGTCTTCAAGTCCTCCCGTGAAGTTCCTACTTGCAAATCATCAACTACAAACTTGCAAGTAATGTGCGTTTGGTGTTTAATTGACGCTGTAAGCCAAAGGTGTCCAGTGTTACTCCTGGAGGTTGTGGGATTACAAATTTAAGAATCTGTTTAAGATCTGCTGATCCTACATCCTGACATAACATCACATTGAAACTAAGGTGAAGTACATTGTATTGGGCATTCAATGTGAACATGACAGCATCAGTTTAATGATTAGATTAACTAGAGTTTCCAGTGAAGAGGTTCTGCAAGTCTCTAATTTTTTAAATAAGAGTGTGAATGTTTACATGGCTTTAGTCCTCTTGACCAGCTGCTGCTTAAACCAGTTGGGCTACTGTTATCTTTAGGGACTAGGTTTGCTGGAGCTCACAGTAGGGGAGATTTACTGTATTGTCTTTAGATGCTTTGGTTAAGTGGTCACTTCTGAGGCTGTGTGTAAGGTCAACACCTTTAAGGACTGCCCACTGAGTGCCTATACAATACCATATATGCCTGCCTTAGACTGCAGGACCACACTGCAGGACTTTGTCAAAAAAGAGTTAACCTAAAGGCCCTGTTTACACCTGGTTTTAACATGCATTTTTGTCGATCCGATCACAAGTGGACAACGCTAAGTACAGGTGTAAACGGGGTGTAAAATGTTTTGAGCTTGTCCACTTTCAACCACATCCAGAGGTGGTCGAAAACGCATTCGATCGGATTGCTGTTGTAGTGTAGACGCGCATGTGGTCGAATGTGTTCGAACAGCTGCTAAAGACTGCCTGCTCTCTGCCTACTGACCAAACATGTAATCATGTGGGACGTGTTGCGGGGAAGTGCGCTTTCAAACGGGATTTAAATTTGCCGGATTGAACTTGAAAGTTTATTTCGAAGCATTAGCGTGAGTCCACATTGTTCGGCGAGGTCTTGCGGCTAACACTGCAGAAACAAAAGCGGCTGCTCTTCTCGTCTTTTTCTGTTGTCTCATTTTGCGTGTATACATAACATGCACAGCACGTGTGGAGCATCTTCGTTTGATAACAACACAAACAGCTGGACTCTGACATAATATTAATGCACATCCACATGTAACTGTGCGTTTAACCCTCCCACTGTAGTTCCAACGAAAGCAGAGGGACCCGCCCATAGACACTCCCCTCGATGGAATAGCAAAAGTGTCCCTTTCCCAATCTTGATCAAGTTGTAAAATGTTCACAAATTATCCTGGTGTATAAAACAACAACAGCTTAAACAACTATAGTCCTATTCTCTATACCAGGGCAGCCAACCCTTTGAAAGAGTTTAGTTCCATCCCTAATCAAAAACGAACCAGCTAATTAAGGTCTGCAGGAAGGCAGCCCTCCAGAGGCAGGGTCAGCTACCTCTGCTCTATACCAATTGCAATTTGTTTGTTGCAGGCAGAGACCTCTGGATGATGCCAATATGTTGCCCTGTTCCACCCAGAAGGATCGTATTTCTTAATTACAGATTCATTACAATGCTCAGTCTAGGCTTGCCACCAGGACCAGAGACCTCAGCCATCTGTCAGTGCATCCTGAGCTTCCTGACAGGTGGTGACGCTGGGCATCCAAACATCTTGGCATCAGGACTTGCAGATGGTGTTGTAATCAGATAATTGCCTTTTTTTCCAATGCTGCGGTCAGCAAAAAACTGCAAAATGTACTACAAGTACTTGATTTAAGTAAGACGTAGTACTACTCTCTTATCACCCAGATCTTTAATGAAGATTTATGAGGATTCCTACCAAGGGCTTGCATAGTTAATAATGCAACAACCCATTGTCTTTTAATTGCAAGGAGTTTGCAGGAAAAAAAATCTGTTATTGCATCAGGTGAGCATACAAACTCTGCTAAAACACTTGTATTAGTGTTTTACTGCATGTTTATCTACACTTACCTTCCTCTTCCTCCTCAGTCTTCAATGCCTCTCTGGAGTACATGGCTCGCCTCAAGTTTTTTCTTTCCAGCACCGTCATATTTTCATCTACTGTCTCCTGGAACACAAAATAATGGAGACGGTATTTGGCTAGTTAAGCAGCATAAATCAAATGTTACCTTCATTCTTTATATGACTATTTTCCAATTCATTGCTTAAGTAATTTGGGTTTCTGAAAAGGTACACTGAATAATAGTGGCCTGAGATGACCTGTTCTGCAGGAACATCCTTACATCTTCCTGCACATATTGAAAAATCTGAGCCTAAATTGATGGGGTCACCTGAGAACATCTGCAGGTAGTTTTGGACGAAATACTGTAAGATATGTCATGTGGAAGATGAACAGGAAGGGGCCTAACACAGTTCCTTGAGGTACTTCAGTTGCTTAAGTCCTGTTGCTTAAATGTATTTTTGAACACAAAAAATACAGTTCAATGAACTAATTGGCAGCTGTGTTGGCCACTAGATGGCATATTAGACACTTGTTTGGAGACTTGAGTTTATTGTAGTCACTGTTTTGTCTATTTAAGTCCCATTTTACATGCTTTCTCTTCTCAGTGTATCCGCTGTGTCCTGTCTTCTTGATTGCCAAGCTTGTATTTTGTCAGCATAAACATGGAGATTAGTTTTCCAATCTCTCAAACAATGCAAACAAACGTCAACAAAAAGGTCCAGTAAGTATTTGACATTACAAAGCAAAACAAATGAACTTGCCCTTTAAATCGCTTCCTTTTGCATCTCATTAATTTTCTGCAGACTACAGTACCTTCTCAAATTCTTTGTCTTGTCTGTGCATCAGAGTCTTCCACTGCTCGAAGAGCTCAGGCTGAGAATTTTGGATGTCCTTCAACGTCCCTTCTGTCTGTATGCTGCCATCCTTCATTGCAATGATCTACAAATGAAACAACATTCAATTATCACTTCATTTGCCACATAAAAGCAAGTGTACATTTTTATTGCCCCCTGAGAAGTAAAGCCAATATTTAACAACAAGCCTGTCCCTTTCAATTTGTCAGCTTAAAGTGACTGTGTAAATAACGGAGTTAAAAAAAAAATCTTTTCTGACCACTGGTGATTTATTGAGTGCCAGAAGGAGGAAGACTTTAACAAGGCAATTCATCACCCAGAGCCAGTGTGAGAGAGACTGGGGCTTTATTTATTTCTAATAACAAGGCTGACGATGACAACAAATCGACTTGAGAATTGCAATTTCATGAAAATGCCTTCTCTGGTTAGATATGTTGGGTCAAAGCATTTGGAACTATGCATATTTACTTAACTTTAATTAACTAAAGACATGGTTGCAATCAAACTATATCTAGGAAACAAACATATCCAAAACAAAAAATGTGAATATTTTTTATTTATTTTATTTTGTTTTTTTATTTTTTTAAAAAGTAGTTTCCTGCTACTGAGCTTAACATGTAGGAGTTTGATGCATTGTAAGTGTTTCCTGAGAGACAAGTCTGAGTAGCGCATTTGTGCCTGTTATATCTTATAAGGTGTCTGAACGTGGAACATTTCTTGTTGGTGAAAAACAAAATCAAGTTAGGTAGAAGAAGTGAATGATTTGCTTATTCTAAACCTGTAGTGACCTTATTTTGGTTGAAAGGCTTTGGTTTGGTATGCAGTTTTATTTCTCTTATTGCAAACGGTAATTAGATTTTTCTGTAGACCAGATGGTCTATTTTACTCAATGTGATTTATAATGAATTGTGTTAGTAGGATTTGCAGGTGAAAACGTGACAGAAACCAAATTAATTCATCCTTTACAACAAGCTTGTATTGGGGTATAAATAAAACACATTCCTATTGAAATCATTTCTGGGGGCTCCTCAGAAATGATTTCTATAGGTCCTGCGGGTAGACGACAGGTGATGAATGAAGGTGAATAATTTATGTGTATAGCTCAGCCTTTGTGAGATTTGACTTTTAAATTAGGCTTCTACATCTCAGAGCTCACCTTTTCAATAATTCCTTGCCTTTTTTTCTCTTTACCTTTCCGATATAACAGAGAATAGTCAAAAGTCGAAGTCTGTTCTACCTAAGAGCAGTTTTAAATCTGATCTACCTATCAAAATTCTGGCTTAAATGACTTTCTGTATGGGAAGAACTTTAAATAAGTGTATTTGCATGTGAAGTACCCAATCTGCGTGTGGGAGATACTGTAGTTTGTGTGTCACAAGAACCACTGTCCTCTTCTCCTCTCTCAATAGTTTAAGAATGCCCTCCTGCATCAGGTGATCACTCAGGTGAATGTCCAGTGCTGAGAACGGATCATCCTATGATAAAAGAAAAAATTAATCGATGTCTCACTTCGCTGATTTGCATGTACAGACGTATCTGGACCTACCAGGAACACCACATTGGTGGTTTGATAAAGAGCTCGAGCGACACAGATTCGCTGCCTCTGGCCTCCAGAAAGAATAATGCCCTGGAAAGAGCAAAGAATAGGAAGAGGAAAGTTACCAGCAAGGCTGTATTGATAAAACACCTCATTAGGAAGGGAGCAGGGGATAGAAGTCGTTAAGGTAACCGTATCACACACACATGGCATGTGTATTGATCATGTTGACTTGGAAGAAGCTCTTTAAATGAGGTGGAAGGCTGCTTTTAGGAACAACCTGAAAGCCATTTATGACATCAGGCTGCCTTAAATGTGACCTAAACTAAAAACCTGTGAGTAAACAAAAGAGACAGTGCCTTTTTAACGGCTGCCTAGATATTAAAACATGAGGAATATGTATGTTTATCAGTGGAATTCAGTATGACCCATCATAACTGAAACGCTACCATTTGCAGTACTAAAGCCTTTCCAGATGGCTGGTAATGAAATGCGTCACCAAAGTCACATGGGCGGCACACTGACCCGCTCTCCGATCTCTGTCTGGTCCCCCTGAGGCAGGATGTCAATGTCCGGCTGGAGAGAACATGCTTCAATTACCGCTCTGTACCTGGAAAGGACAAAAGATATGAGACTGAAGCACAGCTGGCTAGACACTTAACACTATGTGGTAATCTAGCTTTATTACTTTTTGAAATATTGATGTTGAAATAAAATTGGTGGTTAATAATGAATGAATGATTCTCTGCATGGACTCTGTCTCTGATATAATAGCGCATTAACACTTTCAATTAGTATGAAAATTACAGACAAATACTCACAAAGCCACTGAAAGTAAGCCATTTGAGAATGAGGCCATAGTTCAAAAATTTCCCTCCAAATACCATTTGTCAAAACTATCAGTGTTTTAAGAAATGTGTCTGTCCACAATAATGTGAAAATATACACGATACAGTCACAGCCAATCAGAACATACTAAATGTGCAATCAGCAATACTAAATGTGACCGTTGACCATTGAGACTTTTTTGATCTACCCAATAGAATGCATTAGTGCCCGCTCCCCTTTTTCAGCAACTTTGGTCCTGGAAGTATTTTTTCCATTCATTTCTCTGATAGGGATTTTAAAAAAAAATCGTTGTTAAAGTGTTATAAGCCATGAACCAAGCCAAGTGGGTACAAGGTGAATCATAACATTACAAACAGTGATTTGAAGCAAAAAAGTATTTGAAAATCAGACAAAAATACTAAGGTATAAGCAGGACTCGAATTGAGTGGGGATGTGAGGGGATGGTATCCCCCTGGTTGAAAAAAATGACAAAAAGCATCCCCTCTGTAAAACCACCATCCACCCTTACCAACCCCTTTGGATAATTAATGTTGTGTATTATGTAAAACGTATCATGCAAATTTTAAAACTCTCTACTTATGATAATTTCCGAACTAAATAATGGCGATTGCACGCACAAATCAGGCAACCAACTTGATTTAATTTACACACGCAATTGTACTGCAGATAACATTTTGGTAGAACCACTACATATCTCCGACCATTTCTTCATTACATTTCAACTACATTTTTCTATCTGTGCGTCACCAACCCCCTATACCTGTTACTTTTAGATGAAACCTACGCTCCCTTTCTTCCTCCCATCTTTCCTCTGTAGTATCCTCCTCTCTTTCCTCACCTACTCGTTTCTCATTTCTGGATGTGAATGCAGCTACTGACACTTTATGCTTTACTTTAACCTCTTGTCTAGATGACATTTGTCCTCTCTTCTCCAGGCCAGCACGGGCTGCCTCTTCTAACCCCTGGTTATGTGATGTTCTTCGTGAGCATCGGGCCAAACTCAGGGCAGCACAGAGAAAATGACGCAAATCAAAAGATCCGTCAGACCTGAGTAGGAATCAGTCTTTGCTTTCATCTTTCTCTGCTGAAGTCCACACTGCCAAATCCTCATATTTCCACAACAAGATTAACAGACACGCGTAATCTCTTCAGAACATTTAATTCTCTCCTCTGTCCCCCTCCACCACCTCCCACCACTTCTATAACAGCTGATGACTTTGCCACATTCTTCACAGACAAAACTAGAACAATCAGTAGTCAGTTCTCACCTCCAAACACACACGACCTCCGACCAACCACATCCACTGCTAAAACTCCCATATTCTCTTTCTGCCCCCTCACGGAGGCAGAAGTATCCAAACTTCTCCTCTCCAGCCATCCTACAACATGTCCTCTAGACCCAATCCCCTCACACCTTCTCCAAGCAATCTTTCCCACACTCTTACCAGCACTCACACACATCATCAACACATCCCTCCTCACAGCCATTTTCCCCACTGCATTCAAGCAGGCTTGGGTATTCCCACTGCTCAAAAAACCTACATTAAACACTTCTCTGATAGAAAACTACAGACCTGTCTCTCTCCTTCCATTCATAGCCAAAACACTTGAACGAGTTGTTTTCAACCAGGTGTCATTGTTTCTTTCACAGAACAACAAACTGGACGCTAACCAGTCAGGTTTCAGGAGTGGCCATTCAACAGAGACTGCGCTACTCTCGGTCACTGAAGCCTTGCAGAGTGCAAAAGCTGATTCCAAATCATCAGTTCTCATTCTGCTGGATCTGTCTGCTGCTTTTGACATTGTCAATCACCAGATCCTGCTGTCTACCCTCTCATCACTGGGCATCACTGGGATTCCACTTCGCTGGTTTGAATTCTATCTCACTGGTAGATCATTCAAGGTGGCCTGGGGAGGGGAGGTATTCACAGCACATCAACTGGTCACTGGTGTTCCTCAGGGATCAGTTCTTGGACCCCTCCTCTTCTCCACATACACTACATCACTAGGTCCCATTATACAGGCACATGGCTTCTCCTACCTTTACTACGCTGATGACACACAGCTCTATCTCTCTTTTCAACCAGATGATCCAACGGTAGCTACACGGATCTCAGGCTGCCTGGTGGACATCACGGCATGGATGAAAGAACATCACCTACAGCTCAACCTGGCAAAGACTGAGCTTCTTGTCTTCCCTGCCACTCCAGCTCTACAGCATGATTTCACCATTCAGCTAGGTTCTTCTACAATTACCTCATCAACTTCGGTCAGAAATCTTGGTGTAATCTTTGATGACCAGCTGACCTTCAAAGACCACATTGCAAATACTGCTCGATCTTGCAGGTTCGCATTATACAACATCAGAAAGATCAGGCCTTTTCTAACAGAGCATGCTGCTCAACTTCTTGTCGAGGCCCTTGTCATTTCTAGGCTGGACTACTGCAATGCTCTTCTGGCTGGACTTCCATCAAGCACAATCAAACCTCTACAAATTATTCAGAACGCAGCGGCACAACTGGTCTTCAACGAGCCCAAAAGAGCTCATGTTACACCTCTCTTTATCTCCTTGCACTGGCTACCGGTTGCAGCTCGCATCAAGTTCAAGACATTGATGCTTGCATATAGCACAGCCACAGATTCAGCACACGCCTACTTCCACTCACTATTACGAATCTACTTCCCCTCCAGAAGTCTGAGATCCGCTAGTGAGCGATGCCTCGTGGTACCATCACAGAGAGGCTCAAAATCACTCTCCAGAACATTCTCGTTTACCACTCCTGGCTGGTGGAATGATCTTCCCACCCCTATCCGGAATGCTGATTCCCTGACAATTTTCAAGTGACAGCTGAAAACCCATCTCTTTCGACGCTGCTTGACTTCATCCTAAATTTAAAAAAAAAAAAAAAAAAAAAAAAAAAAACCTTTGTCTTTCTCTTTATTTATTCCTTCCCTTTCTAGCTTGTACTTATTTGAACAATGCCTGAGACTTGGTATTACGAGCAGTTCCTCTGTCTGTTGCCTCTTTAAGATGAATCGCTTTATGTATTCCCCAATTGTAAGTCACTTTGGATAAAAGCATCTGCAAAATGACTAAATGTAAATGTAATGTAAATGTAATAAATTTCCCCATGGAGAAATTAAATGGCATTTTTACTTCTGGAACCCGACTGTTACACTCTGTGGAAAACACGTGACCACCAAAATATTCTGTAGCTCATTGTAATCACAGTTATTTAGAACAAAATGTACTATAAGATGATAATAGCATAAAATACGGTGGTATGCAGAGATTAGCCAATTGTAACTGAGATCATTCAAGTCTTAAAGGGACAGTAGCAAAACAGCAAGTTTAATTCTGAGAGTCAAAGAGAGTGGAAAACAGTCATAAAAAACTCAATTAGTACAAGAAACCTTGACCCAAGTTGCAGTAACGCTTGGCACTGGTTAGCAAAATCCAGTCATTTCAAAAGGAATCTGCGTGATTTGGAATTTCACATTTCCCCATGCCGATTTTGCATGATTTTCACGCAAATTTGTGGCATTGACCAACAGAAAGCTGCTTGGTTTAAAAGAGACTTCTGTGTGATCTGTGCTTCATGCAGTTTTACACTACTGATAGTAGACAATGGACATTTTTTCGCCAAAGAATTTTGCTACTGTGAGAAGTGGACTGTAAGCAAATAAATATATCAGCAGTACAGATACTGCTGACACGTGTCAACCGCTGAGGCAGCTGTAAAACACAGATTATGAGAAGCGGCGACTCACAGAGAGACACTTAGTGAGGGCTACATCTGTCTAATGACTGTCACTGAAGTTTAAAGAAGCGATAATTACTGAATGTCAGATGGGGATAGAGGATGCTTTTGAATCAACAAATGGACACTAAAAAGAAGAGTAAACACTTGACTTTTGTACATCACTAGGGCAACTGGATGTAAGACACAGGTTAATGCGTACAGAAGGCCCATTAGACACAAACATTGGACCTAGATGCCATATGGTGGCTTTTTTATTTTAAATATAAATGTGTTGGCAACATTGAGATAATGATAAATATATCTACAGAAAGTAAATGAATGTCAGTTACCTTTGCTTTATTAAAGGCATCTCAAAAGTGATGTTCTCCGCTAGCGTGGTGTTTAGGAGCCAGGGCTTCTGGGAAGCATATGCCACAGCACCTCTTTTCCTGTCAGAGGGGTTGCCATAACATCAGTGACCTCCTTCACAACACCAATGTTGCTCTTAAATATAAAAGAAAGGCTTGTTCAAGCTTTTTTTTTGTTTGTTTTTTTTTTTTATCTGACCTACACTTAGAATAATTATTTACATGAACAGTACACCAAAAATGATAATCATGTCACCATTTGTTTACCCTCATGTCATTCCAAACCTGAATGTCGTTGTTTATGAACTTAAAATTAAATCCAACCTGCACTCTTGATGAAAACGTAACTCTGGGAACTTTTTAGCGGGATGCAAAATACGTACCACCATGTATGTTTCGTGACATATTTGATGTGAAATGTCCACTGGGTGGCACTAAAAGAGTGTTCGTTTTTTTTTTTCCCTGGAAGAGATGAACGTACATATGGTATGTTTTATGTGACGTTGGTTTTGTAGGCATCACTGGAGTTCTGACTTGAAATGTCCATTGAGTGGCGCTATAATTCTAATGCTCTGTGACATTTTAAAATAACGTACCATCTGCACTACACCTAAACCTACCTGACAGTATGAACAATAGCGAATGTGACATAAAAACGCAAAAGCAAGCATGTGTTTTAGCTTGTTTTTCGATCTCTCATCTTTCAGTTCTTTCATTCTGAGTCATGTTTTTGACAGGATTCGTGCCCAAGGATTCCACAGCCTAAGTCCAACTCCATGCGGCTGAGCTACCGAGCAAGCTTATGTTGGGAAAGCGAAACATTGAACTGTAATCATAACTGCATATGAAAATGATTAGAAAGTGCTCGTTGTTTTACAGCCGCTAGTGTTCATTTCTGTTGGAAACTGAAGTGATATATACTTATTGGTACATATTTTGCATCTTCCAAAAAAGTTCCCAGAGGTACATTTTCGTCATGAGATCAGGTAGTTAATTTAATGGGTTACAATTGAGGGGAAGATTTTTTTAGTGAATAACATCTTAAGTTTTAGTCTAATTTTTATTTATTTATTTATTTTTTACAGAGAGCTTAAATATATGCACAAATCATTATTTTTATGCAACTTTTACGTCTTTTTTCCCCTAATTGGAGCAGATATGGTCATGATGAACTGTTGTTCTATGTGGTGATTACAGAGTTATTTTAGTATTATTTATATACTATTATAGCATTATTTAATAATAATAATAATAATAATTAGCTTTTATTTTTATATTTTTTATTTTCAGTTTAGTTTAAGGTATTTTGTTTTTCTAGCTACATGTTGTTATGTATAAAAAAAAGTAAAACTTATATATGGGTATTTAAGTAAAACTTGATTTTCCAGTCAATGTAGAACAGGTCTGTTGACCAATGAGATTTTTGGTGGGCGGGCTAGACAACTCGCCAGACCAATCATTGTTATCACAGTTACTGTAGTTAGGAAAAAACTTAGAATAAGATGATAATAGTGTAATATATGCTGGTATGCAAAGATTGCCAATAATAACGGATATCATTTACATATAACAATCTTAAAAGCACAGTAGCAAAATAGCCTGGTCAAATAAATAAATAAATAAATAATAAATTATTATTATTGTCTTTTTTGTCATGTCTATTTGAATAATTATTTTAATTTAGCTTAATTTATTTTCAGTTTTAATTTTAGTTAATCATAAATACATTGTATACTTCACATGTTTAGCATTATCAGGTATAAAATTTCTCCTTTTGTTTTGAAAAACAGCTTTGGAAAGACATGAATGAGGGCGACACACGAATGACAGAATTATCATTTTTAGTGTACTGTTTTTTTTTTTTAAGTTTTCTGTGTGCTCTAACAAACAGTATCTGATGTCAGTATCCATGTCTTATTTTAAGAATTAACTTTCTGATTAGTATTCAGAAACTGCTTTAAAAAGAACTATATTTGAACTAGTGAATCAAGTCTCATGTGGCGTGTGTGTGTGTGTGTGTGTGTGTGTGTGAGAGAGAGAGAGAGAGATACACACCTGATATCCCCATCTGCAGCTGCATCTGTGGGGCTGAAAGCACAAATATATAAATATCACTTTAAAAGTTTCCCCTAAAGCATCATGAAAAGACATTTACACACACAAGCGTGACCTCTGCAGAACATTCCTCTCAGCTCAACATTAAACCTGAAGCACTGCTGCTGATGGCATGTAATAGGAGGCTGGAGAAGTGCTGTGTAATCACGTATGGCTCAATCGCAATGCAGTGCAGCTTTATATAGGGATGAGTACAGTGAGAAAGAGCCTTAATGGATTTTTCTATTGAGTATTTGGACATATAATGACATGCTATCCTTGACAACGTACAAGCCAGGAAAGGATCAGGTTTTAGAGTATTGATTAAAACTATGGGAGAGTTGCATAATTATATCTGGAAACAATTTAAGGCTGTGTTTGGAATAGCATGCTAGCATACTATTTCTGTAGTATGCATACTGCGCACCGTATGTGAACACAAACTTTGCCAAACTGTGCAGTATATAACAGAATACACTGCATGTAACACTATATCCCACAATGCAATGTGCTCGACCTTTCATTTCAAGTCTGATAAATAAACCAATCAAAATCAACCAAAATTTTCTTACTTCTTTCTTTCTTCATTTGATTGGACTTACCAAAGTTAAGTTTTTACACAAAACTTCATTAAATATTTAGTTTTGACATGATAAAAACCCAGCAGCATTTCAATGTTTATTCACGGGTGAATCAACATCATGAATCACTGTTAAATTATGTTTAGATTTGGCAAATTGAATCAACATAGATATCGTTTCTCACATTTACACTGTCTTATTAGGTTTTTAACTTTGTAAGTATTATATATATATATTTTTTTTACAATTATTAAGAATTTTTATTTTTTTTTAGCATTTCAATGATTATTCACAGGTGAATCAGAGTCATGAATCAAGATTCAATTACTGTTGTTTTTTTTTTAAATAGAAATAACGTTGATATTGCAACATTATTTCAATGTCTTTTACAACGCAATGTTAAAATTTCAAAATTGATTTATAAGTGTTTATCTTTTTACAATTATTTAGCAGTAAACGTTGTTTCAATTATTTATTAAACTTTTTTTAGCATTTAAATTTTTATTCACAGGTGAATCAACATCATGAATCAAGCAATGTTGATTTTTGTTTTTGATTTTTCAAATAAAATTAATGCTGATATGCAACAGTTTCAAAGTCTTTTACAACATCTTGCTAGAATGTCACTGTTGATTTATAAATATTTTGTTAACTTTTTTTTTAACATCCATTAAACATTAAATGTTTCAACAATTTTTATTTATTTATTTATTTATTTTTTTACGTCAATGTTTACTCACAGGTGAATCAACCAAATGTTCAATCACTGTTGAATCAACAGCGATATTGCTATGTTGTTTCAATGTGTTTTACAATCTCTTTTTAAAAGGTCAGTGTTGATTTCTAAGTATTTTGATATCTTTTTATAGCCATTTAGCATTTAATGTTTTTTTTTTTTTTTTTGTGAATCAAAAAAAGTGAATCAACATGAATTATGTTTCAATTTCACAACTTGTCGCGATGTGACAACGTTTTAAAAACATTCTATAATAACTTAAAATTTCAATGTTGATTTATAAGTATTTTGTTAACTTTTTTTTAACAAAAAAAGGGGGATGGGGGGGGATAAAACAACAACTGAATTTATTCAAACATGAAGATCAATCACATGCCAGCTAGTGAATGTCACTTGCTTAAATGTATGTCTGAGGTCATGTGACAGTTTAAAATGCTTCCTATTGCATAATGTGTACAGTTTCACATACATATTTAAACAGTAAACATATATTGAGTGTATACTGCGCAGTATTCAGTATACATCCTGCTAGTATTTCATTCCAAACAATACCATTTCCTATTTCAGCTGTGAGAAGAATGGATTGTGATTGCTTGTCGAGCTTTATTGGAAAAATTGCCCATCACATATAAATAATGCTGTAGTAAGGAAATTACACTATTTCTAGATAACAGGTAGCATTTTTGAAGTATCTAAATAGCTTTTTGAATGAAATAGCAGATGGCTTTTTGAAATGTCCGGTAATAACACACCTTGGCTTTGTAATGTATGACATAGTGATTGGCCCCAACAGTAATAAAAGACGTCTATTCTTGGCTGCCATTCCAGCTCAAGTGCCAAGAAGAGGACAGACACCTGCACACACTCACACATTCAAACATTGTGACAGTGCGTGCTGTTTTATTGATGACCGAGGGGACGGTACACATTTTATCACCAGCAACAACTGTCGCCTTGATAGTAAAATGCTTTTTAATAGCCCTTCAAAGAGTTAATACTTGAGTTGTTCCCTACAGTGTTTATGTATTTAACAGACAAACCAAATGAGTTCACCCATTACAGCAGATAAGAAAGCCATTAAAATTGTAGCTGTCTCTGTTGAAGCCATGGTTTAGTGGCTAGTGTAAATGCTAATATGTTGTGCACATACAAAGCTACACAAATACAGGTGGTGTCATTTCCCTGTCTGGTTTTCTGATCATTTCCTGTCCTCTACCCACTTGCCATATAATAAAGTGGAAACAAAACAACAATTGTCTCAAAACCATATACTGTATGTCGTTATGTGGATGATAATTTGTTTTTTGATAGCTGTTCATGAGTCTTGTTTGTCCTGAACAGTTAAACTGCCTGCTGTTCTTAAGACAAATCTCCCAGGTCCTACACATTCTCTAGCATCTTCTGCATATTTAAACCCTTTCCAGCAATGACTATGGTTTTGAGATCTTCTCACACTGAGGACAATTGAGGTACCAGTTGTAATATTTTATTTATTTATTTTTTAAACAGCTATAATTTTGCATTGTGGACTATATTATGTGAAAGCAGCCAGACTAGCCACAATTTCCCCAAAATTAGGTATTGCAGGATGCAGTATATATTTATTTTCAACAATTTGAGACAAGCTTTGTCTCGGCAGTGTTGGGGAAAGCTATTTTTAAAAGTAATGCGTTACAATATTGCACTACTCCCTAAAAATGAGAAGAATACTGAATCTGTTTTTGTGCAAGTAAGAGTAAATCTGAAAAATTAAGGACATTTTTTTTTTTTTTTTTTTTTTTTACTAATAAAATTTGATTTCTGGAGTCCCTAAGAGGATATAGTTATAGAAAAAAATATGCAAATGCAAAGATCCCCAAAAAACTATACATTCGCCCACTAAAATTCACTCTCTCACAGAAGTTTTGCATTCTCCCCAAAAAACTTTGCATTCAGTCTCTATAATTTGTTCTCTCGCAAAAGTTTTGCATTCCCCAAAGAATTTTTCATTTGTGTTCTCTCAAAATTTTGTGTTTACAGAGAAACGTTGCATTCCCGCACTAAAATGTGTTCTCTCACAAAAGTTTTGTTCCCTTAAGAAACATTCACCCCCAAAAATTTGTTCTCATGCAAATGTTTTGCGTTCCCCAAAGAACTTTGTAATCACTTACAAAAACCTGCACTCAAATACAAGTTTTGTGCTCACAAAAAAAACTTTGCATTCAGAATAGAAAGGTTTTGTTTCCTCAAGAAATTTTGCATTCAATCACAAAAAGTTGCGTTCTCTCGTAAAAGTTTTGTATTGCCAGAAAAACTTAGCTTTCGCTTGCAAAAAATTGTTCTCTCACAAAGATTTTGTTCCCTCAAGAAATTTTGTATTCACCCACAAAAATGTGCTTTCTCTCAAAAGTGTTTCCCGATAAACTTTGTTCGCTCACAAAATGTTTGCGTTATCTTCTAAAAGTGCTGCATTCCACAGAGAAACATTGTGTTTGTTCACAAAATGTACTGAAATATAGTTTGTTTGTTTGTTTGTTTGTTTGTTTTCAATCACCATGTCCTTTAGGGACTCAATACATTTAAGCTCAATATGAAAAGACTTCAATGCTTATAAATTCTGAATAAAATATATTAATATTATTATTAATTATACTATTAATAATATATAATCAACATTTCCCTTTACACCATATGTTCAGCGCAATGCATTCTAGTGCTTCCATGAAGAATAAATTAAATACTGCTTAAGATTTTGGCCAAAACAAGGTATCTTAGTTGAATACTTTGCTGCCTACCATCTGAACATGGCTTAAAAAAGGAAAAAATATAAAAAATTAGATGTCAAAAACTCCAGCAAAACATGTAAAGCTACAATAATGGTGGCTATATTAAATAGGTTAAATGTATTTGTATGTGTTGTTATCATTATAAAGGCCTCATAAAGTAGCTGACAGTGGATGAGAGGAACTACAGAGCGCTGAAGAACAAAGCTGAGGGATTAATGCCAACAAACACAGAGCAAAGCATCAGCAATGCACAGCATGACAGGACACATCCACACACCCTCAGCACGAACACAATAATTAACAGACTCGCTGCAGGACACGCTACATGTTTATGTTTGTGTTTTGCAGCTCTGTAAGACAAAAGAACCAACCTTTCATTTCCTTCTGCATCCAGAGTGGGCAGTCTGCAAAAGAACACACAGAAAATGAATAACTCAACAAGGAGGAGAAATTAACATGACAAAGATATTTACATGTATAGAATCTGATAAACTCTGCTGAGAAAAAAAAAATAATAATAATAATATGAATCAGAGTTATAATCAGTAATAAATACATTCAATACTTTGTTGTATTATTTAATCAACATTTCTAAGAGATTCTGGTCAAGCATGCTGATGTAATACTGCAAAGATTCTGAAAGGCAAGATACAATGGTGTACAAAATAAATCCATAAAGTGCCACTGCTAGAATTTAAATTAGCTCTGAGGCTAAACAAAACAAATTTGTCCTCGAAAAGTCAACAGGAATATAAATAAGAGCTTTTCTGCTGCCTGAAGGCATTAGCTGCAGTCGTAGCTCTTAAGCTTTGTCATTTCAAACCTTGAAAAAGAAGAACCAGAAAATACTGCAGCACATCAACAGCAATAAGATACATTTCTCTTCAATGTTTTTCAAAGATGGCTTTGTAGTTAAGCTAGGACTCAACATGTCAGTTTAAGGCTGTTTTAGAGAGGTTAAGTCTTACTGCAACATGTTTAGCCTTAACCATTTTCCATTTTGACCTTCATTACCTCTTCTTAGTGATTGTTTTAATAGGAATGTAATGTAAACTGTCAATCCACATGAGGGACGACTGTAGAAAGCAGATGATGCATGCGGTTCCAGGAAGGTGATTTTGAGACACTATACTGAGAGATGTAATTAACCACCTTGTGCCATTATAAAATGACCAACATTACGAAAACCATGACACGGCATTTGTAGAGAGGTGCTAAGCTTAACAATATGTCATGGTATAAGCACCCAATAAGACAAATAAAACTCAAAGACAAATCAAAATTTTAATGATACCAAAAATTATGGAGTCTTGAATTATTTATTTATGAAAACTTTATAACTTTATAACTTTAAATACAATTAAAATTTAAATATAATTGTATTAAAATATAATTAAATATATATTTAATTTATATTTAAATTTCACATTAAATATTGATATATGAAATAGCTTTAATAATTATTAAATTATTAAATTATATTTTATTATTACCAAGGACTGCTTAAAAGCTAACATTTGTGATGTTTCAAAGTAACAATAATGGCAAATGTTGTGGTAGCAGTAAATGTTTACAGAAAAAAAAAAATCAATTTTTACTAAAGATTTACTATATTTACTACTTCTAAAACAGCTAGCTAACAGCAAACTTGTGTTGTAGATTTGTATTTAGGACATTAAATGTTGACATTTGAAGTTGCTAGTGTCATTTATCTGGGCAGATAAACAGTTGTCTGATAAATGATTGAGAAAAGAAATGTTGATACTCTCGCCACCTAGTTTGTAAAAACAAACTTACAGAATACAAAAAATTCTCAACCCATATATTTTGGCTGTTATTTACAAAACATTATTAATCTGTTAAGTAAACTATGTGTGAGCCCTTTAAATAAAACAAAATATCTGACAAAAATAAA
The DNA here is from genome assembly GCA_039654775.1 of Spinibarbus caldwelli. Lineage (NCBI taxonomy): Eukaryota > Metazoa > Chordata > Actinopteri > Cypriniformes > Cyprinidae > Spinibarbus > Spinibarbus caldwelli. Next base: position 18,974,577 of record CM077265.1, on the reverse strand, counting down.
CAGAAACAGTAAATGTTTACACGCAACAACTATCAGAGATCAAAGACTATTTAGCTTATCTATTACTTACTGCAAATATCTTATTTACGATGTTTTGGACATGACATGTAGAGATCAGAAGCCGTGAGAGTCATTCATGTGGGCATTTCTCTGATAAATGATTCAGATAAAAGAGAGGTTTTCTTGCCATGGCGCCTGATACTCTCTGATCATCAGCCAGAAACGTTGTATCCAACATGAACAATCACACATAAAAACCATTTCCTTTCCAATTAGACAACACCCAGTTAACACTCAGCTTTTTCGAGACCCACATTTAGCCTGCTTGAAAACTAGATGATTGTTCAAGGAGTTTTTTTTTTGTTTTTTTTTTTGTGCTGTAAGGCTTTGTAGTCTATTTTTAGACATAACATACATTTTGCAGTACTGGGCACACATAACATGCAAGCTGTTTGAACACTGGAGATGGTTCTCATAGAATGAATGCGCACATGGTGAGAAGACAAGTGCTCAAATAACATGTGGATAATTCATCTTATGTCATTCTGTAGGATCTATGTACTTTGGGGTCAGATACTTTATGCATGTGAAAACACATAAGCAAGTGCTTGGTCAGTGCATCGCGGTTGCAGTAACAAACTTCAATACTCAAGGGGCGCTAGAGTTACTTTCAAATTAAACTAGAGCCATCATTTTTCAGGTTTAACTCATTTAAAGAGGATTTGTTATGGGACTGAAAGGACAATTCGATTCAGACGGCTCAAATTGGTAACCTTTTTATTTCACTGACTGCTTCCAAATCATGCTTCTATCTTTCAGATATGAGCATCTCCTTTATATTTTAATCTAAAACACTTTAAGTGGATCTGCATTGTCAGTCTAATCCCATTGTTATCGTAAGCAGCCCCTTTGATTTGGCTCATTTGATTGGTTGTTGCCAGGAGGGACTGGCACTTGAACAAACGCCCTTCTGTTTTGTGCTTGACCCTGGATGCGTCTCTTAAAAGCGTGTGCGAACATCAAAACACAAGCCCCAAATCAACATTGTAATCAATAATAGCCTGTATGAGAGCATGGGCTGATGAACAGGTGACTAATTTGTGAAGAGGCCTTGATATGATGGTGGACGGGAACATCACAGCCTCTGTTTGACCCCTGAAGGTCAGATGAGTGTGACGTATAGAGGGTGAGGGAAGTGCTCATCAACAGAGTGCTCTAGTTTCTAGTGCTCATCAACAGAGGCAACAGTGTATTCCTGAAATAGCCCTGTTGCCCTTGATCTGCTGACATTTGAGCCATTATGGGATGCACTGGCACATTATGACCTTTTTATTGCAATGATCTTTTTAAAGGTGATCTGTCACTGTTCCATTTCGACCACACTGGTGAAATGTGCAGTTGACTGGCCGGACGCAACGACGTTTGGCACTTGGGGTCATGTGACAGACTTTTAAAATATTATATATACGTGTATATACAGGTGCATCTCAATAAATTAGAATGTCATGGAAAAGTTCATTTATTTCAGTAATTCAACTCAAATTGTGAAACTCGTGTATTAAATAAATTCAGTGCACACAGACTGAAGTAGTTTAAGTCTTTGGTTCTTTTAATTGGGATGATTTTGGCTCACATTTAACAAAAACCCACCAATTCACTATCTCAACAAATTAGAATATGGTGACACGCCAATCAGCTCATCAACTCAAATCACCTGCAAAGGTTTCCTGAGTCTCTCAGTTTGGTTCACTAGGCTACACAATCATGGGGAAGACTGCTGATCTGACAGTTGTCCAGAAGACAATCATTGACACCCTTCACAAGGAGGGTAAGCCACAAACATTCATTGCCAAAGAAGCTGGCTGTTCACAGAGTGCTGTATCCAAGCATGTTAACAGAAAGTTGAGTGGAAAGAAAGTGTGGAAGAAAAAGATGCACAACCAACCGAGGGAACCGCAGCCTTATGAAGATTGTCAAGCAAAATCAATTCAAGAATTTGGGTGAACTTCACAATCAATGGACTGAGCCTGGGGTCAAGAGCCACCACACACAGATGTGTCAAGGAATTTGGCTATAGTTGTCGTATTCCTCTTGTTAAGCTACTCCTGAACCACAGATAACGTCAGAGGCGTCTTACCTGGGCTAAGGAGAAGAAGAACTGGACTGTTGCCCAGTGGTCCAAAGTCCTCTTTTCAGATGAGAGCGAGTTTTGTATTTCATTTGGAAACCAAGGTCCTAGAGTCTGGAGGAAGGGTGGAGAAGCTCATAGCCCAAGTTGCTTGAAGTCCAGTGTTAAGTTTCTGTCTGTGATGATTTGGGGTGCAATGTCATCTGCTGGTGTTGGTCCATTGTGTTTTTTGAAAACCAAAGTCACTGCACCCCTTTACCAAGAAATTTTGGAGCACTTCATGCTTCCTTCTGCTGACCAGCTATTTAAAGATGCTGATTTCATTTTCCAGCAGGATTTGGCACCTGCTCACACTGCCAAAAGCACCAAAAGTTGGTTAAATGACCATGGTGTTGGTGTGCTTGATTGGCCTGCAAACTCACCAGACCTGAACCCCATAGAGAATCTATGGGGTATCATCAAGAGGAAAATGAGAAACAAGAGACCAAAAAAATGCAGATGAGCTGCAGACCACTGTCAAAGAAACCTGGGCTTCCATACCACCTCAGCAGTGCCACAAACTGATCACCTCCATGCCACGCCGAATTGAGGCAATAATTAAAGCAGAAGGAGCCCCTACCAAGTATTGAGTACATATACAGTAAATGAACATACTTTCCAGAAGGCCAACAATTCACTAAAAACATTTTTTTTTTATTGGTCTTATATTCTAATTTGTTGAGATAGTGAATTGGTGGGTTTTTGTTAAATGTGAGCCAAAATCATCACAATTAAAAAAACCAGACTTAAACTACTTCAGTCTGTGTGCATTGAATTCATTTAATACACGAGTTTCACAATTTGAGTTGAATTACTGAAATAAATGAACTTTTCCACGACATTCTAATTTATTGAGATGCACCTGTAATAGTGACTCTGAAAATTACCAATCCCCAAAACATCCTCAGTATCATTAAAGCAATTTCAAGCTCCTTATGAAAGGCATTACAATGTATTCTCTGCACACAGGCAGCACTCTTATTCAGAGAGCTCTCATGGACAAATGGCATTCAGTCCTGTCAACACACCAATCACTTCAACCAGGCCTGGGCATGAAATTAGAGTGACCACTTCTGCCATCGATTAGAGCTTTTCAATTAACAGCAAATTCCCATCTTTCATCCTTTCCGCCACAACCTTCTGTTCAACCAGGAAAGACAGGCGAGGAGGAAATAAACATTTGAAGAGTGATAATTATCTTATGACACATGCTGTCATTCAGGGCTTCAATGGAATGTGGATGCATATATAAATCTGTCATGCAACACAACATTTATTTGCGTTAAAGCCATTTTTCTTAACGAAAAGTGCTTCTAAATGAGTTTTTTGAAGCATCAGCACAGAATTTACAGTTACTGTTTTTGTCGACACTTGCTAAATTTAAGCGATAATTAGTATATCAATCAGCTACATCGGTAAACATTTTTGAGCCAGATTTACTAAACAGGGCAAATTAGCATTAGAGCGCAATTCCGTAAAAGCGCCGATGGGAGGGAAAAATTCTGCATGTGATTTACTGACAATGTGCAAATTAAAGAACACAGATGCAGCCAGATCATTTCCATAATGACCAGTGCAATTTACCAAGAGCAGCGCAAATTACCGCCTGCTTTAAGACATGCTTTTTTGGCGTTAAATAATGGTGCAAATCGTGGAAGTCATGGCCTAATGGTTAGGGAGTCGGGCTTGTAACCTGAAAGTTGCTGGTTTGATTCTCGCACCAGCAGGAATTGAAGGTGGGGATTGTGAATGAACAGCACTCTCTCTGCCTTCGATACCATGACTGAGGTCCCCTTGAGCAAGGTACCGAACCCCCAATTGCTCCCCGGGTGCTGGAGCAACGGCTGCCCACTGCTCCGGGTGTGTTTTCACGGTGTGCGTTTGTTCACTACTCACTGCTGTGTGTGTGCACTTGGATGGGTTAAATGCAGAGCACCAATTTTGAGTATGGGTCACCATACTTGACAATATGTCACAACTTTTTTCTCAGAATTACGAGTTTATGGCTACATTCACACTGTCAGTTTTTGGGACTGACAACCACATTTTCTTTACAGGTGTGAGTCTCGAAATGTCTCGTTCACACGGCAGCTAACAGCTGTGTTTAGAATACTGTCTGTATGAACGTGCAACAGGAGTCAAGCCCGTATTCCTTACCAGTAACCATAGCGACAGTGACCAAAGTAAAATCGAAGATGGCGACGTCCATAAAACTGAAAGTCTTATCACTTTCTGACACGACAAGAGTCCAATCGAGCCGTGAGTTCTTTCGTCAAATCTTCATTAACCGACAGCAGCTTTTAAATTTGGGTGGAGAGAGGAGCATTTGAATCGCGCGCAGAACACAAAACTGACGGGAGCGGCTCCTGTGGAAAACTGACTGGATCTAAAACTTTCAGATGACACAGCTCATTTCTCCGTCACTGTAATTTACCGAAAACACACATGAAAACACGTAACACACGGTAGACGGCGCGTTTGTCCGGCAGAGTGGGTCTCTCTCACACTGTATGACGTGACAGACAACTAGTTCAGTCATGACAACTCTCGGAAAAGTTTAGCATGATGATGGATATGACAATGTTAATGTATTTGGTCTTGGCAGAATAGATCTGCTACACTGCTGCTGAATTGCTGCTGCTGTTGGTTATTGTTGTAGTTGTAGATTATTGCTGCTGCTGCTGTAAGCAAATACAGGAACTTGCTACTGCCAATGCATATGGCGATACGGTGCCGTGAGTATTTAAGACATACTGCTGCTGCACAATAGCATGTAAAATAACCCGTAGCAGATCTATACAGGTGGAGCTGGGGAAGGTGGAGGCCTTCAGAGAAGTCTGAAAGCGCGCTGCAGGAATCTCAGTGGATACTAGCCAGGCATATAAATGCAAGGCATTAAGCTCATTGGCTGCATGTCCAGCATGAACCAATCAGCTTGTGCCAAGTCGTTTAACTCTCTGAATATCATCAGTTACATTAACACCCGTCAGCTTGCGCCATCTAGAGTTTTATGGCTGAACTATTTATTTATCCAGTCCTGTTCCGTTCACACAGCGCGTGTGTACCGAGAATGCGGTTGTGAGTCCTGAAAATTTACGGGTGTGAGTTCGGTTACAGAATGCGGTTGTCATGCCCGTAAATATCCGTACTGTGTATAAACATAACCGTATTAAGGATTCAAATACAGGATTGACAACTGTATTCTGCTGCTGTGTGAACGTGGCCTATATCTCACAATTTTTTATGAGTTTATGTCTTACAATTCTGACTTTCTTTCTTGCAATTCTGACTTTCTTGCAATTCTGACATTTTTCTCTCAATTCTCACTTTTTTCTGAGAATTGTGTTTATATCGCAATTCTGACTTTCTCTCAATTCTGACTTGTTTCTCTCAATTCTAACTTTTTTTCTCAGAATTCTAAGTTTATGTCTCACAATTCTGACTTTTACTCGCAATTTTGACTTTTTTCTCAGACTGTGAGTTAAGTCAGAATTGTGAGATAAAAAAATCCTTCTGAAAGTGATTCCAACAATTTTGCTCCTCATGCCGTTACTGTTGTGGTGTGGACTTCCCCATTCTCACAGAATTAGACTGATTATTGTAATTTCCAATTATAGTTATTGTCCTTGGTGTGAACAGGCCTCTAGTCTCCAACAATATCAAATCCTTCAGAATTTATGCTGAACTCAGTGTTGCATGACCATCTAAAAAAATCTGCATTCTCACCTGTTCCATATAACAGTGCCAGAGATCTTCTGCATCTCACCCAGCGCAGCCAACAACAGAGATGATTTCCCACAACCCACCTGGCCCACTATCATAGTTAACTGACCTGCATAGAGAATGAAGCAAGAATCAAGATCAATGGGTTACATGGAGCAACAAAACACAACAGATATGTTCAAATAATAGTTCACTCAAATTGAAAATTCTTTTGTTTTTCACCAAATAACAATTTAAATTTAAATTTTTTCTACATGCAAAATGATTATTTGGCTTTGGAATATATCGCACAAGATATATGGGTCACTTTTATGATACTTCATTTATTTTTAGAGCTTGACAGCATAAGCAACCATCAAAGTTTTCATTGTATGGAAAAGAGCAGACTACACATTTTTCAAAACGTCTCCTATTGGGTTGGAACATGAGTTTGGAATGTCATGAGATTTTTAATTTATGGATAAACTATATGTTTTAAATTAGTATAGAAGGGATCAGGAAATACAACAAGCCAGATTCAAAGCAACATGAGTGTCACCTCCAGTATGTGTGGATGTATTTTTGACAGGACTTACCAAAAGGAATCTTAATATTCACATTGGACAAGGTTGGGGTTCCATCAGTCCAGCTGAAATATCCATTTGTGATCTGGAATGGACATCAAGGAAGACGACTGTTATTCTCATTCATAATGGGCTCTCAGTTTCCTGTTTACTGCCTGAGTACAGAAATAACCTGTATTAGTCTCACCTTGATGCAGATATCTTCATCCTCCACCGCCAGCGGCTCATTCTCCTGCTCGCTCTGAAGGGCGAAGCTGTTCCAGTCCTCTCTGACGGGTCGCTTACGGTTCACCACCTTCAGAGGCTTTATCAGAGGTGAGAAAAACAACATATGGTTGCTGAGGTGTTCGTGGTTTCAGAGGGGGACAGGGAGATTGGAGTTAAGAGCTCTCACAGCCTGGGGAAAAAAGCTGTTGAGCAATCTGACAGAGCGAGTTTTGATACTCCGGTACCTTCTACCTGATGGCAGGAGCTGGAAGAGGTTGTGGGAGGGGTGGGTGGGGTCCTTCATGATGCTGGAGGCCTTGCTGGAGCATCGTGCAAGGAAAATGTCCAGGATGGAGGGGAGAGGGGCACCGATGATCTTTGCGGCAGTGTTCACTGTCCGTTGTAGGGTCTTGCGGACAGCAGTACTGCAGTTCCCATACCAGATAGTGATGCAGGGGGTCAGCACACTCTCAATGGTGTCCCTGTAGAAAGTGGTGAGGATGGGTGGAGGTAGACTTGCCCTTTTCAGCCGGCGGAGAAAGTGGAGGCGCTGTTGTCCCTTCTTGTTGAGTGACGTGATGTTGGTGGTCCAGGTGAGATCCTCTGTGATGTGCACCCCCAGGAATTTAGTGCTGCCGAATCTCTCCACGATTGAGCCGTCGATGGTCAGTGGGGGGTGGTCAACAGAGTTTCTCCTGAAGTCCACCACAACCTCTTTTGTCTTACCCACACTGAGGGACAAGTTGTTAGCACCACACCATTCAGCCAGCTGTTCCACTTCCTCTCTGTAGTGTGTTTCATCGTTGTTGCTGATAAGGGCTTCCATCAGTTGTGTCATGAGCAAACTTGATGATGTGGTTGGAGCTGGACTTGGCAGTGCAGTTGTGAGTCAGCAGTGTGAAAAGCAGCGAGCTGTGCACACAGCCTTGTGGGGCACCTGTGCTCAGTGTGGTAGTGCTGGAGGTGTTGCGGCCGAGACGGACTGACTGAGGTCTTGCAGTTAAAAAGTCCAGGATCCAATTACAGAGGGAGGTGTTAAGGCCCAGCAGGTTTAGTTTGTGGATGAGCTGTTGTGGGATTATTGTGTTGAATGCTGAGCTGAAGTCGATGAACAGCATTCTTACATAAGAATCTTTCTGTTCCAGGTGAGTAAGAGCTAGGTGGAGAGTGGTGGATATTGGATCGTCCGTGGAACGGTTTGGACAGTAAGCAAACTGGAATGGGTCCATCGTGTTTGGGAGACTGGACTTAATGTGATGCATGACTAACCTATCAAAGCACTTCATCATGATTGGGGTCAGTGTTATGGGACGATAGTCATTCAGACAGGACACAGGTGACTTCTTTGGTACTGGAATTATGGAGGTGGATTTGAGACAAGTGGCGACGACTGCCTGGTGTTGAAGATGTCTGTTAGGACATCCGTCAGCTGTGCAGCACAGTCTCTCAGTACACATCCAGTTATGTTGTCAGGGCCCGCAGCCTTTCGTGGGTTAATCCTGGATAGGGTCTTCCTTACATCGGCTGGAGAGAGACAGAGTACCTGGTCGTTTGGCGATGTGAGTAGTTTCTGTGCAGGTGTGCACAGAAATTGCCATCAACTAAACTGTTCGTCCAGCGAACATTCAGTGTAAGATCATATCAACTCTAAGAAAAGATATTTTCGTGGCCACAGAAAATACTTTCCTAGGTATGAATGCATTAGAGCATGTAGTAAGGATCAAAATCGTAAAGGGACATTATCTACAAGCAGAATCAGAAACTCATGTAATTTGTGCACAAGAGTTTTATTAACTAAACACTAACACCAACTAGTCTAACAGACAAACAAACATACATACACTCACGCGTACATACAAAAGGGGAGCTAAAGTGGATGAATGAAGACAATAGAGAAACCAGAGAATGTAGTTATGGAAAATGAGTCAGAACCACTTGAGTTCAAAACCATCAGTGCCGTTTTACAACGGGGTCTACCGCTTGTACTAAACCTCTGTTTCGTTTAGTTAAATGTACGATACTTGCATTGCCTTGGTCGTTGAACGAGTGTCTGGATGCAGTCTCGGATGAAAGTTCTGATGGTTTGAAAGTTTGGTGGTGCTGGAGTTCTTCAAGTTCTTCCAGGTTTGAAGGGTGATGAACTCCAAAAGATGTTATTCTGGCTCGGTGGTGATTGGGAGTTCCTTCCCAGGTAGAAAGCGAAAAAGAGCTAAGAAAGAGATCTGCTGAGATCCGAGGCTCTTTGGTTGAATGGAAAGTCAAGGCCGCAAGGCCTGGCACAAAAACTTAAGGGTTGCTGAGGAGCTCACATCCTCCTCATCCTCTTAGGATCTAAGAGAACTGCAGACTGCGCGGCGGGTCACTGGTGTGAGAGCTTTATCTCCTATAGAGGTCACACCTTTCGGGTGTCAAAGAGCCAATGGTGTCTTGAACTTTTGGAGGGAAAGTTTACAACTCTTTGTCTCCAAGCATGGTAATTTGCATATGTAACTGGATCGGAAGTTGATATACAAACTAGTAAAGATTCTTAGAACACTAATCTGTTGCATAGGTATCAACATATAATATACACTCTCAATTAGATCACCCGAAGACGAATTGATAGAGACCAAACATCGTATAAGTGAGGTGATATTAACTAGTGATCTGTGATAAGCATGCATAAAACAGTATACAATACACAAGAACATATACAAGAACAGTAATAATATACACAATGACCTGAAGGATATGTGTGTTCATTCAAAGAAAGGTTTTTCTATGAATTAAGTAGAGAAGAGTCCATTTTTATGGCATAATGTCTTTCCTAAGGTTCAAAGATGGTGAGAGGGAGAACTGTCAACATGTCATAAGGTCATAAAGTTTATCTGGTATGGCTGAGGTGTCCTGTTTGCCATGGTAACCGGGGGCCTGGAGTCATTCACAGACATACTGGCACGCAGTATGTGTATTGGCTGAGGGGTCTGTCATTATTTGTTAATCTAATGACTAATTGATTTGTTAAATCTAATGAAAAATTATGTGTCTGATTGGTCCAAATGCTACAGCTGGATTACTGAAAGTGTGGCAGCATAAGTCTTAAGGCCTATTCATATCAAAAACTAAAATTTGACTTTTAATCAAAATAATGCATTTCTGTGGGTCTATTCATACATAAAAATGTATCCACAGCTTTTTATTTATTTTCCTAGTGAGCAGATCAACTAAAACTTAAAAAAAAAAAAAAAAAAAAAAAATTCAGACTAGAGGTCAGACCATTCTATGACAGAAAAAAAAAAAAAAACTATTATTACAGAAAAGAAAATATTATTCCTATAAAGAATGAAAATAATTTCAGACATATGGTCACTATTTATTTATTTATTTATTTAACTATTTCAGACGAAAGGACACATTTTAATTAATGCATTGATTGAGTAAATAAATCGTTTAATTATTTATCTTATTCACTTTAAGAATTAAATTTCAGACAATAGGCACGTTTCATTCATTCATTCATTCATTTGATTCATTCACATCAAGAATGAAACAAATTTCAGATAAATGGTTCAATTAATTAAAGTATGTATGTATTTATTGAATAAATAAATTAATGATTTAATACATTATTTTAAATAATAAATTAATAATTTATTCATTGATTTAATTATGTCTTATTCACATTAAGAATTAAATTTCAGACAACAGGCATATTTCAGTCACATTTAGGGCTGCAAAATGATTAGTCGCGATTAGGGATGTGCCCGAATAGCGAATCCGTATTCGGAAAGGCACGGAAAATGAATAATGCGTTGTACGGAGCCACAAAAGGGACATGGTTAGCTGCTTGCTAGCAGTTGCCTGTTACATTATAGTACATAAAATTTCACTTACCACATAAACAGAGAGCTGTAAGGAGAGATGACCGATAGGACGATGTCGAATGATTTACAGATCCTGAGCACCGCTAACAAACATCTAATCTTGTGAAATGTGTGGTAACGTTAAGTAGTGCCGCTCCATTGTAGAGTAGGCTACTTTATTTTTTTTAAAAGGTCACATTTCCATTAATTCATATTTTACTAAATAAATATGTTAGTAATTTTCATAAATACATTTTTTTTTTTTTTTTTTTGCTTTCAGGTCATGGCGTTACATTTCATCTGCCATTTCTTTTAATCTTGATGTGAATAAATGTTTATAGTGAACTGACTAGACTTACCAGGGCTTGATACTTGTTGTGATTGGTTGAATTGAGCAGGACAGTTGCTCTGGGCTCCTGTTCACCTCCAATCTCATCACAGGAGAAAAACTCGCTGAGCTTCTGAACACTAGCCAGAAGAAAACAATACAGGATGTCATGTCATATTCAATCACTACAATTGGACTTTCTACTTATATGCCAATTATTTGCTCAGATATCAAGAAATAACTCCAGTTTGGCGACACTCTGAGACCCTCCCTAGAAAATAAAACAGGACTAAAGTATATACCTCTATGTAACAGATAATGTCACGCACTGAGTTATGGTATCATCTCATTACTTCTCTATTCACTGAAAAGGAAATCATTCTTTGTGAGAAAATCTGCACAACCTATTGCTTGCCATTCATTTCCAGTCTGAAATACAACCACAGCTCAACATGCAGGAAATAAATCCAGAGAGAAACAAGACTTAGAGACGTCAGACAGACGTATTTTATTCTGTAGTCTAGAATGCATTGTTGCAAACAGATGATGTTGTAACGTCACTGGAAACAGCTGATGCTATCATGAAAAATGTTGATCACTAGCGGCCAGTCGATTTCCTTCATGTCATATATTAAGAGCGGTGGCACATGTGGCGTGTTTTCCAGACAGCACTGATCTAAGACCTGCTTGTAGTCTATAAATACAGCCTTCGCTCTCTAAATGTATTCCACATGGTTGGGCTGATGAGACTGAACCTGAGGCTCACAGACACACATATCTTTCTTCACAGGAGAGTGTATCTGCGATGAGGAGAGAAGAAGCGCATGGCTGATCTGATCCGATTTATCACACATTGACATGAGAAACACACAGGGACGATTCATTATATCACCGGGTGGTTAATTAAAACCTTTAAATCCTGGCTGTAAATCACTGTCATATGCAGAGCGACTGCTATCGCACAACACGACGCACAAATTAAGATGTAAATTGTACCATGTAATTGGTGCAGCAGAAGAAGTCTGGGTTATAAAAAAGGAAAATATAAGTTTAATGTTTAACCCTATAAAGCTTACTGCATTATATTTGATACGCCTCTAAATGATCAACATCATCAAAATTTCGCTGAAAAACCTGTTGTACACAATCTACTGTTTTCTGTCATTTGATCGATAGTTTATATGTTATCAAATAAAAGCCATTTGGTATAACTGTAAAAATGTGTCAGTTCGTGGTTCATGTGACTTTCTGTTGTGAAATCTTTACTGATTTTTATAAAGCAAATGTATGAATAACATTGATATTGTTAGTAATATTTGAAGATGAACATTTACTGGACTGAAGCAACTCAGGTTTACTTGATTATCCATATTGATTAATATTATCCATATATTTTTTTTTTAAATGTGAGTATCAAATATGATCCATCAGGCTTTTGACAAACGTTTATTTGTTCATCTTTCATCATCATTGTATTGCATTCCATTATTTCTTTTTTTACCCCACAAAAAAATTTAGAGAGCTTTGATCATAAAATTAAGCATTTAAAGATCATCTTAAATGTCATCAACTAAGACATACAATAAGACATATTACTGGGAGATATAGAGTGACAACATAATATTTATATGCATTTTATGTAAGTTGTTGCTATGGAAGAAAATTTCTGCCACGTAATATTAATATATAAATAAAAATAAATATTAAATATAAAATAAATTAAATTCTGAATTGCAAGATATAAACTCAGAATTCTGATTATTCTTTATTTCTATTCTGAGCTTTTTTTCTCTGAAATCTGAGTTTAAATTCACAAGGTTTTTTTCTTTCTTTCTTTTTTGTCTTCGTCACACAGTTAAGTGTGACTTTTTATCTCACAATTCTGATATTTGTTCTCACAATTATGAGTTTATATCTTAAAAATATGCAGAATTGTGACAAAAAAAAAAAATATATATATATATTTTGTGAGATACAAACTCAGAATTGTGAGGAAAAGGGTGAGAAATGTGAGATCGCAATTAGCTTTTTATTAATTATTTTCCTCAGGGTGGAAACAAAAACACATATGCAAACTTTTTTTTCCAAGATTTTTTTTTTCAACTCAAAAAAAAGAAAAAAAAAAAAAAAAAAGAATCATTTCATATGTCAGACTTTGCATTGTTAAAGAATCTGATTCCAAACCTAGTTTGCTGCTTTTTATTTAATTTTTTTATATAATTCATACTTTATATACGTGATTTTATCCCGTATCAGTGGTTTGTAACTGACCTGACCAGGGCTTTGACGGTGGAGCGGACGACACTGGACAGCAGGAAGAGAGGAGTGACCAGGATGTGGAAGAGCGAGAGGGAGGCGAAGGCCACAGCAGGGGACAGATCTGCATCATCTGACAGATGAACGTGAGCCACGAACGTCTGAAACAAACACACAGGAGCTCTTCAACTGCTTCTGTGCATGTATAGTTTCAATAAAGAACAGATATCAAACTGAATGTATATTATACTTACAACAAGAACTGCTGCGATGGGAATAGCTGTGTTCATGAATACTGTGAAGACAAACAAAACAATACATTTTATTTGCAAAAAAGATGCAAAAGATACTATCTTCGCCTTCATCTATCCATGTGTTCATGTGCTGTCACTTGATAGAACAGTACCTACTAATTTCCCAGTAGAATATACAGCATTACATATATGTCCACTATACAGTAAAGACATATTGAGATGTAGTAGAGCTCCTCTACCATTCCTCCAGTGTCCAGGTGAGGAAGTGATTTCATTACAATCCGTATATGAACACTGACAATGATCTACCAGTGTTATAAGCCAAGGCCCATGGCTTAGCAGACACCCGTAAGCATGATATATTTCGCCATTATCCCGGATCCAAAGCTCAGAGGACTTTCTACGTGCAGACAAGTATTTACAGCTCTGAGAACAGATTTCACTGCTAAATTAAATGTTGCTGTAGAGAAACTCATTTCCCTAGGGGGAAAAAGTTTTATTTTAATGCAAAACTTGCTGCAATAATCTGTTTTATCTGTTTTTAATATGTACTGTATGATTGTGAACACTCATTATGACATAGTTAAGACTCATTATGACACATGTATATTTATCATTTCCACCGTGTCATGAATTTATTTTGGCAAACTATCTATTTTTATCACAACAATTTTGAAGAAAAATGAAAAAAAAAAAAATGAAGAAAACATACAATTTTATGAAAAATGCAGATATTTCTAGAAAATAAAAAATACTTTGCTAAATTAATAATTAAATGTAAATATGTACATTTTAAAAGGTAAGTAAAAAATAAGCACATTAAGAGTAAATCGATAAAAAGAAATAAATACATAAAATTAATTAATTAATTGAGTAAGGAAAAAACATTAAATAAATTATATAAATAATAAATTACATGAATAAATAAAGAAAAATAAACTAAATAAAACATAACATTTAATGATAAAATGGCAATATTTCTAGCAAATATAAAATATATCGCTAAATAATTAAAAGTACATATATAAAAAAAAAACAAGAAAAAAAAAAAACAAGATAAATACTTTAAAAAGATAATTAAGTAAATTAGTAAAAAATAGAACAGTTTGGCCTGGTTTCACAGACAGGGCTTAGACTAAGCCAGGATTAGGCCATAGTTCAATTAGGACATTTAAGTTTTTTTTTTTTTTTATATAAATGTGCCGTAGAAAAAAACATTATTGGTGTGAATCTTGAGACAAAACAATGGCACTGACATATTTTAAGATCAGTCAGGGGAAGTTTCTTTAAGTTGAAACAGCTCAGACTTACATTTTAGTCTTGGACTAGGCTTAAGCCTTGTCTGTGAAACCGGGGGTACAGTAAATAAATAAATTAAGTAAAGAGTAAAATAAATGAATAAGTAAATCAATCAATCAAATCAAATAAATCAATCAATGCATGTGTGTATGTACGTATGTTCTGGGCCAGCAGGGAATTCTTCATTCTGAGCCCTGAAAACTCAATTTCCAGCTTCCAAACTGCATAGCGGAAAGTGCAATATCATTAATGCCCTCGCTTTTGTGAACAGCTTGAGTTGGAAGTGACACAGTCGAGTGAATCCTACATTCAGCAGTGTAAGAAACTTCAGCACATTCAAGAAGTTGCTGATTGCTGAGATGCTGGATCTGCAGAATTGATTTGCCAGCTGGCTGCTGACATTATTGAATGAGTAGGTGCCTCAAAAGTAAATCAGCAAATATCTGTTTAGACTATTGCTATTAAGTAATTGCTGATAAATTGCTAAACCCATTCATTACACTGAGGAACAGATCTGATCATTTCTCACTATCATTCTCACAAATTTACACCTTCACGTTCCATTAAATGAGGGCAAACGAGGCTTGACTGCATTCATAACTCATGAATGTCTGTTCAGATTTTAATTAGTACCCTGTGGACCAGCTTAAAGCCCTTCAATCTTTACAATCCCTCATAGTTGATAACTACAAATTTCAGAGGTATTTCACACAGATAACTCACATTGACATTCCTGCACAGGCCTTATTTGATTCAGAGCTGCCTACTATTTTTTGAGATGCTTTCAGATTTACTTATTTTTATTTGACCCAATTCTATCTGCAAATAACTGACAGAACTGTGACTTTCACTTCAGCACTCTGAAAGCACTTTTCAGTGTCTTCTTATATGTTCATATACACTACAGCTTTCCTGTAGCTCAAATTGTAGATCATGGGTTCGATTCACAGGGAAAGCAAGAGCTGATAAAATGTAAAAAAAACTGTAACTTGAATGCAGTGTAAGTTGCTTTGGATAAAAGCGTCTGCTAAATGCATAAATGTAATGTTCAAACGTTTAGAGGATTGTTTTATATTTTTGAAAGAAGTCTCTTATGCTCATCAAGGCTGCATTTGTTTGATCAAAAATACAGTAAAAACTATAAAATTGTGAAATGTTAATGCAATTTCAATTAAATATTTTCTATTTGAATATACTTTAAAATGTAACTTATTCCTGTGATGTAAAGCAAAATTTTCAGCATCATTAGTCCAGTCTTCAGTGTCACATGATCCTTCAGAATTCCTTCTAATATGCTGATTTCATCCTCAAGAAATATTATCCAGGATTATTTTAGTATAATAATGCTGTTAGGAAGCACTCAGGAGGCACGAGGAAACGTTTAACAGTTTTTAATCCAGGAAACACAGGGGAAAATCCACACTAGAAGCTGAGTAAACACACATAGAAACAAGTAGACCCAACAAACACTGACTGAACAGACTGGGGCTTAAACACAGGATAATTGGGGAAACACAGGTGCAAGGGATCATAATCAAACTAAATGAGGAAAGGAACATGACCAAGTAAGGAGAAACAGGAACAGGGGCAAAACACGACACAGACAGTCCAGAATCCTGACATAACGCCCCCCTCCTGGAAGGCGCGTCCTAATTCGTGAGCCACCGGGCTCTCAGGGTTGCCCTCCAGGATCAGAGCCCACTCCTGGCTGAACTCGGGGACTGAGTCTCTCTCTCGGCTGGACTGGGAAACGGGAGCCCACTCGGGGTTAAACTTAGGAACTGGAGCCCTCTCCGGGCTTAACAGGGGGGCCAGAACCGACACTGGAGCGAGCTCTGGGGCTGGAACGGGCACTTGAGGGCGCTCTAGAGGAGCAGGCACTGGAGGGCACTTTCAAGGAGCGGGCTCTGGAGGGCGATTTTGAGGAGCGGGCACTGGAGTGCGCTCTGGACTGGATTCGGGAACTGGAGCTCTCTCTGGGCTGGATCTGGGGACTGGAGACGAAGGAGGGCTGGACGGAACCAGCAAGGACGACGGAGAGAGGAGAGGGGGCAGGTCGATCTCCAGATCAGTTTCCCAGCCTATCAGGTCCCCTTCTAAGTCCAGCAGCCCCAGATGTACAATCAGCACACCTTCAGCGGTGTAGTGGCCGGAGCTCCACTCCGCACTCTCACCATCCATGGCTTGCTCCCTCGCGGTGGGCACTGTCGCCGGCTCTCGCACCTGGTCTGACAGGTTGGGCTCAACGTCCGGGGCGATCCTCCGCTCAGTAGCTTGGCTTTGCGCTGGCTTGTCAATCGCGGCGGAAAATGGCTTTCTGTCATCGGTGGGCTCGGGCTGATGCTCCTGCTCCTGCTCCAGGAGGAGGATGAATTCCAGGCGGACAAGGGGATCCATAAGGGCACAACGGAAAGAAAAACACTGAGTGAAAACGGAAACAAAAACGGAGGGAACACACGGAGGTAGCTGTTGTTGGTTGGGTCTTCTGTCACGATACGCTGTTAGGAAGCACTCAGGAGGCACGAGGAAACATTTAACAGTTTTTAATCCAGGAAACACAGGGAAAAATCCACACTAGAAGCTGAGCAAACACACGCAGAAACAAGTAGACCCGACAAACACTGACTGAACAGACTGGGGCTTAAACACAGGATAATTGGGGAAACACAGGTGCAAGAGATCATAATCAAACTAAACGAGGAAAGGAACATGACCAAATAAGGACAGACAGGAACAGGGGCAAAACATGACACAGACAGTCCAGAATCCTGACAAATATATTATAGCTTTTATTATCTTAAATTAATTTTAACTTCTATATTTTCTGTTTTAATTTTAATTTTAAACAAAATTTTAGTAATTTTGTATATATATATATATATATATATAGAGAGAGAGAGAGAGAGAGAGAGAGAGAGAGAGAGAGTAGATAGATGTTTTTAATATTTTAAGTAGTTTGGTATTTTATTTAAAGTTTTTTTTTTATGGTGTGGTGTTTTATGGTTTTAGTTTTTGTTAAGTATAATAACACTGCTATTATTAATGTTAAAAACGGTTGTGCTGCTTAATATTTTTATGGAAACTGCTATATTTTTTTTTCCAGGTTTGATAAATAGAAAGTTTAAAATGTATTCATTATAAATGTCTTTACTGTTACTTTTGATCAATTTAATGCACCACTGCTGAATACAAATTATTTTATTTACTGACTTCAAACTTAGAAAAAAACAAAATATATATACATTTTAAATTTACTTGTAATGATATGTCAGCTTTAGAGTCTATAGAGTTTCTTGATTCAATCAATCAATTCACAGTTCTTCAGGGAGTAGGTGGTCACTACTGGCTATTAATAACCTCTGAACTTATGGTGTTTCTGTCTTAAAAGGTTTCAAAGGAATTGTTAAAAATCAATATTTCTATGAATAAAATGAATAGGATTTTTGTTCTATATTGACCGAAGCGTCCCTGAAATTTAACCAGAAATTGTAGTAACTATCACTATCTCTTGCCTCGGAGCAGATTTGCTGCTGAACAGTTTTCTCCATTGCCTCCAAACCAATAGAGACTGAGCGATATTTACAGAAGAAACGACCTGCAGCCGTACCTCCTGACATGCATTACTCTGCGGTGCATTACTCTGCTGTGAGCTTTATGTGCTGGAAGGACTGATGGCACCCAGAAACGCCATTACAACTCCATTTCTTTTGAGTCAACAAGGTTTGACAAGTTCAGTCCAGAGACAAGATGTTTTTTGAACTCAATACCTACAGGGTCTGTGGGATAAAAGATACATCGGAGCTACATACATGTCGATGGGACTTTCTTCTCCAGCTGAGTTTGCATCTGACAGGTTCTTTTGCCTTTTCTGCTGAAGCTGGAAGGTTTTTGGTGTCCCCATTTGGTCTCCTGCTATATTTTGTGATTCTTTCACCTAGTTGTTGTTCATTAAAGAATGAGTAGTCAAGAATTTAAACCTTTGGATCTTTTGAATCTGAATTCATTGATCCTCTGCAGTAAACTCAGTAGGGAAGAAAGTAGCGACTCAGTCTGAATGATGCATGAACCTGAAGTCTCTTTGCAGCACCGCATGCAGGATATTCTCCTGCTGAGCAACACAGTCCTTCTCCGATATTGCTAATGTCGCAAAAATGCAGCGATAAGAGATGAGAGAGAGACCAGGCCTTTGTGGTGTAACCTTGACTTAAATCAGAGAGCCTTTAAAGAGCACCACAGTGAAAAGAGACAAAAACACTCCACAGATGCTGACAGCAGCTTTTGATTGTAGTTTTCAGTGCTTTGGATGTTTGTTATAGGTTGTATTTTTCACCTTTAATTATTAGCTCAGCCTTGAAGCATTTCCATCTTTTCAAGACTAATCCATTAATCTTGATGTATTTTCTTTTCCTTTTCTTTTTTTCCCCCTGTTAAACTGTTTTTGGCAAGAAATCGATAATAAAAATATGTTTATGCATATGTTTTCACTTCCCAGCAAGCAGGCCTGAAGTGAGGCTGAAATATGAAAATGTTGATCTCAGAGCAGCTCTCTGACACTACTTGCTGAAAATTATTTGGAATATTAATCTATGGTTTATTGAATGTGCTCTGATATGTGAAAACTGTATTTAGTAAAAAATATGTTTTTATTAATAATTTTATATTTTTTTATTTATAATATTTATAATTCTTAAAATTATATATGTGTTATAATTTATATATACAAATATATTTACAAATTAGTTAAAAATATATTTAAATAGCAATTTATACAATTATATATATATATATATATATATATATATATATATATATATATATATATATATAAACACAGCATTTATAGCATTTGACAAAAATATTAAATACTAAATAAAATCTATAAACTAATAAGAACTATTTTTATATATTCTTTTACAGTTCATAAATAATGTTTTAAATATTAATTTTAATTATTATTTCTGACTTTTACACTTGATTATCTAAAATAAAACTACTACATTTGGTCCAACACCGTTTGCAGTGATGCTTGTAGGCAGAGATAACTCATAATGCTGTGTGAATTTGGCCAGCTGGGAGATTCGTATTTATGTTCCTGCCAAAATTGCTGCTGATACAATTGAGAGTGTGAGCTGCTATTGCACACAGTTTTAACCAATATTTACTGTAAAATAGGTGATATTTTTGCTGTAATACTAAGAACCCTATATAATATAATATATAACCCTACATGACATCTCTAACCCTACCCTAACATGCATGGTTGCTCTCGGTCTGTGTTATTATTATTTGAGGTATTATCTGTGAAAGCTGAGGCATCTTACTGGATATGGAGGTGTAGAGGGCAAAGGTCTGCAGGCTGGTGAGCTCTTTGCCCCGGGTCTCCTCCACGCTCGAGCAGAAGATGTGCTCCCAGGCGTACAGCTTCAAGAGCTTGATACCCCGCAGCAGTTCATTGGTCTTCTTCAGCCGCTCGCTGGAATATTCCTGAGCGTTGACGCATAAATTATCCATTAGTAACAATGCTAGAGGCTCCTAAAATCTCCTGGGTCTTATTTGAGCTCAATATTTGACAGGTTTATCATTTGGACTTTCCTGTACAAATGTCATCTGTATTTGAACAAAATCTATATGTGCACAGTTACTTAAGACATTAAACAAAGTAAAGGAGCTCACCAATGTGCTTTTCTGTGCATCTGATAACTTGGTCGCCACAAAGTACTGCACAGGAGCCAGGAGGGTGATGACTGTGGCCCCTATCAAGGCACTTATTCCCAGGAGGTAGTAAAGGAGGATGATTCCCACTATGATCTGAAACCAAGAGGAAAATGTTATCTTTTCATATTCAGTAGCTCTTTTGTCACAATAAGTGATAAAGATATGGTTTATGGCAGACTGCATGGTATTTTTATGATCAGAGAAGCTTAGTGCAGGGTTTGCATAATTTTTGATGCCAAGGATCTCAAAGTATGATGATCCCCCTTTATAAAATATAAAAGAAGCTGTATTTTCACAGACAATACATTTTTCTTTTTTGTATGACTAATTACTTGTCTTTTATATTAGCATTGCACTAAAGCAAATTATTTAAAAAACTACCTGGAAATTATTTACTTTATTTTACACTGACTTTATGTCTTATTTATTCACAATATAACCCATATCCCACATATCACTATATTTATTCACAATATATACCCCATTAAAAGAGTAATACATGAAAAAAAAAAAAAAAAATCTATTTAATTTTATTTTCACAGCATTTTCCCTCCCACAAATGATCAAAATATCATGGCAGTTTTACAGAGGGTAAAACTTTTCATATTATGAAACATTATCATTCTGTAAATGTGTTCAAATGTTGGGATAACATTTAATTGATAAAGTTTAACATATTTAATTAATTATAAATAAATAAATAAATAAATAAATAAATAAATACTATATAAACAATATATTAAATATTTAAAGAATTAAATATTTAAATAATTGTAATTAATAATTATTAACAATTACATTCATATAAATTATTAAAAATTTATATTATCATATAGTATCATTCTGTAAATTTGTTAAACTGGCAAGTTAAATTTGTTTAAAGTAACGTGAAAAATTAACAGAATATATGAATATAAATATTAGACAATAATATTATTATGGAGAAGTTGAGCATGTGATTTATCATTAAATATGCAGTGAGTGAAAAAAAAAAAAAAAAGTTGTTCACTAAAAATAAAGGAGCCTTAGGGAACTAATCAAGATTTGCACAAAGGCAGCAATGAGTAACCCCAAGAGCGGAGTGCGTGCCATACAAAACGTATAGGGATTTTGACTTCCTAGTCTGTTTTGAGACTTCCTGTTTGTGAGATTCAAATGTGTTCATGTATATACAATCAGTTTCACAACAAAAGTTCTCAAGGACTCTCATTATTTCAAGAGTAATTTAATGACTTAATTATTGGACTTGTTGAATTTTTCACCCTGCCATCAATGAATGCATTTTTATTTAAATGAAACACTTATGTCCTCATCATTCAAGAGCCCCACTGACAAAGAAACAGATTTCTACAAGTGACACTCCATTTTACACAAGATGAGGCTTTTGAGGACAAAAATACTGTTGTACAAAGACTAAAAATAGATCTTGCAGAGGTATCTGACATTTCACACAGTCAAACCTCAGGAGAAACACGTTTAATAGCAGGAAGAGTGTGAGGAATACTGAGCGACTTTGCAACGTTTTTACATTTTCTTTTGTTCAGCTGAAGATCTCTCTGCTGTAACCAACTCATGTAATGCCATTCAAAGATAAGAGACAGTCTGTTGAGAAATTACATTGAAACTTTGACTGATATACTGGTAATTTATTTTACACATGTAAGATTACATCCAGTAATCCAACGTGTTGGGGAAGTTCTCTTTTAATTATTGAATTATTGCATATTTGATTGATATTTGACAGCACTGATATTTGCATTGACATGTTGATTTTGCATTCCCTGTGAATTTTAATGAAGTTAAAGATTGGGTTTAGTAAATTCTTTTCCAAATTTATAAACCCAGTAATTACACAAAAGGTCTATTTTCTTCTTCAGAACTCAATGAAACTGAATGTGTTAAAGTGTTATCTTTAAAAAAAAAAAAAAAATCACAAGATTAATCACAATAAAAGATTTTCATTGACAGACAGCCCTAATGTTAATTTACACATATAAATGACAGGACCATTATAAAATAAAGCAAATCAAAGCAATAAAACAAAGCAAACAAAATAAAACAAAGCAAACACAACACAAAGCAAGGAAAGCAAACAAATAAAACAAGAAAACAAAAAGCAAGACAACACAAGACAAAACAAAACAAAAAGAAATACAAAAACAAAACAAATAAAAAATTAAAAGCAAAACATAAAAAGCAAAAAACAAAAAAACAAAAACAAAAAAACAATACAATGCAAAGCAAAAAAAAAAAAATTAAATAAATTAAAAAAAAAATCAACAATGCAATACAAAACAAAGAAAAATACAATAATAAAACTATAACCTAAAGTGTCTATATGTCACAATATAGTCTATATCCTAGACTACATTAATCAATTTTGCTACAGTGTTGGGTTGTCACTGTATTCCCAGTGTAAAGTTTGGGATCTGTAGAATCTCTGATCTAAATTTTAAAAAAAAGTACACTAATTATATAAGAAAACAGATTAATAAGTCTACGTCTCTAAAATAGTCTTGTTAAGAGCAGATTTTAATTCAGAATTACTTTGACGCTCGCTGGGACTGGACATGTTAGACTTAAAAGCATAATTTCTTCCTAAATTGGTCAAGTACAGATAACATCCCAGATAAAACCCATATGAGGGAATATCTATTTAAAAACAGCTTCTCTGAGGCAAATAAGGCAATGCGACTGAAACATTTGACTCAAAGCCCATTCACTAATTCACACCAATATTCCCCAATGCATTGAGCTCTATGGAGAAAGAAACCTCATGTGAGGCTTTACCTGAACTGGCATTGCGAACAGGTTGGGACACAGGAAGAAGAACCACATCAGCTGATTGGTGTCTATAGCGACGAGGTTGCAGATCTGGCCCACTGTCATTTCCCCCATGGACATGTTGGAGGTGCAGAGACGCATTATTTTATTGAAGATCTTTGTCTGGAAGTGAAACCGGTTATCATATTATAGGCGGTGATGGGGATAACGGATTACAAGTAACACGAGTTACGTAATCAGGTTACTTACTAGTAAAGTAATGTATTACTTTTAAATTTACAACAAATACTTTTTCAAATCAGTAACACAAGTTACTCTGTTTCCCATTTATTCACTGACACCTCTTCTGTCCCCAAGTTGAAAGAAATTGGCAGAGGCACTTTCTTCAGCCTGAGGCTTATTAATTTCACTTTTGGTGTGAAAGGGCCTTTACATTTGCCAAAAATATAACTTTTGGGTTTTTGGTTATTAAAAAATAAATTAGCAAGCCCAGCCTGGGTGACAAAACATAATGCAAAAGTAATGTAATGCATTATTTTCCATAAAAAGTAACTAAGTAATGCAATTAGTTACTTTTTACGGAGTAACACAATATTGTAATGTATTACTTTTAAAGGGGTCATGAACTGAGAAACAAAAATTCCCTTGATCTTTTGATATGAAAACATCCTGTAAGTTTCAGAACAGAACTCTTTGTTGTTAGCCTAAAAACAGCTTATATTGTAGGCAGTCTGCAAAAAAGATAAAAGAAAAAGATGATGCTGTGCCGACTATATTGGATCTGACAGTAATGTTGCAACACAAGTGTAAGTTTCATTACGTGGTCATATAGCTTTGTCTCTTTTTACAGATCGTTTAATATGTATTGAGTTATTTATGTGTTTTTGACCTAAATCACAGCAGCATCCATCTATGAGGAATGTTGCTGTCAAACATACACAACTCTAAGCCAATCAGGGCAGTGGGTGTTTACTTCCGAGTCTACAATCATCCACGCCTATTCAAACAGAGCGTTCTGATGAAGAGGGTTAAAAACAGGACAGAAAATAGCTTATTACTTCTAAATTATGATGTTTTGATGTAAAAATCTTGATAACATTATAAATGGACCTCAGAGAACAGTACAAAAGCAGTTCATGACCCCTTTAAAAGTAAGGGATTTGGGCAATCAAAGGCTGTGAAGTCATTGAAGTCTCTGCTGTGCTGACCTGAATAGCTCCTCTCAGGTTAATTCCAGTCTCGATGGCAACATAGTATGAGGCCTGGAGGAAAGTCCTCTGGAGGAGCAGAGTGAAGAACAGCAGCACAGCAAGGACATAAGCGTTAGCAAGAAACTCCTGGGAGGAGATGAAGTAGATTCCAAGATGCTTCACCTGAAACATATCAAACCATTTAGCGTTAGCCATGACTATCCCCTATAAAAACTAGTTCTGTCATGAAAACTCTCAGACAATGTTAATGTGTTTGGTCTTGGCGGAATAGATCTGCTATGCTGCTGCTGCTACGGCAGAGCAAGTACCGAGACTTGCTACTGCCAATACATCTACAGACATGCTGCTGTGAGCATGTAAGAAATACTGCTGCTGCACATATAACATATATGAAATAACCCCATATTGCATAGCTTACATGAATCACCCCGTAGCAGATCTATACAGGTGGAGCTGGGGAAGGTGGAGGGTTTCTGAAGCGTGCTGCAACTGCTACAGCAAGCACTTGCTAAGTATTTGAATATTGAACAGCAAGCTCATTGGCTGCTGATACAAAAAAGAGCCAATCAGCTAAGCCATGAGATAATGATGTCAGATTGAGTTTATCCTATCAGACTGCTCCATCTAGAGTTTCATGACAGAACTTTGGATTTAGGCAGTGAGAGGTTACGGCCACATTACTACATTTTATAAGCTAAACCAGTTTTTAATGCGACTAGTACTAGTCTTTCCCTACTACGGCACTATCCTGTCACCAATCAGTAATTTTCATCTAAAGAGAAAGCACAGGACACTAATTATAATTCTAATGTGCAACTATATCATATAATTAAAGATTAGAGCAGCAACAAATGAGTCAATTAAACCAATGAAAAAGAATCACCACTGACAGAACAATAAGTCTCCTCACTGCATTTTCAACTTATGAAATAAGAATAAGAACAAGATAATTAAAGGAAATTTAATCACTACTATACAAATGCGTAAAATTAAGCTATAGAAACTCATTAAAGTTTGCCATTGGCAAGTGAACACAATTTCTGAAGTGAAATCTATGAAAATGCCATAACCATAAATGAATAATGACACTCAGTTATTACTTTCAGCAGACGTGTGTCCCCTCAAAGTTTTATTAAATTTTTTTTAAATCACCCAGTGACCGAATCTATCTACAACAATTATAAAATACCCAAAATGTTACAAACAAACAAATAAATCGTTTTGGAAAAAAAAAAAAAAAAAAAAAAAACTGTACACATTTATAATAAATTATGAAATTATTAATTAATAACAAAAAACAAAACAAAACCAAAAAACCTAGGACAACTTATCTCTAAAGCAAGAGCTACTGCTGATGCCTCTCTCTAAATAAATAAATAAAATGACATGCATGGTGGCCATGGCTTTTAGTGTGGTAACTAGATAAATAATTATTTAGGCATATAGAACATTTTATTTTCTATGTAAATTGTTTATTCATCTTATATCGGTGTCTTGCCATTACTAACTCCATGTGGTGAAATGGATTACATCATACGAAGACATCCAAACAGACCAACATCCGACATCTGAGAGCCAGACTGTTGCTGTTAAACAGTATGGTGTTAAACTTTTTAATAATTAATGACAGCAGCATGACGATAAAACGCTTTGTAACACAAGATGAAAATGTTACATGAAAAGACACAGCCATGGCCAGAAGTGAGTCCCCCATTGCAATGGTTCCTAATTTTACCCTCAAAATACCTCAGAGAACAAAAGTACTTGTTCATGACAAAAACAAAAATACGTTTACGTTTGGACCAACTAAAATTCTGCCCTTATTCTTGGTTGTTTTACATGTGGCTCAGATGGGTGTAAAAGACAGAGATGTTCTTACCGGTGGCTGAATGGTGTGGTTCTCTTTACTGAGATGGTGCACAATGCCAGAGATGCAGAGCGGACCAGCAAAGCCAAGCAGATCTGCCATGAAACGGTAGGTGATGCTGAGAAGGAGAGGTTTTCCGAAAGCCTGTCGCAGAGCCGTCCAGATCCACTTGGGCCCTTGCGGCTGAATGCCTTGAGGCCTCTGAATAAGTAACAGAAAAGTAAAGACAGATATGAATAGAACCATGATTATGATCTAACACAATAACCATCATGGAACCTCATAAGTGACTGATTTGGAATGTTCTACATAGACAGCAAATCCAGCAAATGAAGAAATTAGATTCCAGCATTTGAGTTAGCATGTTGCTAGGCTAAGTATGGGATTATTAAGTGTAAAACATAGAAAGCACACTCAAACACTAGCTAAATCTTATCACTTTTTAGTCAATTATTTTATTGATACATTTTGGTATTGAATGACATACAAGTGAATTTAAAGATATATCCCTTGAAGAATAGTTTATCTTATGTAGAAAACATAATTTTCTAAGAATAAGGGCCAGAGTTACTAACAGCTTGCGTCAGCACAAACCATCTTTTGGTGTTAAAATAGTACTGTCGGGATTTGCTAAACACGCACAGTGATGAATTAGTGCTGAAAAGGCATGGACACAGTTATTTTTGCGCCTGACCTTATTGAATATGCATTTGTAGGAGTTTCCCTTTCAGACACAAAATTTATGGGAGGAGAGTATTAAAATGAATCACACAAAAAGATTTACTAACATTTGCACTCGTCAAATTACTGGTATTTGCACCATTATTTAACGCCCCAAAAAAGCATGCTATTTTGCGCTTGAAATGGCTGCAATTATTGTTATAGCTGGAGGCACAGCAGAGAACAGAGAGCGTGTGGTAGAAGGGAGATTATTTTTTCCACACGCATTAATTTATTTGGAATGCCAGAAGAACACATTATCAGTTTGCCAAGCCATGTTATTTTTAATTTGCTTCAGGAAACAAAAGACGACTTGGAACCCCCAACTAGGAGACACGCAATATCAAATCTATCAAAACTTCTTGCAACCCTTCATTTTTTGGCCTCCGGTTATTTCTCAATGTACTGTGGCTTCTTTATTTCTTTATTTGCGACTATGCTAATTTGTGCTGCGCTTGGTATATTGCGTTGGTCGATATGTAAATGAGATGTTGCGTCTGTGTTCTTTAATTTGTGCGCTGTTAGTAAATCACCCGCAGAAATTTCCACACCCATCGGCACTGTTTTGGACTTGCGGTCTCGTGCTAATTTGCCCTGTTTAGTAAAACTGGACCTAAGTGTGAAATGAATAGACCCTTAATTTCATGTTATTTGCAATTAAACGAAACAGTATTATATTTTAAATTTATATTAAATGCAATATGCTGAAATTTAAAGTGCACATCATATTTTCATGACTCTTATCGTTTTTAACATATGATTAAAGAGTGAGCTTGTAAGGGATCGTCTTATCTGCAAATGATACGTTTTGCTAAATTACAGTTTTATGTTGATACCTACATCTAGGAACAATCTTTGCTTTTGAGGTTGTTCAGGTTGTACAGGTAGGCATCTTTCTAGCTTTCAGAACAGGGCTTTTATCTTTTCTTTATCTAGTGATACAGGTGCCACATTTTCTCTCTTATGTCTAATGGAAAATTAATGACTAAGAAATTATTCAAATAAACAAACAAGCATTTCTTGTTTGAACATTTTACATCCTGAATGTTTTAGAAAAATGAATTTACACAGACATACTGAGAAATTAGGAAATGAGCTATTCCTTCCTTGTGTTTTGTTATGCTAATATGCATTTAAAGGCAACACACATGCATAATTATAGTGCTGTTATGGATTGCTCTGTGCATTTCAAACACCTTTTTGCTGTATTAGTGGATTTGTTTTCTAACAGACTGCTGTAATTTTCCGGCATGCATTTTTATTTGAAATGCAATTAAACATAAAACTCTGAATCTCTTTAGCTCTGACCCTGTCATTTTTCTAAACCAAATGTTGTAGCCATAAACTTGAAGAGGTTACTGTGAACTAAAAACACCTTTGTGCAATGAAATATTCTCTGAACATTCAAAATATCCAGTTCCTTAAATGTTTTAAAACATTTTTTATATGAATGCTAAGGGAATATTCCATTTTTATAACGTATCTTTTTATAATGTATCATCATGGGAATGTTACTTTTGAATGTTCTCTGAACGTTCTGAAACAAGTAGTAATATTTAAAAAAATATTTAACACAACTAAAGTCCAACTAAAACAATGAACTTTGATGAATGTTTGTGTATAACTTTGAGAAAACCTTGCCAGAACATTCTGTGAACATTCCCTGTTAGCACATTCGTACATTTCTGTTATTAAGTGAAGAAAAATGTATGACAGGGGTTAATTTTATCATTTGAGAATTGATTAGATGGTGAAAAATGGGTGTTGCACATCAGAATGGATCCGGATGTGATGCTAATCCTGAACTATTGGACTAGAGGATGGAATCAATCATATGTAGCATTTATTATTGCCATTACTAATTGAGTTCATCACATGAGACATGACCGATGTCACACCGCGCTCATGCCAGACGTGAAAACTGTCACATTATGAACTCTCACAATATCTGTTTACCTGGAGTTGAGCGCACAAACACGTAACAGCACACGCCATATGCTCTTTATTCCCATGAGAACAGAGACGCAGAAGTCCTTCACCCCGCTGAGGGTCAAAAGGTCACTGCATTCACAAAGCAAAAGGAACATCTTCTGTTCTGAAGACACGTACGCTCTAGATGTGAAATTTAAGTGGTATTCCACATCTGTCTTCCTGTGGTTTGTGACATACGTGACTTTTCACTTCATCTCCATTATCAAAGAGAGAGCCGCCATCCCCAAATCCACAGAGAACAGATAAGCAGATGTTTTTTTGTGTGTAACATCATTTTAAACAGACTCTTGTGAGACTTGTAAGAATACTATTATTGAGATAATACTATCATTAAGAATACTACTATTACTAAGACATGCTACTGCAGTAATATTAATATGTATAGCACATTTTTTCATTATTTTAAAATGTAATTACATTATTTACATTTTTAATGCCACTTGCTATTCTGAATAATATCCAATGTAATGAGATCATGTGACAACAGAGTGTTGCGGGATGCTATATTTTTGAAGGCCAAAACCCCGAAGGAAGTTAGCATGTTAGCACTTCCGGTTCCGGATTTAGCACTTTTGTATTTCTGTAGGCCAAACTTTGGAAACAAGTTAGCATGTTATCCCTTTCGGTTCCAGTTTTAGCGCTTACATATTTTTGTAGGCCAAAACTCAGAAACGAGTTAGCATGTTAGTACTTCCGGTTCCAGTTTTAGCACTTCTGTATTTATGTAGGGCAAAATCTGTAAACAAGTTGTTGTCTTAGCATTTCCGGTTCAAGTAATTTCCATATTTTTGTAGGCCAAAACCTGGAAATTAGAATTTTAGTAATTACCGTTCCGCTTTTAGCAGTTCTGTATTTTTTTAGGCCAAAACCCTTAAACAAGTTATCATGTTTCAATTCCGGTTTTAGCACTTCCATATTTTTTAAGGCCAAAACCTGGCAAAAAGTTACCATGTTAGCACATTTGGTTCTGGTTTTAGCGCTTGCACATTTTTTAGGCAAAAACAAGGAAACAAGCTAGCATTTTAGCACTTTAGTAAATGTTTATTTTTTATTTATTTATTTATTTTTTTTAAATGGACTTTTGGTTAAATGCCTGAAATAAAGTCTGTGTTTAACACAAGCTTAAGATATTTTCACATTTTATTCTACAACATAAAACACCTCTGTAAATCCCCTTGTGATTTTTTATAGCTCTTACTTATCTTGAAAAAGGCAGTTGCTAACAAGTGGCTAAATGAGACTACAGAGGTTGTCAGGGACATTAAACGCTCTCATCCACTCACTAATCTGCTTTTACAGCATTGCTGTGTTCATAACGGTGCTTTTGGAAACTATTCTAACTCAAATACTGGGATTTTTTTGTTTATGTTTTTTTAAATAAAGCCCTAAAGTGCCAGAGTCAGTATACAGTAGTTTGTTTAGAATCTACGTTTAGCTTTTTACTTTTGTAGATTGTATTTAGGCTTCAAACTCTATAAAAATCTTCTTTTACTCATTGTTTGCTGTCACATCCTAGCATTGGCAGAGAAAATAAGGAAACTTCCCTAAAATAGTATTTGTAAAAGGAAAAAAAAAAAAGAAAAAAAAATTACAGATTCTTAAAACTTACCTTCTGGACTTCAAAGGCCTCACGGAGCTTCAGGTAGTTAGTTAGAGCTCTCATAGCAATTGGTAGCTTGCCAATGACCTTCAGATCGATGGGGCGTCTGTGTGCTGCAGTGATGAAGGTGTTCATCCACCAGTATGTACTTTTGGACAGCAGGTTCACGAATGGCTGCAGGAATCGAACCCCCAGGTCCTGTAAATCCTCCGGGGGCTTCACTTCAGTGGGGTGTGCAAAGCACATATATCGCTGTAGAAAAATAGAGAAAACGCTGTCAAAATTCTTCCAATTGTACATGAAAGAAAAAGCAATGCTTCTAATCTCAACATTGAAGAACATAATTTAAAAACAGTGAATTCCCACTGATTGATGACAAAACACAAAGGCAAACTATTTCTGGACTGTGAAACTTCATGGCTTCAGGCATTCTATAAATATTCAGTAAAGTTTAATTTCATAAATGAAGAATTTAATTAATGAAAGAATAAATGAAACAGTTAAGACTAATTGTTCTAGGTTGCTTCATGTCTATCTAGTTAGAAATTATTGCAAATTCAAACTTGTTTGCTCAAAAATATTATATATTATATTATATTACCAGTTACAAATATTGCAAATAAACATTACAAAGCACTTGAAAATATTATAATTACAATAATATTATATTATTAAGAATATTATATTATCATTATTACCATATATTATAATAAATATATATATATATATATATATATATATATATATATATATATATATATATATATATATATATACATATATATATATATATAAATAATAATAAAAAAAATATATATATACAGATTTTTAATCACATAAAGACACTGAAATGTAACAAAAAAATCAGTATCTTAAAGAAAAAACCTGACGTTTAAATCATAAAACCAACTGATATGCTTCACACATGCATGTGCAAATGGTGTAATGAATCCAAGTGCAGTGTTTTAATTAATCTCTCTTTTTCTTTTTAATAACTGGCCTGTGATAGCTCAAAATTAATTACATTAGAACAGAGATATTGCACACAAACATCCTCTGGTGGAACATGTGATCCATTTTATGTCAATTCATAAAATCATAACACAGCTCTCTGCACCAGAACACTGCAGTTATAATGAGATGCATAGCTATAATTAAACCAGTCATATTTATGGTCATACAGCTTCAGTCTAATAGCTTTGGAAGACTTACAAAATAGTACATAAGTTGCAGTGACCACATTTAATCATTTTTGGAGCTCAGCAGCACCCATTTCCATTTACTTTCATTGCATGGAAAAGAGCAGCTTGGACACTCTACTAAATATCTCCTTTTGTGTTTTACAGAAGAGAAATGTCATCAGGGTTTGAAACAACACGTGGTAGAGAAAACACTCTGTATTCCGACAGATAAAACTTCAGAAAGCAGATTAAAAACCGGACTGAATTCAGAGCATCCCAAATTCCCTGCAGTCTGTCAGCAAACGTGATCAGACTTGTATTTTCCAAGACTGCAATATATAGCAAGACAATCACAGCCAGAGGCTGAAGAATAAGAGAAATCAAAATGGACAATGGAGAATCAATGGCCAGGAATACAAATCACACACACACAATCATTTACCCTCCTCAGGATGACGTTGATCTCCACGGCCAACAACAGGCCGTATAACAGCGTCAGTAAGCCTGTGATCCCGAAGCGCAGCTGTCTCAATCCAATGCCGTGTTCTGTGTACTTGGCAAACTTGATTGTTTTAGAGAAAAATGCCAGAACCCAGTAAATGAGCAAAGCTGTAAAAGAAAAATAAATCTAATGATATATGACATCCCTCCCTCTACACACATTAGCACCAAAGGCATCAGTCTCTGCTGGTTTTGCACAGCAGGCGAAACTTTGAAATGGCTTCTCACTCCAGATGTTCAGAGACAGGATGATAAATACGGTTAGAGTCTCTTTAAAACGTCCTGCCATCCTCAAAAATATTGCAATCGAGGAATGTGATTACAGGGCTGTGACTTCAATCTCTAGTCTAGACAATGTTCAGATGATTTGAAGTCATTGTAACAAACAATTTTATCCTGGAAATGAAACTGTAGTTGAAAATAGCATTGCACCATCAAGAGCCATTAGTCTGTAGCACTGCAATGCAGTCGTTTTTTAGAAAAATGAGATATGTTTTAATGTAGCTGAACAATTCAATTATTCTTTCAAAAGATGCATACTTATTATTTAAATTGCTGTAATTCCCATGTTACAGTTAATGGTGCTTTACATCACTCTTTAGAAAGTGATTTGCATTGTATATTAAACATGCATATCACATCCAAATAACAGAAAACTCAGTCCTTAATAAGCAAAAGACACTATAAGGTTGACACGCACTGATCAGAAGTTTGGGGAAGTTGGAGGTCTCTATGTTGTGGTAGTAGACGATTGACGTGATGGCAGCCATGAAGGCCAAACATGATGGCATAAAGAGGTGCAGGTGGACCGACTGATTAAACCTGAGAAAGAAAGAGAGAGAAAGGTTTAGGCATGGATAAAATAAAATAAAATAAAATAAAATAAAATAAAATTTTTGGTAATTTCCATATTTTTTTTTATTCCATTCTCAAGATTTTAATTTATATATAATTAATGCATATTAACTATTGGTAATTTTATTCCACATGGATATATTAAATTGATCAAAAGTGAGAGTAAAAACATTTATGATGTTACAAAAATATTTTTTATTTCAAATCAGTGCTGTTCTTTTGAACTTTCTATTCTTCAAAGAATCCTGACAACAAATGTAACAAATCTGAAGAGCTTTCCTGTAGCTCAAATAGTAGAGCATGGCACTAGCAACGCCAAGATCATGGGTTCGATTCCCAGGGAAAGCAAGAGGTGATAAAATGTGAAAAACTGTAACTTGAATGCAATGTATGTCGCTTTGGATAAAAGTGTCTGCTAAATGCATTAAAAAAAAAAAAAATCTAGCCTTGCATCTTAGGAATAAATTACATTTTACAATATATTCACATAGAAAACTGTTATTTTAAATTGTAATATTATTTTACAATACTACTGTTTTCATTGTATTTCTGGCTGTATTTAAATGCAGCCTTGGTGAGTGTAAGAGACTTTTTTTCTGTGTGTGTATTAATATATATATATATATATATATATATATACACACAGTATATGCATTACCTTTAAATGAAAAAATGATAATAGATAATGATAATGATGATGATTTTCAAAACAAAAAAGGAAAGAGAATGTGCTTAATTGTCATGAAAATAATAAGACAAAAAAAAAAAAATCCTAATAACTTACATTGAAATTGATTGGGGTGAAATATGCCCTAGACAGGTTCTTGAAAGGTTTCATGAGATTCACACAGACTGAAAGACAGACAGAAAAATCGATACATAAATCTCACCCATCGGACACGATGCCCTCGGCTATTTCACAGACGATGATGAAGAGCAGGATGAAGGTGAGGATCCAGCGGAGGTTGTGTCCAGGGAAGTGCAGCCAAGTGCTGTGATGGATGTGCACCTTGGAACTCTGACTCCCCCAACCTACAGTTCAGTGATTAAATATCTGTACATCACTCACAGCAACATAATTCTCTCTGACAGGAAGTGATGTAAACTATGCTTGAGGAATAAATTGTTTGTCCATATATGATCATCCTTAATAAAATACATCACACATGCA
The DNA here is from genome assembly GCA_039654775.1 of Spinibarbus caldwelli. Classification (NCBI taxonomy): domain Eukaryota; kingdom Metazoa; phylum Chordata; class Actinopteri; order Cypriniformes; family Cyprinidae; genus Spinibarbus; species Spinibarbus caldwelli. The sequence goes on along the minus strand of CM077265.1, from coordinate 18,940,341 downwards.
CATTTGGCAGGTGCTTTTATACAGAGTGAGAAATTCTAACTTGAGAAAATATACTGTGTCAGTGGAAAAAGTGTCTCAAAATCAATGTCCTTCCCAGGTTGCTGTAATAACACTGGGACAGATTTTGCCCTTGATATCCTGAAGAACCGGATATTGGAGATATGAGGATGCTGATTCAAAACAAACAGCAACATGTATTGCATATTAAAACTGATGTAGGTTTTTTTATGCATAATATTCCCCACAAAAAATGTCCATCTGAGATGGGATTTGTATGGAATTCAATGATTCTGATTCACTGATCCGGCCCTTAAGTGTTCTGTTGCTGAAGAAACAGCAACATTATTTATTTAAATATCTTATTATTATTATCAATATTGAAAACAGTTGTGATGCATAATATTTTTGTAAAAATGTCATTTTTTCAAGATTATTAGATCAATGTAAAGTTCAAAAGAACAACATTTATTTGAACCATATTTATTATCAGCAGAAACGTGGCATCTGCAGGACGCAGGATATTGTTTATCAAAAATTTGTTCACAGAAAAAAAATGATTTAAAAATGTAAAAAAATCAGTAATGATTCCAAATCATTTGAAAAATTAATAATAGAAAGTGTGACTGTAGGTTAGTTCAGGTTAGTTCACTGACATTAGTGGGACTGTTTACCGTTGTTCTGACTCTTCTGGTATGGCGAATCAGTATGATGGCTTCAGCTGTACATTCCACCACTAAGGTCACATTGGTTTGTCTAAAATAAAAATGTTTCCCACAGCGGCTTGACAAACTCTATCCTGGTCTCTCTATGTGGTTCACCAAACCACATTTGTGACAAATGACTACTTGAGTGCAGATAAATTATGCAGTGTTTATCTTCATAATGAATGAGCCAAATGTTCAAAAATGAATTTCAAAGAGCTCATTAATCATTTCCTGTCTGTTTCTCTGATCCTTTTACAAACAAAACACCAATCTAAATGGTGCGGTACACCTTCAAAAGTAAGTATACAAAAACCTGCATATCATGTTTCTGTCTGTCTGTCTGTCTGTCTGTCTGTCTGTCTGTCTATCTATCTATCTATCTATCTATCTATCTATCTATCCATCCATCCATCTGTCTATTCGTCTCTCAGTTTATCTATTTGTCTGTCTGTCTTTCTACCCATCTATATATCTGCCTGTCTATGCATCCATCCGTCTATCTACTTGTCTATCTATTCGTATAATCTTCCCGTCTGTTTATCCACCCATCTATGTGTCCTCTGTCTATCCAACTATCTGTCTACCTGCCTATCTATCCATCTATCCTTCCATCTGTCTATCTGCCCTTCTATCTATCTGTGTCCGTCTGTCTATCCAACTTTCTGTCTATCTCCCTGTCTTTCCATCTGTCTATCCACCCATCTTTCTGTCTATCCAACTGTCTATCCATCCGTCTATCCGTTTGTCTATCTATCCATTTGTCCTTCCGTCTATCTGCCCATCTGTCTGTCTATGTGTCTGTCTGTCTACCTGTCTGTGCATCTATCTATCTATCTATCTATCTATCTATCTATCTATCTATCTATCTATCTATCTATCTATCTATCATCAGTCTGTCTATCCACCTGTCTATCTATCTGTCTCTCATTCTGTCTATCCGTCCACCTGTCTATCCGTCTATGTATCCATCCATCCTTCTGTCTGTCTGTCTATCCCTTTGCTGTCTATCCATCCGTCTATCCGCTCGTTTATCTATGTGCCTCTCTCTCTCTCTCTCTCTATCTATCTATCTATCTATCTAGTCTGTCTATCCATCTATCATCTATCTGCCTGTCTATCTTTCCATCCTTCCATCTCTCTATCTCTCTATCTGTCTGCCTATCTATCATAATTAAACTTACAGTACATAGTAAAGTCATAGAGTGTTCATTCACTCCATCCACTTAGTATTGTGACACAAGCGTGCACTAGTTCTCACCTGTCTTTGACACTCACCGATGAAGAGGATAGGAAAAGTGATGAAGAGCAGGAAGACGTGTGGCACCACTGTGAGGGCGTCCAGGAAGCAGCCATTGTTGAGGACACCGGCGTCCACGTTGTACGCGGCCGAGTTGTTGTCGTTGCCACAGAACGCCAAGGACATGGTGGTATCGGGTCTCTGAGGTGATCCAGTAGGAGAAAGACCGAAACAGGAGGAAAAAGAGGACAAGAAAGGGATAAAAAGCTAGAAGAGATCCTCTCAGAACATAATCTGTCCACAGAGGAGCCGTTACATCCTTGCTGTAGGTGGAGTATATCAGCTGAAGTGAATCACTGCACAGGTACAGCGCAATAGCGGCTCCGCTTCTGCATGGAATGAGCACATCCAAACAGCTTCTCTCCGACAGGGGGATGCCTGCAACGGATTCCACCGGCAAAGCCACGGCTCATGGGCATGCTTTTAAAAACCGCTGCAGCTTAATGCCATCAAAAAACAAAAAGTATCTCCATTCGTGCACAAATACATGTGCGTGTGCTCAGGATGCGATCTGGCCGTGCTGCGGTGATCAAGAGCTCAGAGTTGACCTTGTGGGAGGATAGCTGTATGGCGGAGTGTGTGCATGAGAGTGTGATGAGGGAAGAGAGAAGGAGGGAGAGAGAGACAGTATGATGGAAATTAGAGAGAGGGGAGCGGGAGGGAGGGGGAGATAGCAGGAGAGGAGAGAATTGCATTGAGGGCGGCACTGAAAAACCAGCACGCACGTCACAGTGAGGTACACGCCTGGCATGAGACATCAAACATATTCATGAGCGGTGAACTGACTCACAGTAAACAAAGACTGATCTGGTTGGACTGTCAGGAAATACAAAAGCCGAAGCAAACTTACAGTATAAGATGGTGGAAGGACGAAAGGCTATGTAACGAGGTCACACAGAAATAGTGGTTTACTAATATGGGCTGTTCAGTGGATGATGCTGACATCTAGAAAACATGGCTGCTAAAGTGTCAATATATAACACAGTTTAGGAACAGTAAATGAGATTCATATTATATAATGTTTACTCAAAATTAAAATTTGGAACAGAAATTTATTACCTATAATCTGTCAGTAAATTTTGGAATTGTCTAGATTTTGGAACCTAGACTTGTTCAGCTGATGCTGATAATTAAAACAAAACAAAACAAAAACAAAAACAAAACAGAAAAACAAACAAAACAATTAAAATAACAAAATCAAACTGAAAAAAGTCTACAAACAAAAAACAGATCAAAACACTGAAAAAACAGAAAAACAAACACAACACAAAGCAAATAAAAACAATAAAAAAAGAGAAAATTAAACAAAAACAGAAAAAATCAAATACAAAAATGAACAAAAAAATAAATAAATAAAATGAAACAAAACAGAAAAATAAAACTTACAAAACAAATGAATATAAAACAAAAACCGAAAACTAGCACAAAACAAATTAAACAAACAAAAAAAAAACAAACAAACATACAAAACAAATGAAAATAAAACAAAAACAGAAAACAAACACAGACAGAAAACAAACAAATAAAAACAGATCAAAAACAAAACAGGAAAGCAAACAAAATAAATAAAAACAAAAAAAAAAAGATGAAGAAAAAAACAGAAAACAAAAATAATTTTGAGTTGTTTATTGGCTCGGACTAACAGACTGTTGCTGCACTACACTCATATGGGCTGTTTTATTTTAAAATGGAGGCTAATTTAAAAAAGGTAAGGCTATGTCAGAATTTCTTTGTCAACCAAAGGCTGCAGTTTGAAGGATTACACCTTTCTGTGTCTAGACAGGCTCCCTGACCCATGCTGATATAGATCTAGATTGTATATGGACTGCGGTTCATCCTTATTTCTGTCCAAAACTAAAACACCCCCACCAGACACACTGTGATAACCTTTTAAGTCGTGACGTATTGTCAAGTATGGTGACCCATACTCGAAATTGGTGCTCTGCATTTAACCCATCCAAGTGCACACACACAGCAGTGAATAGTGAACAAACGCACACACACACCGTGAACACACACCCGGAGCAGTGGGCAGCCATTGCTCCAGCACCCGGGGAGCAATTGGGGGTTCGGTGCCTTGCTCAAGGGCACCTCAGTCATGGTATCGAAGGCAGAGAGAGTGCTGTTTGTTCACAATCCCCACCTTCAATTCCTGCCAGTGCGAGAATCGAACCGGCAACCTTCAGGTTACAAGCCCAACTCCCTAACCATTAGGCCACGACTTCCCCATTCTCTTTTGATGTAGTGGTGAGAAGATAAGTTTGATCTAACACTCAAAGTTACAGAGAGGTGTGGCATGTTATAGACATGCTATTTCAGAAAAGCAAAGTGCGAATTCACAATCCTGCCGTCCAGAAAAAACATGTGCATAAAAGCACGTCACAGTCCATTAAGAGAATGAATAAGGTAAGCATCTGCAACCTGACTGAATGCTCTAGGAGCAGCAGATGCAGCAGAGCAACACTGCCACTTTATCACACTGTAATTTAATTCCCCTCAAAAAGCGTTTTGTGAAGATTAAATGAGTAGCATGACCCTATAATCTGCACTACACAGCGGGTCAAATTAAAAGACAGCCTAGAGGTATATTATTTCAGTCAATATGTAATGAATTCTATGTGTATTGTAGTTCCGATCAAGTGTTCTTTAGTAATCACCTAGACTGCTCTTAGTCTTCTAAAAAAAAAATAATAATAATAATAATATATATATATATATATATATATATATATATATATATATATATATATATATATATATAATTATTTTATTTATTTATATAAATTATATATATAATAATAATTATTTACATCAAGGAGATATGCTTTGTGCAGTACAATGTGTGTATTTTATTCTATTTACAAATCTAATCAGAATAAAAATAAACAGCATTTTGGAGTCCAAATAATACTGTACCCTTATGCGCACCTCATGCAAGAGCAACAAAAGAGAAATGATTTCCGTGGAAAGCTGGCTCTAGTATATCGATTTTTTGATCTTTTGGCCTTCACCCAATTGAAACAGAAGATCCATTCCAAAACAACCGCGCATGCGCAGCATTCTATCGCATCTTGTCACAACCGTCCAAAAAGAGCGTTAAAATGGTAACGACGTCGAAATTTACAATAAAGCGACATCAGGTTCATGTATTTGTTATGGGAAACGCTTCATAAAAAGTACACCATCTTTCTTTGATGTAGCTGCGAGTCTTGTATTTGTAAACCTACATATGCTTTTCCTAACAACTTCCTCACAGAAAAATAGAGTTGAAAAGCAAAAAAGCAGTATAAATACACAAAACACATTCGTGTTTGAAGGCTAATTAAAGGCTAACATGTAGTTAAAACTCTATAGTTATAAACATATCTAATGGCAGCCACTTCACCTATCAATCAAAATAAATTAGCATACCGGTCTGTAGCGTGTGATCATCATCTTGAAATTCCAGTTGTTCCCAAAAACCAGTCCAGAGACCTCGCCGTTCAAAATAAGCGCCTAATAGGTTAAGAATAGAACATAACTGATATTTTTCCGTGTCTTTGCCATAGGGTCCGAGTTTCTCCTCAGAGGAACTAACCAAGGTGCTGAAAAGAGGCGTTACACAATCCGACCGTTTCAAATTCCCAAACACCGATTTGAAAGTTGCTCGAGCTCAGTTCATCTAACTGTCACGTACACGCGCGCGACACGCGCGACCAATCACTGATGCTGCAGAACAACGCGACTACTGCTAATCAATCAAACAATAGAAGAATACAGTAACCGATATATGACACTGCGTTTAATGATAAACCAAGAGCATGGAATTCTAGCTAATACAACCTACAATAAATGTAATAACTTTGGTTGAAATACATATTCTGTCGAGGTTGGGACTAAAAGGACCTAAAATACTGCCTTCACATGAAAGCGACCCACTATTCATTCGCTAAGCGTATATGGGCCAAATTCGACAGGTGCTGAAGATACTGCTAGTGAAAACTAGCCAATCAGGACGCCAGCTGAGGACTCGTCATCACAGCACAACAAACCGCCAAACAAAGAGCTCATTTGATATATCAGAAATCATACAAACATATTAATGCATGTGTGTTGCTTAGCAAACAACAGTAAAAGCGTGGCCTAAAAAGTAAATTATGCATTTCTAAATCACAAAGCATAAAGTGTAAAAAGGGAAAGGAAATTTACAGCAAATACTTAAATTAGCAGGTTGCTATATGAAATCTAAACATGAAAGAGATAACGTCACTGTTCACAGAATGAGCATGAAGAAGACATGGTGAAAATATGCTTAAAGGGACAATTACTATCTGCTGCTGCCAGGAGGCCATTACTGGTAGTGCAAGAGCATACACCTTCGGGGACGAATAATGAATGCTTCCATGAGCATCTGCATACATCCAAATGTTTTTGTCTCATAGTTTGCTCATAGAGAGCCAATATTTTCATAATTCCACGCACAATACAGACAGACATTTATAGCAACATTCAGTAGCAAAAGGACAGACCAAAGGAAATAATTCACGTGTACTATTGAACAAAAGTGCATTTCCCAAAAACCTTATATATGGTCGCAAGTTCTGTCGTTACCAACATTTTGGTAACTAAATTAACATACACACACACACACACACACACACACACACACACACACACACACACACAATAACCGATGCCCCTTCAGATTTTTAAATGTATAACTTCCAAAAGATGAGTTTTTTTTTTCTTTCTCAGTGTAAATTAGATACAAAATTGTGACCCAAAGTTGGTACCTGTTGGCAAATTTCGCCGTTTTGAAGCCAAAATATATTTTACAAAATATTAATTTATCAACACAACACAACCAAAGGGTTTTTGTATTCAGTGAGATATGTATTGCATGTCACAGTTAACTGCATCAGGTAGCTACAACAATAACGTGTAATGTCATGTCAAACATTTGTCATAAATATGTCATAAATAACTATCATTCACTTTATCACCTGGCAGACTGACAATCAAACAGAATTCAATAAAAAAGAAAAAAAAAACACTTTATTTTGCATATCAGTGATGTATTAAATGCAATAGCTATGTTCTCCTGCTGATGCTATACTAATGAGAGAATGAGAGAATTTATGAAGTCACTGGTATTACATGTAAATACCTTTAGACTGAAAGATTTCATTTACACTTTATTGGTCAAAAACATGTCAAGTAAAGTCACCTTTATTTATATAGCACTTTATACAACAGAGATTGTTTCAAAGCAGCTTAACAGTATTAAAGAGGAATGATGCAAAATGAGGCAAATCCAAATTCTGCTGTAAAGCAGCTGTAGCAAGAAAATAGTGTAATTTTTTTTTAGCTCCTTGAGTTCGGTGTTGGATCAGTTCAGTTTAGTTCAGTAACTGTGTGAAGTTTATTCATTATGAAACAAGTTTAAGTCTGCTATATAAGCAGCTAGACAGCAGTGTTGTTATTCAACTCGAGTAAGTTCAATGTTGGGTTCAATAACACCTTTGGTAATAGCCATTCCTCTTCTGCAAGTCCTCGTCACTCTTAGTCTGTAAAGAAATTACTTGACTGAAAAGAGTATTAAAAAAAATAACAAAAACCAAAATGAGACAAGAATCACTACAACAATGACAGATAGAGCATTTCAGAAAGTTACATGAACTTTGAAGCAATAAATATGTTAACACAAATCCTTTATGTATTTAATCCCATTTTATTAACCAGTTTATTAACCCATTTTATTAACCATATTAACAAGCAAAAATGATTTTAGATAAACAACATTTGTGTAGTGTGTGGGTTTTGAACTTTCTTCTCTTGTGTTTTATTCCAGTGGTTTTCAATCCTGGCCCTGGGGACCCACCGCTCTGCTTATTTTGTATGTCTCTGTAATCTGACACACTCAGTTCAGTGCATGGATCTCTCTCCTAACCAGCTCATGATCTGAATCAGGTGTGTTAAATAAGAGAGGCACACAAAATGTGCAGAGCCGTGGGTGCCAAGGACCAGGATTGAAAACCACTGTTCTATTCTTCATGCAATCCAGAATTGCAGCATAGCTGAAAGGTTTGTTTGAGCTTATTGAATTTACATTTACACTTATTCATTTCACTTTTAGCGTGAAAGGGCTTTTACATTTGCCAAAAAAAAAAAAAAAAAAAAAAAAAAAATATTTATTTTTTTTAATATGAAAAACACACAGACAAGCCCAGGCCAAATGATAAAAAGCAACACAAATGTAACTAATGTATTACTTTTCATAAAAAGTAACTATTGTAACACAAATTCGTTTTTTTTAGGGCGTAATGCAATATTGTAATGTATTACTTTAAAAAGTAATTTTTTCCGAACACATGATGGCAAACACATTGAAGATAAGTGGACTACATGTCAATATGCTGTTTTCTTAAAAAAAAAAAATACATAAATAAATAAATAATGCAGTTTATTCGGTGTACTGAAGAGAACAACGGGACATAGATCGCTGAATTGTCTGAATTGGTACTACATTTGATAAAGGTGACAAAATATGTTCTACGGTATGCATGCAATTTTCTAAGAAAACTTCTGCCAGCGATTTCCTGGCCTGTTGATGACTCATACTTCCAACTCATTTCTGAGAATATACTCTGACACAAACATCAGAATTTCACAATTGTACAAAGCGGCATTTCTTTGGGCAAAGTCAAGAATGCAATCACCGTTTGTGAAGAGCAAGTCCTGTATTTCACATTAACATACTATTCTCATGAAAAATATGCTGTGTTCAGAATTATTATGCAAGTGACAGGAACTCAGCGAAATCAGTGAAAGTTTAGTTTTTCAAAGAAAGTGTTTGTTTTATTTCTCATACCTTTTTAGATAACTGGTATCAGTCTCAGCCAGGTTTTTCAATTATATGCCCATTGATATTATGCAATATTGATGGTGGAAGAAAATTTTCCTAAGAAAAACATGAGAAAATGTCTTGCAAAAGGCATGAGAGCAACTGATACTTGGCAAAAACAGTCATCAAACTTTTGAAAGACTTGTGAGTATGCACAGAAGAATTTGTCAGATAGAGACTTAAGGAAAGTATAAATTAATGGTATTAAAAGGGCAGCTGATTAAAAAGCAGCAGAAGCTGCTCAGCAGGTGTCTCTGGAGCCTCCAGGAGTGTCCAAAACTGTTCCTGGAGGCCCACTATCCTGCAGAGTTTAGCTCCAACATACCTCAACCAGCTAATCAAGGTCTTCAGACTCACTAGAAACTTCCAGGCAAGTGTTCTGGAGTTAAACTCTGCAGGATGTTGGCCCTCCAGAAGCAGAATTGGACACTCATGTTCCAGATAAGCTTAAAGCTGCATTTCGGCCACCCCTAACCAAAGCTCACAAAGAGAAACATTTGCAGTAGTCTTTGAAATACATGAAGACTCATTTTCAAACGGTTTCATTCACCGACAAATGCAGTGCTACCATGGATGGTCCAGATGGATGTAGTTCTGGAAAGCTGTTGAATAGCCACCCTGTTCCAACAAGACTGCACCATCAGCAAGGAGATGACAGAGATTTGGGCTAAAATATTTGGAAGTGAGATGGTAGCCTAGGTCCATTTAGAGTGGTGGGCTGTTTAAAAAAATAATAAATTAATAATACTTTTTTTTTTTTTAAAAAAACCTAAGAAAATTGGGGATTAAAGTCCAAAACCTGACTTGAAATAACCTAACAAATCAATCGGGGCAAAAGTGGTTTGAAAGAGGTGTAAAGGAAGCGATTCATGTAAAAGTGGAGCGTCCCTCTTTGAATAGGGGAGGGGGTTTGAGACATCATCTGTCCCACGCCTATGATGCTGTGCTGGAAACGGTGCCGCAACGCTGCAAGGAGAGATTGGGGTACTCCGTCCAGAGCGGAGGAGGGGCACCATCATGAGCTGTAACACCATCTACTCTGGCAGGTGTTTAATCTAAGTAGATCATAGCAGTAATGCCATGTAGAGGTACTTATGCTAATGATGCTTTTCGGTAAAAAATCTTTTATTGTATCATGTTTGGTTTCATAGTGACGAAAGATTCTGTGTGCTTGATGGATCCACCAGACATCATGCTGCCTGTGAGTATGACAGCTTTTAAAACAGTCATGTAAAATAATGAGTTTAACTGAGTTTAATTAGTGGTTACAGGTTGAAGGCCCATCCACAGTTGAGGAGGATGAGGAGACAGTGTCTGTATGTTCAAGGATGCCTGAGGTAGTCACAGGTTCCATGTGATACTGTATTGTATATTTAAAAGTGTACTTGTGTGATAAGGTGATCATAACGTGTTTTCAAATATTATTGGCTGCAGGATGCTGACACAGTTCTAGAGCCCTCTCAGTCTGGGACCACATGTGACAAAGTGAGTATTAAGAAATGAAAACAATGTGCCAAGAGCATTCAATGAAATAACTTAAATATATGTTGCTACAGAACCCAGAAAACATAAAAGGAGTATATAAACGCTACCTCCTTAAACAAATGGAAGCAAATGATACTGACATCCAGTATAAAAAAAAACTGAAGATGAGAAAGTTGGAGCTGGAAATTCAACAACTACAGAAAAATGCAAGTAGAACTGCCATTAAAAAAAAAAAAAAAAAAAAGACGACCTTTTTGATCATTTTCCACAACATTTATTTGTATGTTTTCACCCCTAACAGGCAGCTTCACTCTGAATAAAGGAAAATGACAGATTAAAGATTTTGACTTCTGTGTGTCTGTTAAATTAAGGGGAAAGTTGAGGGGCCAGTGAAAAATTTTTTGGACCATATTAAGCAAAATAATTATGGGAATGTGTGTCTCGTATAACTCTGCCTGTTTCATTTTCTTCAAATACTGCTTCAATGCCCCAGTCTTCCTCTGCAACAATCCTTGGTTGCTTCTCTCTCCTCAGACAGGCAATGTTATGGAGCACTACACAAGCAACTACAATGTCACATGCCCTAGGTGGAGTCACTCTGACGTGCTTCAGGCACTGGAACCTTGACTTTATGAGCCCAAATGCCATCTCTATACGACCTCTTGTGCGTGCATGGGCAATGTTGTAGATGTGCTGTGCCTCTGTCTGGGGCTCCTGATAGGGAGTCAAGAGGTAAGGCAGGCATGCGTATCCCTTGTCTCCCAGCAAAACTCCTGAGAATTCACCTGCATAGATTTTTTTTTTTGTTTTTGTTTTTTAGAAACTAATTTGAAGACTTTTTGCCATTTGTTAAGTGACTAGCATACCTCTTGCCAGTTGCTGGTAGACAGATGAGGCTCGAAAGATTCTGGAGTCATGCACAGAGCCTGGCCATTTGGCCTCTACATTTGTGATGATGCAATCTGCATCACAGATCATCTAAAAAAAAAAATAAATAAAAATAAAAAATTAAACATGTAGGTCACTACACTGTAATTTTATAAGAAATATAAAACATGAGTATTGTAACTACATTTAATTGCAATGAACCGAACACTGGTGCCCAGCTTAGTACAGAACAATCAGTGCTACAGTATAGCCTTCAATATCATCTCAGTGGGACTGTACCTGTACACTGATGCGGTGTACTGATTTCCTATTTACAAAGTCTGCTTCATGTGGACCAGATGGACACTTAAAATGCACATGGGTGCAGTCCAGTGCACCGATAACATTTGAGAAACCTAGGAAAATTATTAGTTTGGTTTAAAATGTGTCCTGTGTAACATCAACAGTCAAGAAATGTTTCCACGTTTTATAGTTATTTGAACTTACCAGCTATTCCATAAAAGGCATGTTTAATGGTACGAATTGCTCTGTGGCCAGGGAATGTGATGAACACATTGAGGAGTCTTTTTAAAGAAAGGTACACTGTTCGTACAGAGCGGCAAACCGATGCTTTGCTGATATTCTCTGCATCTCCAACTGTGTACAAAAATGTTCCACTGGCAAAAAAAGCGAAGTGCAATGCACACCGTCTGCGGGACTGTGAGCGCTGTATTGTGGCATGTGTTATTTGCAATGTGTGGGCTCAGCAATCTACAAATATACGCAATCCCATCTCTTGAGAACCTAGACCTGTCCCTGAAAGTTTGCGCTCTTTGAAATGCCCTTCGCACGATAATAGCTCCCTCATCCACCACCTCATCAATGAAAGGACACGCCATGGTTAAGTTTGGAAAGGAGTTCAGCTCCCTATTTATACACTTTTAATTAATTCATTACCAAACTCATCAACCAAACTCACTAACTAAACACGTAACTTCTTTACATTTCTTAGTCTTTTTGTACCTTATAATTTCTTAAATTTATTAGTAAAAGTACATTTCCTTATTTATTTTATTAATAGTGGTTAAGTGAAATAAAATGGCATGAAATTACCAGCAAGTGAGTATTAATGGTATTCTGGTTAAGCATGAACTAAGACTTAGTCTGACAGTTAGCCTGCCCCGGACCAGGTTAATTTCCCAGCATAAGTTCCAAGAGTAACTGAGTTTGAACTTTAAGTTTGATTTGTGAAACCGAATCCACCAACAATAAGCCTGACTAACCAAAATAAGCCTGGCTTGTACTCTAATCTTGTTTTATGGAACAGGCCCGAGGTTAGTTTCCCAGCAAAAGTTGCCACAGTGACTGAGCTTGAGCTATGGTAGATTTGCTTTATGAAACCAACTCAAGTAACAATTAGTCAGACTAATTAAAATAACCCTGGCTTATTTGGTAGATTTTGTTTTATGAAACAGCCCCCATGTGTGTCCAAACCTGTTCCTGGAAGGCCACTGTCCTGCAGAGTTTAGCTCCAAACCTAATTAAACACACCTGAACCAGCTAATCAAGGCTTTCAGTCTCACTAGAAACTTGCAAGCAAGTGTGTTGGAGCTAAACTGTGCAGGATACTGGTCTTCCAGAATCAGGATTGGGCACCCCTGCTTTAAGATTTGTGAGGGTGTCCAAATGACCTCTGCAAGATATATGGAATTCCTAAATTCCCATTTGTTATGCTATAAAAAGAAGAATCATGCCTTCTCAAGTAAAATGATATTCATGCCGAACAAGTACCATCCAATGCTGCAAAAAAAAAACAACAAAAAAAAAACAACATGGTGTGGCCACCATCATTCTCTGGACTCAATCCTATTGAGAACCTGTGGAGCATCATTAAAAGTAAGATCTATGAGTGTGTGAGGCAGTATACCTCAAAACAGCAGCTTTGTGAAGCAATACTGGCATCCTTAAATGACAAAACCTACATGGAGCCCTATCATACACCCAGCGCAGTGCAATGCAAGTGTTTTTTATTTTTTATTTTTTGCTAGTTTCAGACCGAGGCAGTTATCATTTTCACGTCCAGCACCACGTTTTTTAAATAGCAAATGCACTTGTGCCCATCTGTTCGCCAATGGGCGTGCTGATCTGAAAACGAGGTGTGTTCAGGCGCATTGTTGGTGCGTTGCTATTTTGAGGCAGCTGAAATAGACCGTGCCATTGAGCAACTGAAACCTGGTGTAAAGTCAATGGCGCAGTATTTTTATTTTATTTTTTTTTAACTTAAAGGCCGCATTAGTAATATGCGCCTATAGGCGGGTGCACAACATGCGTACACTGCTTATTACACACACAGGGACGCGCAGCAGCACACAAACATGCCAAATATTAAAAACGAAAGGCTTACAACGTAAAAGATTATTATTGTGTACACAAGGATAAAAATGCCTACATGTCATAATGGATAGTCATTGCATGTATTAGAATTACTTATTTGCAGTAATGACTTTGTTGGAATCCGACTTGAATTGTAGATGGTCTGCTCTCCCGCTTTAACCTCACGCACGAGCAGATCCGTTCCTCTCTGGAGAAGCGTTCAGTCTTTGCTCTTGCAAATTCCGCCAGGTAAATAGCGAATTCGCCATGGTGTAAGCGCAACTGGCTTTTAATGGGAATGGGAGATGAGACTCTGATTGGTTTATTGCATGTTATGCCCAAAACACACCCATGACTCAATAGGTACAACTCTTTTCTGGTGCGCCGACTGTTTTTTTATTAATTTTATTTTTTTTTTTTCATCGTTAAACCAGCAAAAGTGGATTCGGACACACCCAAAGTGCACCACTTCATCAGTCAAAGATTTTGTGTTCATTATAACCCATTGATTGTTTTTAAACTGTATTCTGCATAAGTATTTGGAACAATATATTTTGTTTTCTTCTCAAAGTATCGATACAACTGTTGTTATCAGTTCTTTCGCATATGTCCACATTGTAATATAATTGTTGAAGATTAAAAAAAAAATCCTTAATCATACTGAATATACTGAATCAAATTACTGTTTAGCATAAACAAACAAAATGGCATGCAGATGGAAACAGTTTATGCGGAAACCAACAGTTTCATTAATTTGAAGAAACTGAGATGGCACCCTACACAGGCTGCGTGACTTGGAAAGAAAATTGTCTTTAAAAGTAAAAATATAGCACAATGAGTCTCCTTTTAAGGAAATGCAAAGTGCGCTTCTTGATTTCAACATCTTGTACGGGTGGTATGTGTAATATCAGCCGAAAATTATGAAAATGCAAACCTGCAACCTAACCACAAAGATGCCCAAAGGTTACAGTACAACTCCAGTTCTGTGTTATCTGACAATCAGTTCTAGGAACAGTATCTTCATGAGTCATGTTGAACAGTTTTCAGGTAGTGCCATACAGTATAAATTCCCCAGCCTTATACAGTCAACTACATATTGCATAGAGATTCATCTAACTCATCTAACAGGTAACTTTTACTGGCCTCTCCCATTTATTCTTTTTAACTATTTTGGTCTCATTATAATGTTTTTGTTGCTGTTTTTCAGGCACTTTCAGGAAATTCTTTTACAGACAAAAAATGTCAGAAAGCCAAGGTGGGTAAATATTTCTAAATTGTTTCAAAGATAAAATTGAAACTACTCACGTTTAACCTTGTAAATAACTGACACAAGACAAAACCATCATAGTAACTCACGCTTGTGATTCTACAGAACTTGTGATCGCAAGTAGCCCAGACTTTATTCGGGAGCTTCTTCCATCTGCTCAGCGTACGGCTTTGCTCTACCACCTCTCTTACCTGTGTTTGGCTAAGTTCCCCAAGTTGGAGAGGATTCTCAGAGAGCGTGCTGTTGAAACCCAGCTTCTCTTTGGGTCATCTGAAGCTCTTCTGCTGAAGGTAAAGCCAAGGTTTTTAAGACATTTCTGTTATTCAAACCCATGTCCAATACACTATGAAGGTTCAAAAAAGATGTTTTCACTGCAATTTTGGTTTCCCAAAGAACCCTTCAGTGAACGGTTCTCAAAAGAACTCATCAAGAACATTAAAAACCATGGATACGTTTCCACCAAATCTGCAATTCAGAAACTATTTATTATATATATATAATGCTTTATGGAATACAAAATGCTTCAAAGCATAATAATTAATAAACAGAAAATACAGCCTCGGTGTCACAGTTGTTCAGTTTCAGAAATCAGAATTTCTGTGAAAATTAAAATGATCTATAAAGCAGCTCTCTGATGTGTTAATTTTGATTGACTGATTGATTGATTTTGTTTTTTAAATATGAAACTTGTGGATAAATAATGTAAACCTTTTTTTTCTGTCTTTCAGTGTGCTGCCACAAGTAAAAACCTGGTTTCCACACTTTTGCCTGCGCTGAAGGCTGCTGTTGAAAACAATAAATGCACTTTGGCCATTCAGTCCCTGGAAAAAGCAAGAGCATGGATCACTGACATTGTTAACAAAGTGGAACAGATTGTAGAGAGGTAAAATGTTATGAAATGTTGCTAAAATAATTTATTTATTTATTTTTTTCATAAGAACGTGTAATAAGATGGTAAAATTTACCATATCTAGACCACTTTTAATATGGCCACTGGATGTATGCCACCATGTTTCAGTGCATTATCAAGAACATTTGCTATGTTTAAGCTGATGATTAATATGAAATGTTATCATCAGATATGACCAACACAACCAGAGTGTGGCTACATGCACCAGTGATGTGATCAATGAAAAGGCTGAGACAGAAAAAAAAATAGCACAAGCTTATAAGGAGATAGATGCTCTGCAGAAGGAAGTGATTGATCTCAACCAGGAATTGTGGAAAAACAACCAGGAAATTGGACGAATTGAGGAAATGGTTGCAAAGAAAAACAATGAGCTGCAGAATCATATTAGACAGTCTTCTAACAAAAATAATGGTCTGTGTATCATGGCTATCCTGATACCATTTGTTGGACCCTTAATTAAATCCATTCATGATGCGCAAACTGGCCAAGCTGTGGCTGTGAAAACCCAGGCTATCTCCAATGAGTTGTCTCAACTCTCCAATGAGAAGTCCAGCCTGAGGAACAAGGAGTGGAACATCCATGTCAGGTTGACTGATATGCAGCTGAAGTTGGCAAGCATGAAATTAGAAAAGGGTGAGATGCTTTCACTTAAAAGATCTCCAGTTGTGCTCGATAAATTCTCAGGATTACATATAAATGGTCAGAAGCCTCAGAGTGATCTTTCATAATTAATGTCTGCTTTATGTTGTTCTAAAGGTTCAATACCTGACCCTGTCCATCTGAACGATGTCCAAACCTGCCTCACCCGAATCCAACAGATTCTGATTCAGCTTAAGAAGTTCTGGGAAGCAGTGAGTGTAATGCTGGAGTCTCTCAAAGACGAGACTTTTGCTAATGAACACTTCATTGCGGAGTATGAACTGAAGGAGATCTTTCTGCAGTCTATCACTATAGCACAACAGGTAACTTAGACACTGAGTAAATTTTCATTTAGAGGTTTACAGAATTTCATCTTGATTGCATTTTCTGTTGCGATTTTCATTTTGTAACTCAAATCTTTCAGCATTGGAAGTCCTTCGGTGAATCCTGTCTGAATGCCAAGGGCATCTTTAGCTTGCAGACTAAGGACGCATATAAGTTCCTGGAGACCAGTCCGTCTTCACTGTCACCAGAGGAATGGAAAAGACAGTATGACGCTGTCATTGTGAAGCTGAACAAAATAAGTCCTGATCCCTGCACTACCCAAGTGAAACCTGCCACCGCTCAGTAACATACCAGCTTAAGAAGTCTATACAGTACAAACAACTTACACATCTATAATGTTTCAGGCTAACTGCTCTGAATAACATATTTGTTATATCTTACGCTGTTTTAATTCTGTAAGTGAGCTAAGTTGTCAGGGATTTTCATTTCTCTTATGCCATATCTCTGTTCCCTCTTCGAAATTAAATTGCTTTGGATTTCAAAACTATAAATAGGTTTTGTTTTTTTCAACTGTATACTATCATGTACTGTGGATCCGATCACATCTCAGAATATAACACAAGAAATCAAGACCATAAACTAAAGCATGAGGAACATTTGCCGACTAAATGGTTAAACAGAAAAACAGGACATCATACACTAAATGAGTTCATTTCACACACTAACAAAGTTCTAAACAAATTCACACTTCACAAAAGAGTTTGTAAAATTGGCTCAGGATATCAAACATCCTACAACAGGATGAATTCCTAGTCTGCTAAAAATAATGCCAGAAAAATTGGAGTTACATACCCTACATGCGATTTTCTGTGAAATCTGTCAACTTTGACTGCACAATTTCTGCAGACTGGCTCTGATTTTCAGAAACTAGCATCACCCCCTGCAAACTGTAAATCGGGACAATAATCTGGGCAATCATTTTGTAGTGTATTCAAACCTTAAGACTCACAACATAACATAAGAAGGACAAGACCAGAGCACAAACAAGGGAAACATGAGGGCATAAACACACGATATTTGTCATATGTCATGTACTACAGCTTAGCAGACAATTTATTCTACTGCCCAATGGCATGGTTTTTAAGCTATCCAAATTTTGTCCTCCAAACATCTTGAAATGACCATTTCAGGGAAATCAATTTTTTTTAGACTGGACTAAACCCATCCCTAACCCTGTTTCTAAAGCCCTGTATAAGATCATGGACAAACTGGGCTGAAGTAATGACTGGAAACAGGAAAAGAGGAAACCATAAGCAAAAGCCCAGTTTCTCCAGTATATATAAGTTTATAGCTCCAGCAGCAGCTTTGATGACGTAAACGTACCAGGATTCAACCCTAAAAATACAGAGTGAATAGAAAGCAGCATGGATAAGATGATAAATACAGCATTTTTTATTAATTACATTTATTTTTAAATAAATTTAATGTACATTTATAAAGCTATATATAATAATATTTTACCCTAGTATTACGGAAAACTAGTCAACAGCTATATCATATTTACATATGATGTAAATGTGGTATTTGATTTTCTTTCTCTCTTCTGACCACCATAATCAATCTTCTCGCTATGGTTTTATTGAATTAAGTACCAATTCAAAAGGCTTTGCAGCTAATGGAACTGCTAGACAGACCAATTGGTTCCAGGCGGCAGACCTAAGGATCCTTTACTAAGTAGTTGGGGTTTAAAAAGACCATAATAAGCTACTCCCCCTGCCTGATAGCAATCCTAAAAGGAAAGCGACTCACTAATAACTTTCTATGCATACAGTATATGGTCCAAATTCAACATGTTGCAGATATTGTTATTATTAAAATTTAGCCAATCAGGACAGCAGCTAAAATTGTCATCACAGCACAATAGCAAAACTGATATGCCATTTTAGAAGGCATACAAACATACATTAAAACACCTTTTTGATAATGCATATTTATTTTGCAAACAACAACGACATGGCTCAAATAGTAAATTATGTATTTCTAAAACACAGGCATTTGATTTATGAATAATTGCATTTGCTTCACTTACAGCATATATACTAAATGATGTGCTTGCTGCAAAATGACTGTTAAAGAATGGCTCTTGATTCGTCCTGTGTTTTGTCTTAAAAAAGATCTTGTAATAAGGGTGTCAGAAACATAATAATAAAAGTAGTCTGATAGATATTTAAGAAAGGGATTTATATTTCACATCCCCACGCAAGGTGAAGAAAGAAGGTTGCTCACTTGGCAAGGAAAAGGAATTTTACAGCAAAGACTTAAATTATCAGGTCTGAAACCTACAATACAAATGACAGAATACATGAGTGCATTGGTTTGGAGAATGTGAAAAAAAAAAAAAGAAATAAAAAAGAAATAAAGAAACAGTTCACCCAAAAATGACCAAGATATACAGTATCTCACAAAATCCCTCACATTTCGGCAATCATTTTAGTATACAGTGGGTACGGAAAGTATTCAGACCCCCTTAAATTTTTCACTCTTTGTTATATTGCAGCCATTTGCTAAAATCATTTAAGTTCATTTTTTTCCTCATTAATGTACATACAGCACCCCATATTGACAGAAAAACACAGAATTGTTGACATTTTTGCAGATTTATTAAAAAAGAAAAACTGAAATCACATGGTCCTAAGTATTCAAACCCTTTGCTCAATATTTAGTAGAAGCACCCTTTTGATCTAATACAGCCATGAGTCTTTTTGAGAAAGATGCAACAAGTTGTTCACACCTGGATTTGGGGATCCTCTGCCATTCCTCCTTGCAGATCCTCTCCAGTTCTGTCAGGTTGGATGGTAAACGTTGGTGGACAGCCATTTTTAGGTCTCTCCAGAGATGCTCAATTGGGTTTAAGTCAGGGCTCTGGCTGGGCCATTCAAGAACAGTCACGGAGTTGTGAAGCCACTCCATTATTTTAGCTGTGTGCTTAGGGTCATTGTCTTGTTGGAAGGTAAACCTTCGGCCCAGTCTGAGGTCCTGAGCAGTCTGGAGAAGGTTTTCGTCCAGGATATCCCTGTACTTTGCCGCATTCATCTTTCCCTCGATTGCAAGCAGTCGTCCTGTCCCTGCAGCTGAAAAACACCCCCACAGCTTCACTGTTGGGACTGTATTGGACAGGTGATGAGCAGTGCCTGGTTTTCTCCACACATACCGCTTAGAATTAAGGCCAAAAAGTTCTATCTTGGTCTCATCAGACCAGAGAATCTTATTTCTCACCATCTTGGAGTCCTTCATGCGGGCTTTCATGTGTCTTGCACTGAGGAGAGGCTTCCGTTGGACCACTCTGCCATAAAGCCCCGACTGGTGGAGGGCTGCAGTGATGGTTGACTTTCTATAACTTTCTCCCGTCTCTCGACTGCATCTCTGGAGTTCAGCCACAGTGATCTTTGGGTTCTTCTTTACCTCTCTCACCAAGGCTCTTCTCCCCCGATAGCTCAGTTTGGCCGGACGGCCAGCTCTAGGAAGGGTTCTGGTCATCCCAAACGTCTTCCATTTAAGGATTATGGAGGCCACTGTGCTCTTAGGAACCTTAAGTGCAGCAGAAATTTTTTTGTAACCTTGGCCAGATCTGTGCCTTGCCACAATTCTGTCTCTGAGCTCTTCAGGCAGTTCCTTTGACCTCATGATTCTCATTTGCTCTGACATGCACTGTGAGCTGTAAGGTCTTATATAGACAGGTGTGTGGCTTTCCTAATCAAGTCCAATCAGTCTAATCAAACACAGCTGGACTCAAATGAAGGTGTAGAACCATCTCAAGGATGATCAGAAGAAATGGACAGCACCTGAGTTAAATATATGAGTGTCACAGCAAAGGGTCTGAATACTTAGGACCATGTGATATTTCAGTTTTTCTTTTTTAATAAATCTGCAAAAATGTCAACAATTCTGTGTTTTTCTGTCAATATGGGGTGCTGTGTGTACATTAATGAGGAAAAAAAATGAACTTAAATGATTTTAGCAAATGGCTGCAATATAACAAAGAGTGAAAAATTTAAGGGGGTCTGAATACTTTCCGTACCCACTGTATCTTTTCAAGGGACAATTCTATAGAAATGAAACTTGGATATATTTTAGAGTAGTCAATGTGCAACTTATATAGCAGTACAGATTTACTGTTCTCTGAAAATAACTCAACATACAGCCATTATTGTCAAAAAAGCTGGCAACAAAAGTGAGTACACCCTATGTGAAAACAGCTATATGTCGTTTAACCATGCAAAGCCACATGTCCTATTCATCATGTTCATGTTTTTGTCTGCTTGACAGGACTATACAAAATTTGTGTTTCTTGTTTTTAGAGCAGTTAAAATTTGGTGCTTTGAGTACAATTCTCTCATAATGACCACTGGATGTTCAACATGGCACCTCATGGCAAAGAACTCTCTGAGGATTTGAGAATTAAAATTGTTGCTCTCCACAAAGATGGCCTAGGCTATAAGAAGATCAGTAACACCCTGAAACTGAGTTACAGTACAGTGGCCAGGGTAATACAGAGGTTTTCCAAGACTGGTCCCACTCAGAACAGGCCTCACAAGGGTTGATCAAAGAAGTTGAGTCCTCGTGGTGTGCGTCAGGTGCAGAAGCTGGCTTCAAAAAACATACGCATGAGTGCTGCCAGCATTGCTTTAGAGGTTGCAGAAGTGGAAGGTCAGCTTGTCAGTGCTCAGACCATACGCCACACACTGCAACAAGTCGGTTTGCATGGCTGTCGTCCCAGAAGAAAGCCTCTTCTGAAGCTGGCTCATAAAAAAAGCCTGCAAACAGTTTGCTGAAAACAACATGGCCAAAAGCATGGATTACTGGAACCATGTCCTGTGGTCTGATAAGTCTAAGGTAAACTTGTTTGTCTCAGATGGTGTCCAGCATGTGTGGTGACGCCCTGGTGAGGAGTACCAAGAAAATTGTGTCTTGCCTACAGTCAAGAATGGTGGTGGTAGCATCATGGTCTGGGGCTGCATGAATGCTGCTGGTACTGGGGAGCTGCGGTTCATTGAGGGAAACATGGATTACAACATGTACTGTGACATTCTGAAGCAGAACATGATGCCCTCTCTTCAGAAACTGGGTTTTCCAACATGATAATGACCCCAAACACATGGCCAAGATGACAACTGCCTTGCTGATGAAGCTGAAGGTGAAGGTGATAGAGTGGCCAAGTATGTCTCCAGACCTGAACCCTATTGAACACCTATGGGGCATCCTCAAGTGGAAGGTGGAGAAGCGTCATGTGTCTAACATCCAGCAGCTCCATGATGTCATTATGGAGGAGTGGAAGAGGATGCCAGCAACAACCTGTGCCAGTTTCATTTGTGTAGTATTGTCCCTTGAGAAGATGTACTAAATTTTTTGCTGAAATGTGAGGGGTGTACTCACTTTTGTGAGATACTGTAGATGAGTTTCTTCATCTGAACAGATTTGGAGAAATTTAACATTGCATCACCTGCTCACCAATGGATCCTCTGCAGTGAATGGGTAGTGGCAAAATTCCCTGCATTTGTTTCTTATGCATAGTTTTTCACTTCACGAGATGTTAAATGATAGACTGGAGTCATGTGGATTACTTTTGCATTATTGTGATGTTTTATCAGCTGTTTGAACTCTCATTCTGATGGCACCCATTCACTGCAGAGGATCCATTGGTGAGTGGCATGATCCCGGTTAAGTGTCTTTTGTTTTGTATGGACTTTTATGTTGAAATGTGTTCTCCGGTCTCATTCTTTCTGTGCGCACTTCCTGTTTTGGTTTCTGTTTCTCCTCATTTTTGTATTAATTTCCATAGTTGTCATAATTTGTTTACCTGCTAGGAATTATCTCTGATTTCCATGGGTATTTAAGTTCTTGTGTTTCAGTCTGGGATTTGTGAGTTTTTGTGACTGGAGGAGGAACACAACATTCACACTGTACCCATCATGCCTGAATTTCCATCCATCATGGCCACCATTCCAGAGTGACGGCTGAGGACTCTTACAGGGCGGCCATGATGTCTGTAGTCTCAGCCTCAGACGTCAAGCCCACGGACTGCTGTTTGAACGTCTAATGCATATGGCACACTTAGCTGGAAAAACTTCAGGAGTTTCAAAGTCACCATCGAATCGGTTAAATTATATAGGATTTCCGGGAGATGTGTGTGTCACGTTATTTAATGTTCCACCTGGAAACAAAGATGCTGTGATGCCAAACCCCCTCACGAAAGAAGAAGGCTGTCGTGTTTCCAACTGTGATGATGAGCACTTATAAGAATCAACTAAACACTGGATTTTCAAAAGTATGTGAAAAATGTAACGTTCGCGGCATAGAATCTTTAAAATATTTCTAAGAGCTTTACACACGGTCTGTTATTGTGGCAACATTTCCACGCCCATAAACATGATGCACAAAATGAAATGTGTTTGGCTGCTTTACCTGTCAGTCATATGGCCTTTTGGGGGGGCCTTGGCCATTCAAACTGGCCAAGGTTCCCAGACCTTCTGCCGTCAGTCTGAAGGTCTGGCTAGGCAAGACTATGACTGCTGAGGACACTTACGTGGCAGCCATGTTGTGATGAGACTCTGGCCACCGCGTCAGAGTCCTCAGCCATCATGGCTGCAATGTCAGATTTCTCATCTGTCAGGGCCGCTGCAGCAGACTCTACAGGGGCTGTCTCGAGGCATGCGGCACTAGCATCTAAGATGACAGACTCCCAATGCTATTGCTCCGTGCCATAAGAAAGATGTTGTCCATGGCCACAGTGCACTCAAGCACTGCAGCTCCAGCACATCCAAGTCCAGTGGTCTCGAGTCAGGTGGTCTCTGAGGTCCTTCCACCATCTGCAGTGCTCCCGGTTATGGCCACCACTATCCTGTGTGTTTGGGCTGCACACTGCTTGTCTTATCCAGATCCTCCCAAAGCAGTGGAATCTGCTCCAGCTGTTCCCGAGACAGCAACATCTAGTCCTGAACTCTCTGCCTGTCCTATTACAACCATGGAGGTTGGTTGCAAATTCTCTGCCTGTACTGTTACGACCACGGAGTTCATTCGTGAATTCCCATGAACTCCCTCTATGTCCTGTTACAACCATGGAGGTCATCGTTGAACTTCCTGCCTGTCATGTCACGGCCAAAGAGGCCGTCTCTGAATTCTCAGCCTGCCCTGTCACGCCAAGGAGGCCGTCCTACAACCCTTTGCCTGTCCTGTCACAGCCATGAAGGCTGAACTCTCTTCTGGTCCTGTTGCAGCCACAAAGGCCATTTCTAACTCCTCTGTTCTCTCTATTCCAGTTCAGTCTGATTCGCCAAGGTGGTTTTCAGTTTGGCTTGATTTGCCGTGGGGGTCTCCACTCTTGTCAGCTCCGTTGAAGTGGTCTTCTGTCCTGTCTGATCCACCGTGTGGATCTGCAGCCCCGTTTGCTGTGCTGTGGTGGTCTCCTGCTACATTGTGGAGATCTTCTGTTCAGTCTGCTCTGCTGTGGTGGTCTTTTGCTCCACCGCGAGGTGGTCCATCCTGTCAGCTCCAACTTGGTGGTCTTCAGCTCAGCCTTGGAGGTTCTCAGCTCTATCTGCTCTGCCTTGGTGGTCTCCAGTTCATTAAGCTGTGCCTTGGTGGTTTAAAGCTCCACCTGCTCTGCCGTGGGGTCTTCAGCTCTGCCTGCTCTGATAACCTCATGATAGTGAGGTATTGCTTAATTTCTCTAAATCTGTTCCCATGAAGAAACAAACTCATTTACATCTTGGTTGACCCAAGGATGAGTAAATATTCAGAAAATTTTAATTTTTTTGGTAAATTATTCCTTTAAAGGCACAATTATTATCAGCTGCAACCAGGAGGCCATTAGTTGTAGTGCAAAAATAAATGCCTTCAAGCACAAATATTGCTTCTAGTTTGCTCCTTGGGAACCAATGATAGAATGAATCCATACACAGTAGTCCTATACCAGTAACATGCAGTAGCAAAAGGACAGATCAAACCAGCAATAATCAATGCACACGACATGTAACAATCCTTTTGAACAACATCAATCAGAACGACTGCACAGCCTTGTAAACAAGAGTATTTAATTTTGCATTATTGAGTTATTAGCATAAGAAATACCCAACTGAAAACATCTGGGTGGGTTTCCAGATTGACAAAGAGATTGTCACATGATGCATAATGCAAAAGTCCTTTAGTCAGGGTGGTGCCATATTTAATTTTTGACAGGAATGGAAATGAAGCTGTGAGGGATGGAAGTACAGTGCGTTCAATGGATTATACTGTTGTTTAACAACATAATGATTGTTTAGCTGACAAAACATCTTTCTGAAAAAGACTTTCAGTAGACAATAAATCTCCATACAACAGTTTTGTGAAAATTACATGGTCTAGTACCTTTATTAAGTGTGTGCTGTTGTAACAACTGTAAGTCTATTTCTCAAAGCCTCGTTTTCATCAGCATTCATTTCAATATCGACTCTAACCTGAGTCTATGGATCAGTTTGGAGCTTTTACCACTGGGCTAGTGGCGATCAGGTTGGGGGATGGGGGGTCCTCATCTGAAGGATGTAGATCTGTCTGTACACAGGGGCACTGGCTTGGAAAACCTTTTTCTTTGGAGTGGGTCTGACTGATGCTGCTTTAGCGCTGAAGACATACAGCAGATGACAGGTTCACTACTGAGTCCCATTTACACCACCGATTGCTTTTTTCATTGGGGATAATGGAAACAGACCACATAATGCATTGAAGCGAATTGAATTTGGGAGGCACTGGAGCTGTCATTGTGTGCGGTCACATATCATATATTACGAAGAAGAATGTAACTATATGTACACTTCACCTTCATATTCCTTTGGTGGAGACACTGTGATGACCAGGTCAGTCCAGTGCTGAAAGCACATGCATGAAAAAATGTCAAACACATGCATATGAACAAAAGAATTAAGGTCAGATAAATTTTAGCACATAATAAAAGATGTGTTGTTAGTGATTTTTCCTCCTACATG
Organism: Spinibarbus caldwelli; assembly: GCA_039654775.1. Classification (NCBI taxonomy): domain Eukaryota; kingdom Metazoa; phylum Chordata; class Actinopteri; order Cypriniformes; family Cyprinidae; genus Spinibarbus; species Spinibarbus caldwelli. The sequence goes on along the minus strand of CM077265.1, from coordinate 18,914,614 downwards.
TTTCATTTGCATTAATGAAATGCATCAACTGTGAATAACATTAGCCTACTTAAAACCCCACCTTTTTAACATTTGACAGGCACAATGGCACAGTGTTCTTGCTACATTCTGCTGCATTTCTGCTTCAAGTCTTCATCTATATTTTATGATGCTCGCTGAAGAAATCATTATAGCAGCAGGACCATGTGTGCTTTCTTGTGATTCACATCTTCCAGGAAAAATAAGAAAATATATGAAAACAAAGAAGAGACATTAACTGACTAATTTGCAATAGCTTAGGTTGTTTTAACTTTCTAATATCTAAAAATAATACCTAATTACAGCCACACTATTTCTGTAACAAATGTGTGGGGAAATTTACGTAATTCTGCAGAACTGACTTAATGCAGCATTTATGTCATGTTGAAATTATGATAATTACTGTAATGGTGCAATTAAGACCTTAGAGATTCTACACTGTGTTATTCACATCATTGCACTCTGAAATTATTCATTTCTATTCTTGTGCAGCTTTGTTATTGATAACAGTAAAATACAAAAATCCCTACATTTCAGTATTCTTCCAACCTAATTTCATGAGAAAATGTAACTATTTTACATTTAAGTGAATTTGTGGTGAATTTTATACAGTCTGAGTCACTATTTTTTTAGGAAAAAAAAAAAAAAAAAAAAAAAAAAAAAACCTAAGCATGAAGGTTCACTCCTAAACTAAATCCTCAGTAAGGTGTCAGCAGATTGTAAAGAAAGCAATACCAGCTTCATCAAAATATTCAAATAACACAAATGCAAGATGATGGTGAATGTGTTGAATTTGATGAATGATGGGTATTTAAATTCTGTGTAAAACTTGTAGCTGACAATAAAACTTTTACTTGAATAGTTCACCCAAAAATGAAAATTTGTTGAAAATAAACTCACTCTCAGGCCATCCAAGATGTAGATGAGTTTGTTTCTTCATCAGAACAGATTTGGAGAAATGTAGCATTACATCACTTGCTCACCAATGGATCCTCTGCAGTGAATGGGTGCCGTCAGAATGAGAGTTGAAACATCTGATAAAAACATCACATTAATCCACAAACAATCCACACCACTCCATCAATTAACATCTTGTGAAGCGAAAATTAGCAGTTTTAAAACACAACTAAATGTTTTATTAAGTCAATATAATACAATAAATGAGATCAGAGAGCTAATCTAGATTTCCGCATGATTCTAAGTAGTTTTCATGGTGTTGATGTATGGTCGCTGGGGAGTTTGGTGTGTTTGCTACAGCATAAAGTCAAAAGAACTGATGGTCAAATCTCTATGATATCCTGTAAAACGTGTTATTTTTGTATGACCCACCATGTTTATTTGCCGCACCCCCCCTGTAGATGTACGACACAACACCACAATCTTTCCCAATGGGGAGTCGATTCCCCCTTCTATGGCCAGATCAAGCTTTCCTTCCTTAAGTATGTGTATAGAATAATAATAATTAAAAAAAATCTTCCAAATTCTTCCTAAATTACCTTCTTAATTCTCAAAAGTCGCACATCTCTGCCAGCTATCTGCTCAGCCGTGAACTGTGAAAACATACATTTTGAGCAAATGTGGTGAAAGAAATAGTCCACAGAGGAACATTCAGTGAGTGTGGAATATATGTTATACAATATAAAAATGGGTACAGAGAGTGACTGTTAATGTAAAGGGTTACAGTACCATGGAATATGGATCAAAATCATCCACGTATTCCTGAAATCCCTGTAAAACAAAAAGGAAAAACAGACAATGGAGTGTATATTCTGTAAAAATGTGAGGTGGCCATCTGAGGACTCAGTTTAAGCAGAAACAAATTAGTAATCACTGATTTCCAAGAAAAGACAAATGAACGTACTCGGTTACGAACATAACCTCGGTTCCCTGATATACAGGAACGAGTACTGCGTCTTGCTAAAGACGCTATGGGAAAGAGTCCTTTTTTCTCCTGAAATGAAGCCTTTTTCAATCACGCAGTATAACTGCACGGCCATCGGTTCGTGCAGTGCATTAAAGATGAACCAATGGCTCGGCAGTGGTGCTGCAGGAATCTATGGCTGCGAAACCCGCCAAAGCCTGCCAGAATGGGCGGTGCCATCTGGCTATATAAGGGGCCGCTTCGCCACAGGATTCAGGTTACTTCGACTGAAGCGATGACTGAGTCGTGCAGCTACCTGGCATGGCTAGCAACGCAGTACTCGTTCCCGTATCTCAGGGAACCGAGGTTACGTTCATAACCGAGTACGTTCCCTTTCGATACTTTGCTAGACCATGTCCAGGAAGAGGCAACATCTCTAGTTGAATGGCTCTTACTCCAATGGGGCATTGTAGGCCCAAGGAAGAGTTAGCTAGCAGAATAGTGTCAGAATAGTGCCCTTAGGCGCGGCCACCGAAGCAGACAAAGAGCTGTTCTAATGGGTCCTCATTGCGGTCTGAGCACCAGGCGGAGAACACTGACCATTTAGTGGCGTAGAGGTTCCTTGTAGCCGGAGCTCTAGCCTGAGAAATGGTGTTTAGAACACACTCTGGGAGGCATGCAGGCTCCCGTCGAGTGGCCAAAGATGCAGAGCCCACAGCTCTGGCCGGGGGTGCCATATTGTCCTTTTCGCCTGCGAGAGAAGATCCCGCCTCAGGGGAATGGGCCATGGGGCTGCTATAAGCAGCTGTGACAGCTCGGCCAACCAATGCTGGTTTTTCCAGAGCGAGGCCACCAAAAGAACTCTGCGTTCCTGTTCCCTGATTCGCCTGATTACCTGTGGGATCAGAGCGACCGGGGGAAAAGCATAGAGAAGGAGATTGGGCCATTCGTGGGCCAACGCATCCCTGTCATTGGAATAATAGACTGGGCAATAAGAATTGTCTTTTGAGGCGAAGAGGTTTACTTCCGCCTTGCCAAAGATTTCCCAAATTGTCCTCTGCTTTTGACCAACGGCCAAACTATGGTTTTCCTTCGCACAGAGTTCCCCAACCCGTGTTGGATGCATCTGTCGAGATTACCTTCCTCCCGTAGACCATTCCCAGAGGAACGCCCTGTTCCATCCATTGAACATTCTTCCAGGGAGCCAGGGCTGATACACAGGCCTGGTTCACCCTGATAAGCAGGCGTCCGTGATGCTACGCATGGGATGGAACTCGTGGTTTCAGCCAGTACTGAAGGGGACGCATACGAAGAAGGCCCAACCGTAGCACTGGAGACGCTGCAGCCATAAGGCTCAACAGCTTCTGAAATGTCTTGAGCGGGCGAGAGGCACCGGCTTTGAAGGAGGCCGCGAGCTGCTGTAGGGCTACAGCGCGCTCTGTCGTGACCGTCGCTCTCATGTGCACTGAGTCGAACACTGTTCCCAGGAAAGAAACTCGTTGGCTGGGGGACAGTGCACTCTTGGCAACGTTCAACCTGAGCCCCAGGCATTCTAGGTGGCTGAGGAGCAGGGCTCTGTGAGATAGTGATTCCGCCTCTGACTGGGCCAGAATGAGCCAGTCGTCGAGGTAATTGAGAATGCGGATTCCCTTCTGTCTCAGGGGGGAGAGAGCCACATCTATGCACTTCGTAAGCGTGCGTGGAGCCAGGGACAGCCCGAAGGGAAGGACCGTGTATTGATAAGCCACTCCCTCGAAGTCGAATCTCAAGAATTGCCTGTGGTGGGGGGCTATCTGGATGTGAAAGTGGGCGTCTTTCAAGTCCAGAGAAAAGAACCAGTCCTCTTGGTGGATTTGCGAGAGGATCTGTTTCAGTGTAGTCATCCTGAACGGCCGTTTCATGAAGGCAAGATTCAGGCAGCTTAGATCGAGGATGGGCTGACTGGCGGCTGATGAGAGGCAGCTTGGGGGGTGGTCCGGCTGCAACGAGACTTGGCCCCCTCCTCTTTCACTCCCTCCAGTGCTATCTTGGGCCAGGGTCCCTGTTGCTTCGGAAACGGGTAGCGTTTGGCTGAGCGGGAATGCCATCGAGGCTCAGGCTTGGGTGGTTGGGCGGCGGCGGTAGCCGCGGGCTTCGGGGCCTGGTGAGTCGGCGCAGACTTGGTGCGACTCGAGGCAGCTGCAGAGCTAGAGCGTTTTGGCAGGAAGTGTTGCATGGCCTGGGACAACTTCTGTGCCTCAGTGAAATGGTCAGCAAAGCCCTCAACCGCTGGCCCAAACAGACCATTGGGAGAGATCGGTGTGTCCAAGAAAGAGACCTTGTCGGCGTCTTTGATCTCCGTCAAGGTCAGCCATAAGTGGCGCTCCAGCACTACTAGACTGGCCATGGAACGCTCTATGGCCTGAGCCATGGCCTCGGTGGCATGTAAAGCCAGGTCTGTTGCACTCCTTAGCTCCCTGAGTATCACGGGGTCTGGGCCAGACCCGTCCGTGCTGGCAAGGAGTTTGGCCTGGAAGACCTGGAGAACCGCCATAGAATGGACCGCTAGGCCGCTTGCCCAACCGAAGAGTAGGTGCATCCAGCGAGAGCCGAAGTTGTCCTACACTGCTTGGATAGATGGGCAGCCTTTGCCTTCCAATGACTCGTCCAGCGGAGGCAGCTTCTCGTATCCCTTATCTTCAGCGCTGTCGACCGAAGTAAGGGTGGATGAAGCGGAAGTACGAAGGCGTGCAGAGTATGGGGCGTGCCATGATCTGGTGAGGTCGTCATGGACCTCCGGGAAAAAAGGAGAGGATCTCTGACGAGGGGCTTGACGGCGCCCCGGCAGGAACCACTCGTCTAGACGGCTGCGGGAGGGTTCTTCTGGAGGAGACCACTCCAAACCCAGCTCTTCGAAGGCTTTCGAGAGAATGCGGAGTGATTCGGCGTCCATCCTGGGCTTAACCCTCTGGGGTCGACAAACGCGGATACGCGTTTTGTGGCAGATTTTCCTGATAAGGCCGAAATGAGCTTGAATTACTCTGCCATTTCTGATCGTACAGATAAGAGCAATACACCATTCAAATCTGTAAGGGGTCTACTTTTATTTGTATACACTCATTATAACAACTAAACTTTGTGCTTTTGAAGAATAAAGAAAACAAACAGGGTGCGCTCTCTGCCTTCTCCGTCTCCGCGAGCTGCTTTTAGAAATGCATCATTAAAATGAACTGTAACTCAGCAAATACTCAGCACAGAGACATGGGAGTTATATCTATAGAGAGCTTGAAGTGTCTACTTTTAAATGAAGCAAGTCATATGAAAACAAACATTTTGTGATAAAGTAATCCGTATGAAACCAACGCGATGTTCAGTCTTTCCCGTCTAATTCATTATCTTTAATGCAATCCCGCCCCCTCGCGGCTCGCGCCGTTCATATGTAAATATCCACGTGAGACACGTGCGCAGGGAAACGCCCAACATAAACAAAGCGCGAGGAGATCGTTCATTGCAGCTACTGTTTGTTTCTGCAAGAAGACACGCTGAGTAAAGGCTGGATTTCCCTCAAAAAACATGATGAATGCTACGTATCTAAGAATGTTTAGACCATGTGTATTATTAATAATCTGTTCACAAATATATTTTAATAGCGTGCTAAACGATAACAATTACTTCTCAAATATAAAATATCCTTTTTTTATAGTACAATGTACATCCTTTTATAGTACAAAGCATGCGTGAGTCTATGGCTGCAGAATCATATCTTAGGCAACTATAAAATCATACATGATGTTCAGGATGGCTGTATGACTACAAAATCATAGTTGGGTTTTTCCCAAACTATAATTCCTGACTACAATGTTTGAAATCGAGTAAAACATTTTGAATATGAAAGGCAATTAATCATATTTAAATTTCTTACGGCAGGATGATGTTTTCATGCTCTATATAAAACAATAAAAGTAATATGAAAGTACACTGTAACATGATGAATGCTACGAGTTTGTTTAGAACATGTTTATTAATAATAGCCTACTCTGTTCAAAAATAGATTTTAATAACGTGCTAAACAATAATAATTAGTTTCTCAGATATAAAATGTTTTTGTTTTTACGATAGTACAAAGCATGCGTGAGTCTATGGCTACAAAACCTGTGTATATATATATATATATATATATATATATATATATACACACACACACACAGATGCTCCTGATATTAACATGCTCACAAATGTTTTTTTTTTTTTTTTTGGTTGTTTGTATTTTATTGAATCAGATACCTGCACCACAGATGAATCCTGCTGACTTTCAGTCTCTTCAAACTGTTTTCCTCTGAGAGCGCTGTACCAACATCAGATTTTCAACTACACTGATATTCTATGGTAAAACAAGCTCCTTGACTACTGATTATGTTTTTTTTCTTCTTGAATCCATGGAAAGAAGCAGAAACACTTAAATAAAACAAGTAAATATCAGGTATGATTTACTTGTTTCATTTGTTGAACAGAATCTGTTGCAGAAATGACTCAAAGTCTGTTCACATCTCTGTGGTTAGATCAGTGTGCACAATAATGTGTCTTTGACCTTCATTATGTATGTTTTGATTATACTGTGTTGTAAATAAAATACAAATAATAATAAAAAAAAACAAAAATTTTTTTCAATCTCCTCACATTCTCTCTTACCTGCCTCAAAGTCACAGTCACACTGATGGGCCATTAGGGGCCATTAGGGGAGGGCCCTTTGTCTCTCAGGGGAGAATCACTTAATATTCAAGGCCATTGCCACGCCCTCGCATATAGGTTTTCGATCACATAACATGTCTTTAAAAATTTAAATCAATATATTGTTTTCTGTGAGTGAGTAAACAAGCTGATTTTCACATAATTTTGAAGCAAAAACTCTAGTCTACAAGATCCAGTTCTCAAAAGTCTTGTGAACAAATGTTCTGTATGTGTTTTATGGCCTTATTTCAGTGACTTCAAAATTTTGGTTTTTCACTAACCACGCATAAACGTTGCTTTCTCAAAAACACAATCATGTACATAAATGCTGCTAACATATTATTGTAGCCCAGTTTGTGCTGTTTACAGTGTTGTTAGACTTTAGCCATTTATATTTTTATAAGCAACTGATAAAAGCACAAATGTCAGGGCATGTCGAAACTTCTCCAGGCCCCCAAAACACCCTCAGACCCCAGAGGGTTAAAGTCGCTGGGCTCGGACGGCGGCAGGGGGGCGGGGTCGGCAGTCGAGCCCGACAGCTCCTCGGTGTCCGAGGCTGCTAATGACATGCTGTCATCTGGCAGCTCGTTGTCACTCCCCCCAAACGAGACCAGATCACTCTCGATGGCAGAGGGACGCTGGTCAGGCTGGGTGAAGAGGACGGGAGAAACCTCTCTGTGTGGAGAGAGCGAGGTACGCGGGGTCTGAGCCGACGTAAGCTCGCTCACATCCGAGCGCTGTGATCCTCTGCCCCGCTGTTTTCTTCTCACAGGCTCCTGGGAGGGAGAAAACGGGAGGGCGCGAGGGGTGGAGACGCTTTCCGAAAAGAAAGCTGTCCGCGAGCACAGAGAGGCGAGACTCATTTTCTCACAATGAGAAGATTTCGTCTCGGTGAGCGTGGATTCCGTTTGGGATTTCCCCAAGCAGGAAACGCACTCACAGTGGCCATCACTGCAATAACGGCGCAGCATTTGAAACAACGCCGAAGAAATTTGCTCTAATAGTGCTCGCCGGATGGCAGCAGGGGAAGCCGGATGACTGCTGAGCGATGCTGAAGGCAGTGGGAAAGGCGGCGAATCAGCCGAGCAGAAGATCGCGTTCCACTGTGAGGCGTGTCAACGGCGAGCAGGCTCTTCAGTCAGCGGAGATCAACAGGGAACCTCGTCGCTGCTGAAGGAGAAGAAATCTGAATCCTGTGGCGAAGCGGCTGCTTATATAGCCAGATGGCCCGGCCCATTCTGGCGGGCTTTGGCGGGCTTCGCAGCCATAGGTTCGTGCAGCACCGCTGCTGAGCCATTGGTTTGTCTTTAATGCACTGCACGAACCGATGGCTGTGCAGTTACACTGCGTGATTGAAAAAGGCTTCAGTTCAGGAGAAAAAAGGACTTTTTCCCATAGCTTCTTTAGCAAGATGCAGTACGAGTGAAGTATTGAAAGGGAACACTATATGTCTTGATAATTGTCACCTCTAATTCAGCCAATGGCAGCTTCTACTTACTCTTAATAAACTATTCAAGGCAAAGCCAGATCTGTGTTTAAAAAAAAAAAAAACATGCCTCATGACATACCTCATTAGTGTGGCATGACCATTAAATCAATCTATAAAAAGCATCTGATCTTTAAAGGTGCACTCAGTAATTTTAAATCATTTAACATGTTTAAAATGTTTAAAATTCAGTAATTTTAAATCATTTAACATGTTTAAAATGTTTAAAATTATGTACAATAAAATTATGAAATATGTTTAAAATTAAATATAAATCTCAGTAAACGGAACTTAATGTAACATAACATAAGAAACAGTACAACACATTGGATCATTTTCTATAGTACTGTACTACATGGTAAACATATTAATACTGAGAAAGAACGTGTTTGCTTTGTTGGATCCATTGGTAGCTTTCCAGTTAGTTCTGGATCTGCAGTGATGTTAGCGTACAACATAAAGGCTCTTTCCCATCCACAACACACTCAAAACCATCAAGACAAATAATCAATAATCGAGGTTTAACAGAACCAACAAACTGGATAACACACAGACATCTGGTGATGCTCTCCCTCATAAAAGATGAAAACTCACACTGAGATGCCATTTGGTGCATATGCACTCTAATATTATATAACGTTCAGTTGGAGTCTCCCATTTGTGCAGTGAATATGAGATCCACTCAAAGGCTGCTTTCACAGCAAACAAGATGTATGCAGGAAACAAGTATGACTGCATGGGGATATATAGGTGTGACTGAGGCTGAATTGTGATATATTTAAGTTAATCCACACTGTAAGACCAGTTCAGCTTCATTTGAAAGGTAAAAATATAATGTATTAACCGGAAAAAGCACAATATTTGCAATCATATACCTAATGTCCTTGAGTATTTAAAGGTATATATAAAGGGAGTATTTATAAAATAAAAACTGAATTGAATTTGTAGTGAAAAACAGCTTTTTGTTTCAATCGCACACAAGTTTTTAGTTTTTACAGTAAGTGTTCCTCATGATATGGCCCCTTTAATTATTGTCAAGGAAATAACAAAACTAGTTTTATATCAGCTCAAGGATACATTTTACCAATATCCTCCAGTGAATTATTGTTAGAAATGTAGAATGCACTTCACAGGCAGATGTATACAATCAGACAGCTGAGACTTCACTAAAGGTCCAGAGCGTTGAGAGAGAGGAGGGGTTCTAACACAAAGTAATGATGACAGTTACTTGTTTCTTGCTGGATTTAAAGGACGTGTTGTACGTGACCATCCGTTTGAGCATCTCTGGGGGCTGAAACACACATAATTATGACTGACTCTTAAAAACACACAGTAACACACACACACACACACACACACACACACACCCTCATACACACACACACAATACATGCTTGCATCAACTCATTACACGCCTTATAAGGTTTGCCTCAGCATGGCAAATAGGTCTATTAACTATTATCTATGAATCAGGCATCTGTTAACTTTACAAATACACTGACTGCACTGATGCTCTATTACAGTGTGGTAAAATGGTGAGTTGATAGAGACAAGATCATTTGAGAGAAAGGACACCTGGTTCTTTAGATAAGAGTGAAAAGAAATCATTGGACTTTCTCAACTGTTACAGCTGTTTTTTAAAAAAAAATTATAATAGCTAGGACACATTTCTCAATATGTTGGTCACTTTTTCAAAACTTGTCTTTGATAAGAGTGAACAAATAAGACAGCTGTTTATGCTTTTGCAACTGTTACAGTTTGTATAATAGCTAGGACACATTTCTCAATATGTTGGTCACTTTTTCAAAACTTTTCTTTAGATAAGAGTGAACAAATAAGACAGATCCTTATGCTTTTGCAACTGTTACTTTTTTTTTTAATCGCTAGGACACATTTCTCAATAATACTCGTCACACAGTTCTCCTTACCAGCTTTCAGCTTGGCACAGCAGTAAATTTCATATCCAAAATGCACTAAAACTACTAGCTCACTATGTGAAGAAATAGATGACCAAAATATTGAGAAATGGGTTGTAGCAACTGTAAAAAAAATGAAATAATAGAATTTTACAGTTTAATATTCTAATTTAATGTGTCTAAATAGTTTAAACTTGACAAGATTTTGCTAAATAGCAACTAAGGTGGCTTTATTTATGACTCACCCGAGCCTCCTTCAGTGTTAGTAATTTTATCATCCATCAGGCAGAACTGCAAAACCAATTGCTGGTATACCACAATGTGTGGTATCATACATGTCTGTATCACAAACGTGTTAGTTAAGTTAAACACTGAAGTTTAAAATAATATTAAATCTTGTAGTTCAAACAGTAGAGCATGGTGATAGTAATGCCAAGTCATGGGTTTAATTTCTAGGGAATCCATGAATTGATAAATGTATACCTTGAATCCAATAATTCTGAATAAAAGTGGCTGCCAAATGTATAAATTGTAAAAAGTAATACTTGAGGTTCAGGGTTTGATCAAATCTCTAACCCTGAGCCGTAGCAAACAACTTTAACAATAATAAATAAAGACTAAAGAGGCATCTCAAAGCAGCAAGTTCTTCTCCTCTCTTGCCCTTTTTGTTATGCTTCAAAAATAACCACAGAATTGGCAAGCACCCATTCATTTAATTAAGGAGGCACAAGGACAGGGCAGAACGATTAGTTTCCTTTGTGATCTGATGGAGCAGGACTGACTGTTTGATGGAGGAAGGGGAGAGCAGGTCTAGGTCTGTCACGTTGATCAATCAAAGACATTTTAATGCTTAAAGTCTCATTGTGTATACAGATGGAAAAGTCATCTTTCTTTACAACTCTCTCCCCTTCTGTCCTTCTCTTTCTGCCTTCTTAATCAGTGCAATCAGTAAAAGCAGCATCTATTTGGTCCTCCTTGAGTTTGAAAAACTCATTATAATCAGTGTGTCAAACAGCAATTGGTGCAACAATCAAACCAACGAGTTAAAGTCGTAAAGATCCAGTAGCTTATGCATGCATGTATCATCATCATCATCATCGCATGTACACACACAAGTACTTGCCATCTTACCATGGTCTCAGAGCGAAATGTGGGTCTATGTGAGGTCTGACTTCATAGCATGACAGGTTTGGACATGACAGGGTTGATCTCTCTCTGCTGTTTTAGAGGTTAGCAGAAAGGGACACAAACTTAAGGTCAGGGCATGATATACCTTCAAGAGTTACACAATCTAAACCACACAGCACAAGACTTTAGAAACATTTCATATAGCACATAAATTGAATTGTAATTGAAATGGTCTTTTTTTGTCTTTTTGTTTTTAGTAATAATGACTGTTTTTGCTAAAAAAAAACTTTTTAAATTTCATTACTTCCCAATGAAATCCTATTCCCTTAAGGAGGTATGCATATCTATAAAACAGTTCAAAGAGATACAGATTTATAAAATCCCCCCTTATCTCTCAGAAAACAGACGGTACACATTATTATCTTAAAGGTACATATTACTACTTAAAAGTACATATTGATGCCTTATAAAAGGGTACCTCCCCAGTGACAGTTTAATAAGTATTTTATTTTTTTGAGAGGTTACAAGATATGTGCCAACCAATGTTCCCTCTAAGCTGCATGCATGCGCAACCACGCAGAAGAAATAATATGCCACGCACAAGCAAAAATTAGTTGGGAAAGCCATTTGACTGAATTCTAGTAAATGCAAAATAATTGTGCTATAGAGTTGATGTCGCTATAGAGTTAGAACCAGTAAATGTGGTTTACAGGTTTCATAGAAAGCGTATTATGTGCATCAAATAAGTCACTGTAGAAATCAAATACTTTAATGGTTGCACACGAAATAGCTCAACACGAGAGCCAGCGCAAACACAATGACATAAATAAAACACTATCAAGTTTTAAAGAAGAGTGGCTTGATTAAGTGGTGGAAATCGTGTCAGACATCGAACGGGTCCTGGAGTTTACTGGCTACTTGAGGCAAGTACACGAGAGGACAGAGGCTCTACATGGAGATTATAAAATCTTGCAAACGTGTTAGGTGTCACCCAGCCCGCAGCTCTACAAATGTCTGCTATCAAGGCACCATGCGCCAATGCCCAGGAGGATGCCGCACTTCTCGTAGAGTGAGCCCTCATCCCCAGGGGGCATGGCTGATCTTGAGCTTGGTAAGCCAAGACTATGGAATCCAGTATCCAGTGGGTGAGCCTTTGCTTGGAGACAGCCTTTCCCTTTTGCTATCCCCCATAGCAAATGAAGAGCTAGTCTGAGGTCCTAAAGCTCTGCATTCAGTTCACATATAAGCGCAAGGCATGAACAGGACAGAGCAGAGTAAGGGCTGGGTCTGCCTTCTCCAAGGGCAGTGCTAGCAGGTTCTCCACCTGATCCCTGAAAGGCGTGGTGGGAACCTTGGGCATCTCCAGGGGTTTTCTTGGTGGGAGGAACACCAATCGATGAACAGATTCCACTTCAAAGCGTAGGCATGCCTTGTAGAGGGCGCTTTCGCTGAAGTGATGGTGTTCACTACCACTGGAGGTAGATCACCTAAAACCTCTGAATGGCACAAAGCGACCTCAGATGCTTCTGACTCCAAAAGAAGGGGAGATGGTGGGCAAATTGCAACATGCGATGGGAGCGTAGACCACCTTGATGTTTGATGTATGCCACGACCGTAGTGTTGTCCGTCCGGACTAGTACGTGCTTGTCATGTAGCAACAATGTGAAGCGGCGCAGAGCAAGCCATACTGCTAGCAACTTGAGGCAAATGATGTGCCAATACAGCCATTGCACATGGCACCCCAGCCGTTGGCAGAGGGATCTGTTGAGACAACAACATGCCTGGACACCTGCTAGGGGAACTCCTGCCCATAGAAAAGCAAGGTCCAACCAAGGGCTGAAAGTTTGGGGGCGGGACAAAGTGACTGTGACCCAGTGCGTGCCGCATTTCCAAGCCCATCTTGTGACTCGTTCATGTAGCCAACGCTGAAGCGTTCTCATATGAAGCAACCCAAGGGGTGTGACTGCAGCTGCAGATGCCATATGCCCCAGGAACCTTTGAAACTGTTTCAGACAACACACAGTAGCACCAACACACATCGGTATACTTGAGGGAACTTGATAGACTTTACACTGGAGACTCGTTTTCAACTTAGGAAATTTGCTCTACTCTGGTTTGACAGAGACTCTCCACCCGATGCTGAACCGTGTCCAGCTCTTCCAGATCTTCCCTCTCAGTTTCTGACACATTGTTGAATTAGTAAATCCACACCCAAACATGGAAACTTTCATACACCAATTAAAACTTGTTGGACTGCCTTTGGAATGGTATAACTGCTTACATGGGTAAATTTGACCAATAATAGTCAATGAAATTCAGAGTACCATGGAGACTGTCTCAATTACACACAATTAAAATAGGAGCACAATCTGAGTCAAGAAACCCTATTGTAACCTCATTGGAAGAAGTCTGATACCTCTTGCAGAAGTCTGCTGATTTTCATCTGCTTCTTTCATTTAACTTTCTCTTCCTTCTCTTATGGCAAGTTTCACCTAAAACTCCATCTCTTTCTTGTTCTTTTTCTTGACTTGGAGAGTATCAGTCTTGGACATCTTCCTCTTCTTTTTGGTCTCTTTTACTTTCTAAATATCCAACATGAACTGAGAACTTCTGGTGGACTTTTCACCAATGTCAACCCATCTACCATGCAAACCATAACTTCAGGCATATCAAAGATGAACAACATATGATACTTTAAGTCCCATGCAAAAACTCAACCATGATATGGTGTATTCTGCAGATTCATCCATCTAAAAGCTACCAAAAGATCCAACCAAACAAAATAACAAAGAAGATAGTCTACATGCAGTTGAAGTGTCTAGAAAAAGGATAAGTTTGTCTGTAATGCCATCTGATTTCTTTCTTTACTCTGCCTTCTGAGGTCTGTTTACTCTGAAGATGTTTTTGCTCAGCACCATTAAACAAGTGTTACCTCTCCATCTCTTTGCGATAGCGTTCTTCTTCCTCTGCAGTCTTCTGCAATATCTTCATCTTCCTCCTGCAAAATTTTACACATATGAAACAATAAAATGAACTTTTTCCATGCAGATTTCATGCGTGAATTTTAATTATTTGGGTCGAGATCCAAAAGTGGTTGCAAGACGATTTTGAGTGGGTTGCAGAGTTTGCAGTCAAGAACACAAAAACAAACATTCTGTGCTTTTCTGATGCAAAACTTATTTTGAAAGCCGTTTTACTAGACGTATTGTCATCTAATAATCAGGGTTGTCTTTTATTAGTAACAATAATATAGCATAATTATAATGGTTTTATTTTATTTTAAACATTTATTTTAAAAATAATTAATAAAGAAGTATTTAGGTACCTTTAGGTACACTAGGTAATGTAAAGATTAAAGTCTGTCACTGATAATGAAAACCATTATAAAATGGATATTCATGTTTGTTTTAAACACAAAAGAACTGTTCAAGAAAAAAATGCATAAATGTATCTAATGTATAAAAGCTTTTTAGTTAAGAAATTTTGCTGTATCACTAATATTTGTGTTTTGTCTGTTTTTAACTGATTGTTTTGGTTGATCTTTCATGTTCTGTGCATTGTTGTCTTTATTTATACATCATTTTAAAGCTGAATAAATAAGCTTCCATTGATGTATGATTTGTTAGTACAGAACAATATTTGGCCGAGATATTTGAAAATCTGGAATCTGAGGGTACAAAAAAATATATAAATATTGAGAAAATCGCCTTTAAAGTTGTCCAAATGAAGTTCTTAGCAATGCATATTACTACTCAAAAATTAAGTTTTGATATTTATGGTAGGAAATTTACTAAATATCTTCATGAAACATGATCTTTACTTGATATCCTAATGATTTTTGGCATAAAAGAAAAATCGATCATTTTGACCCATACAATGTATTTTTGGCTATTGCTACAAATATGCCCATGCTACTTAAGACTGGTTTTGTGGTCCAGGGTCATATATCTAATGTGCATAAGTAACAGGTAACATGCCAATAGATAATGAAGTAATAAATAATGGTTTACAGTACAATAAAAACAATATCCATGATTTATTACCCTTTTCTTTTGCTGTCTGTTAAAACAGCTTTATACTAAGCAAATGGTTTTCTTTTCCACACAGCCGCTCAGAGAGAGATAAAAGCATTGTGATGGGTCTTCGGATGTTCTGATGGCAGAAATGAATTAGTGAGTTCTCAGTGAACTTACAGCTCCAGTGAGGACAGTGATGGTTAGACTCCTGCTGCTTTTTAACACTCGCACTGCCTGAAATCACACACATTACCTGACACAGTTACCGGTTTAAATATGCAGAGAGGTTCTTAATTAACTGTTTGACATTTTCAGCAAGATCCTGCTCACTTCATGATGACTCAGGTTGGTGAAATCCACCCCATTGACCTCCACAATCTGGTCACCAACCTACAACCACACACAAAGTAGCGTGTTATTTACATTTATGCATTTAGCAGACGCTTTTATCCAAAGCGACTTACATTGCATTCAAGTTACAGTTTTTTTTTTACATTTTATCAGCTCTAGTACGCTAAACAAACAGTAATGGTTTATTAATGCAGTATTGTTCACATAGATGCCTGGTTTCTGTGTTGGTCCACTAGATATGCTATAATGGACAGTATTTAGACATATCAAGACATATTTAGGAAATCTTTGTCAAAAGGTTAATTTATAAATCTAAGTTTCAAATCATAGAATCAGAATCAGAATGAGCTTTATTGCCAGGTATGTTTACACATACAAGGAATATGTTTTCGTGACAGAAGCTTCCACAGTGCAACAGAATGACAGTGACAGAACAAAAAACACAGATAATAAAAAGAATAATTAAAAATCAATAAATAAATTTAAAAAATAAAACAAGTAAGTAATAATATACAAATTGACAATTGTATGTACAGGTATATAACAATAGACAGTTGTATGTACAGGTATATTATGTGCAATTGAAATGTAGACTAAGTATGTGTGTTAGATAAATAAGTGTATAAGTGTATAAATAGTGTGTTCCACAATTATTGTCAAGTGTTCATGAGATGGATTGCCTGAGGGAAGAAACTGTTTCTGTGCCTGGCCGTTCTGGTGCTCAGAGCTCTGTAGTGTCGACCAGACGGCAACAGTTCAAAGAGGGAATGTGCTGGATGTGAGGGGTCCAGAGTGATTTTGCCAGCCCTTTTGCTCACTCTGGATGAGTACAGTTCTTGGAGAGTAGGCAGGGGTGTACCAATGATTCGCTCAGCAGTCCGGACTACCCTCCGTAGTCTTCTGAGGTAAGATTTGGTAGCTGAGCTGAACCAGACAGTTATTGAAGTGCAGAGGACGGATTCAATGATAGCGGAGTAGAACTGTTTCAGCAGCTCCTGTGGCAGGTTGAACTTCCTCAGCTGGCGAAGTTCACACTCACATTGGCGAAGTCTATGGAGATGGTGGTGCCCAGGAACCTGAATGACTCCACTGTTGTTACAATGCTGTTCATGATGGTGAGTGGGGGGACTGCAGGGGGTTTCTCCTGAAGTCCACGATCATCTCCACTGTTTTGAGCATGTTGAGCTCCAGGTTGTTAAGACTGCACCAGACAGCCAGCTCCTTAACTTCCTGTCTGTAAGCAGACTCGTCACCGTCCTGAATGAGGCCGATAAGTGTGGTGTCGTCTGCAAACTTCAGGACCTTGACAGAGGGGTCTTGAGATGTGCAGTCGTTAGTGTAGAGGGAGAAGAGCAGTGGGGAGAGAATGCAGCCCTGAGGAGCTCCAGTGCTGATCGTACGGGTGCTGGATGAGAATTTTCACAGCCTCACTAGCTGCTGCCTGTCTGTCAGGAAGCCGGTGATCCACTGACAGACGGAGGTGGGTACGGAGAGCTGAGTTAGTTTGGGCAGGAGGCAGGTTTGGAATGATAGTGTTAAAGGCTGAGCTGAAGTCCACAAACAGGATCCTCACATAAGTCCCTGGTCTGTCAAGATGTTGCAGATCATAATGCAGTCCCATGTTGACTGCATCATCCACAGACCTGTTTGCTCTGTAGGCAAACTGAAGAGGATCCAGCAAGGGTCCAGTAATGTCCTTCAGGTGGGCCAGCACCAGTTTTTCAAAAGACTTCATGACCACAGACGTTAGAGCCACAGGCCTGTAGTCATTTAGTCCTGAAATTTTGGATTTCTTTGGGATGGGGATGATGGTGGAGCGTTTGAAGCATGAAGGGACTTCGCACAGTTACAGTGATCTGTTGAAGATCTGTGTGAAGATGGGGGCCAGCTGGTCAGCACATGATTTCAGACAGACTGGTGTAACACAATCTGGGCCTGGTGCTTTCTTTCTCTTCTGCTTCCGGGAGACCTGGCGCACATCATCTTCGATGATCTGAATTGCAGGTGTGGGGGAGAGGGGGGTTGCTGGAGGTGTTAATGGTTGTGTAGAGAGGCGTTCAGAGCGGGTGTGGGGTATTTTTTCAAACCTACAGTAGAACATCTGCCAGTTGTTGATTCTCCACAGTGCTGGGGGATGGTGTCTTGTAGTTGGTGATCTCTTTCAGACCTTTCCACACTGATGCTGAGTCACTGGAAGAGAACTGAATCCTTATTTTTTCAGAATAATTCCTCTTTGCCACTCTGATCTCCTTTTCCAGTGTGTATTTGGCCTATTTATGCAAGACTTTGTCCCCCTTCCTGTAAGCATCTTCTTTGGCCTGACGGAGCTGTCTGAGTTTTGCAGTGAACCACAGTTTGCCGTTGTTGTAGGTTAAATGAGTCCTGGTAGGAATGCACATATCCTCACAGAAATTGATATAAGATGTTACAGTCTCTGTGAGCTCGTCCAGATCGTTTGCAGCAGCCTCAAAAACACTCCAATCAGTAAGGTCGAAACAGGCTTGTAAAACCCGCTCTGTTTCATTAGTCCGTCTTTTAACAGTCCTTAATACAGGTTTAGCTGATTTCAGTTTCTGCCTGTAGGTCAGTATAAAATGAACCAAACAGTGATCAGAGAGTCCTAAAGCTGCCCGTGGGACAGAGTGATATGCCTCCTTTATTGTGGTGTAACAGTGATCCAATATATTACTGTCTCTGGTGGGTCATGTAACATGCTGTCTGTATTTTGGCAGTTCACGGGAGAGATCTGCTTTATTAAAGTCCCCGAGAATGATTAAAACAGAGTCCGGGTGTTGTTGTTCTGTGTCTGTAATAGTAATAAAGCTTGTTGACTCCAAAGTGAAGACATGCAAAACCAAAGGAACAACAGAATTTAAATACAAAGTCAAACATATTTAAAATGCCTCCTAACCTAAAAATTGTCATGAATCAGAAGAGAAGACAGGTAATCTCAATAATGTTTATTAAAGCAGCATAGAAGGAATATGACAAGTAGGTTGTAAAGTAGCAGAAACATAAACATTCCACTTTTCTTGAATAACAGTCTGTTGTCTTAATACAGGTTAAGCGTGCAGGGTTACCAGAAAAGGAAATTATACAAATTAAAAAAACAAAAAACAAAAAAAAAACAAAAAAAACAAACAAAAGATGATGTCAGCTAGTGACCAAGGCAACATTTTAATGTAATTGTATTTGTTGTTGTTGTTGTTTGGTGTATTGTACTGTACAGTACATTAAGTAATTAAAAATGTGCAAATGCATACATTTATTGTGTCTTTTGTGTTCATGTGTTCATCATGTGAAAAGGTTTTTGAGAGTGAGAATCACAAGCAACTTATTACTGTTTTTTGTAGTATTGTTTTTAATTTATTTCACTAGTGTGTAAGATTGTGTTGTAGTGTGTGTTTTTGAGGGTTTATGTTTCATGTCTGAGAGCAAAGTTTGGTTTTTCTGCAAGATTGAATGATTTTGAGTGGAAATATTCATTTTGACCTAAAAATAGTAAGTTTGGGGAATTGGGTGAGAAGTTATGAAACTGTGTTTAGAGTTTCGAGAAAATGAGGCATAATTACAAGAAATGTGTTAAAGCAATTGAGAAAAACTGTAATTGACAGTGTTCTGTACTATGTTCATATTCAATTCTTGGGTGTTTAAACTTTCTAGTGCTTTTTGTGGCCGAAGATCTCTTTATAGTACAGTAGTATAATGAAAGTAAACTTTTTTACATTGTTATATTTTACTGTATCTATATATTTATGTTGTATACTGTAAGGCTGATGATACACAATGCAACTTTTTTGAGCAGTGTTTCTTGGGCTCTTTCTCATTGAGAATTGGTAACAAATTTCTATCTAAATATTTTAGATTGTTCGTGGGCCCTGTGTCTCACCTGGTTGCCCGTTGACAGCAACATTGCCCAAAGTTGCCCGGCAACATTGCTCAAAAAGTTGCCCCGTGTATCACCAGCCTGATTATTGATCATTGTTCTTTAGTTAGCTACATTAGTTAACATGAACTAAGAATGAACAATACTTCTACAGTATTTATTAATCTTAATGTTAATTTCAGCATTTACTAATGCATTATTAAAATCACAAATTGTGTTTGTTAACATTAGTTAATGCACTATGAACTAACATGAACAAACAATGAATGAATGTATTTTTATTAACTAACATTAACAAAGATTAATAAATAGTGTAATAAATGTATTGTTCATTGTTCGTTCATGTTTGTTAATAGATTAACTAATATTAACAAATGACACCTTATTGTAAAGTGTTACCGGGTTTTTGTAACAGTGTTATGAATTGATCTCACTATTGTTCTCTAGCCAGGAAAGCAGTCTGTGTATTTGAGAATATGTTTTTGATGAAAAACATTTTTATTCAAAAACTTTTTTTTTTTTTTTAATTAAATTAAAATATTTGATTTTGATATGAAAGTTTGAAGTTAATGTGTAATTCTGAGATTGTTTATAGCTGTGAGAAAATGGTGACTTGTTTCATGAATTGTGTGTCAGCAATTGAGAAAAACTGTAAAATAATAATAATAATAATAATAATAATAATAATAATAATAAAATAAAAATCAATAAATGATTAATAATTAATACATTTCCTAATTAACTGCTCAACTGTTAAATCAATCACAATTCAAATCACAATGATCAGGACCACATTTATGTTACTTTAAAATTGTTAATTTAATACTAAAAACACCACACTTTAAATATGACAGAATATTTTTTCACCTTTCAAAGTTAGCACAGTTTGTGCTAGAAACACCTGGGCTGCATTTAAATGCCATTTGGGATCATTTTTTGGACTTTATCTGCAGGACAAACATTAATCAAGGAGATTACAGGAGAGGACAAGAACAGTGTGTTTGGAATCAGAGGACAGGAAGAATTTTAGAAGGCTTATTTCGCCCCCTAGTTGAGACAAGATGCACTGATCATGACAGTTTAACGTTTTCCATTGTCATTTTTAATACAAGGCAAGAGAGTGCCTACTTAGGGTCCAGAGGTGATTCTAGGACTTTTTTAGGAGGCTCAGGACAATTTTAGGGGGGCTCAGCCTCCAATGAGGATATGACTATAAAAACTTTTAATATATAGTTTATATAGCCTACTAGGGTATGCAGGAACAATACATAGCTACAATAGGTTCTACACTACATATCAAGTCAACTCCTGAATATATATATATATATATATATATATATATATATATATATATATATATATATGTGTGTGTGTGTGTGTGTGTGTGTGTGTGTGTGTGTGTGTGTTTTTTTTTTTTTTTTTTAAGAAAATCTATTTTAACTAACCAGATAATCATTTAGAATACAGACAAACCTTATATTACTGTAATGGCCTATATTGGCAGTATGTTGAATCTGCCCATATATTAAACCATTCATAAGTTTCTGCTGAATAATTTAAAGTCTTTCTTTGTTTCAACTCAAATTTTTTGTTTAAATTAACTCAAAATTTTTAAGTCAACCAGGTTAGAATCTATGGTGCAAAATTCACTTTTACATACTGTTTGAACACTGATGTGTCTCCATAATCCCCATAAATCAGAAGCAGTGTCTGAAAATACGTTGTTTCTGATTTCCCCTACTGTGACGTCGAGTAGGGGTAAGCCCCGCCCATGAATAGTGATCACCTGCCCTATTCGCATTGACCCCGCCCTGATTGAACCGCACATAATCCGCCATGTTTAGATCGTTGCTGTAGCTCCCGTTTACACATTGTCTGCGCCACATAAACAATACAAATGGTTTGCAAAAAAGTTGATTCTGTAGGATGGGTCAATACCACCTGTTCATGCTCAAACATTATATCCAGAACAAGAATTGCCTCATATTTTCTGAATATTTCCATATCGCTTTTCCAGATGTACTTGTTAACATGCTGTACAGCTAATGTTGCTGAAATTACCACTGTCTCTGACTGTATTTACAGAGAGAGTAGAGCTATGTCGTAAGTTGTATCCTGAAAATGATCACTGTCTGCATATTTCATAAATAATTTCTGACATTTTGTCTGTGTAAGATTCTCCAGTTTTGTTGTTGATGGACTATGTGAAGCACAAGCTATAAAGGCTCCGTCCTCTTCTGGAAAGGGGACGGAAGCAGCAGCTCATTTGCATTTAAAGGTACACTCATGAAAATGGTGTGTTTTTGCTCACAAGATATAGTAAAAGATATGTGGGGTATTTTGAGCTGAAACATTCTAGAGACATATTGTATTACATATTGTATTAAGTAATTACATATTACTGATATTACATATTGTAAAAAGGAGTTGTAATAGGTCCCCTTTTAGTTAAACCAACAAATAAGATTGTCTTTAATAATTTTCTGTGCATGATTTTAATTTAATGCTACATCCACAACGTTTTAATAAAAAAAATAAAAATTAAAAATTCTTAAAGTACACTTGCAATCGAAATTATTCAACCCCCTTGACCTGCAAGACATTTTGCTGCAGAGAACAAAATAATTTTATGAAAATAATTCAACAAAGGTATCAGTACACTATTAGAGAAAGTTAATTAGTACACATTTGAGTGATTCTGAGAATGCAAGTTGATGAATAATGAAAAAAAAAAAAAATAAAATAAAAAAAATCAAATTGGCTCTAAACGTTCGTGTTCAAAATTATTCAACCCCCAAAAGTCAAATTTGGTGCAGAATCTTTTATTCTTTAAAACCACCAATAAACGCTGCTTAGAAGCTTCTGTCACCTCTCTACTGCAATCTTGGCCCATTCCTCAACTGAAAAAGCTTTCAGATCACTGATAATCTTTGGTTTTCAATTTTCCACTGCTTTCTTCAAATTCAACCAAACATTTTTGATGAGAATTAAACGAGACTAAAGGAGACTAAACAGGCCACTCAAAAACATTCTATGACTGATCCCTGAACCAAGCATAAATAGATTTGGATGTATACTTTGAGATGATTGTCCTGCAGGAAAGTCCACTGATCATCAGCTTCAGTCTTTGCACCAAAGGCATCACAATTCTTGCTAAAATGGCCTGATACTTCAAAGAATTTATGATGTCCTTCATACAATCATGATTTCCACTTCCTGCAGCAGTAAAACACCCCCATAACAGGCCTGGCCCACCTCCATGTTTGACTATGGAGATGGTGTTGTTCTGCTTATAAGCTTTGCCTTTTTTGCACCAGACGTACCACTGATCCAAAGGTCCAAAAAGTTCCAGTTGGTCACATCTCTTCCATAAAACATTCTTCCAGAACTCCACTGGTCTATCCAAATTAATTTTAGTATGTTCAAGTCTGCCTTTTTGTTCTTCTTGGTCAAGAGTGGTATTCGGGAAGATGCCTCTACATTAAGACCATACTTGACTAATGTTCTTCTAATACACTGCATTGAAATGTTTTTCCTCCTTTCATTAGGTAATCTTGCAAGTCTTTAGCTGTACATTGCAGATTTTTCTCAGTTGCTCTGATCAAACATTTTATGAAATTGTGCTTTTTTGTTCAACACCCTCAAAGGTTTTTTGGTACAACGCATTTTAGCTGTCAAAGATCGGTGACGGCCTCAGATTATTGATGTTTCACTTTAACAGTACGTTAAACATCACACTCTTACTTGATCTGGACAAACTGTGCATCAGTAGAAAGATTAAAGACTCTAGCTTCGATATTTGATTACTGTTTTGATAAAAAATTGTTGCAGTAACAGTGATTTATTAATTTATGTCAGGAGTGCAAAAGAATAAATCCACATTATGTCAAATTTAGAATAGGAATTGTTGAAAAGCCCCATGACATAGTGACTGTAGCTCCACCCACTGTTGACAGCTGCACCCTATTCTGACTCCAATTAGGGGCCTTTTAAGAAGGGTTGCTTCAGGTCACTCCTTGTATGCTGCTCTGGATTTTTTCATATGGTGTTGTGGCTGTGTACAGATGTAAGTTTTTTTTTTGTTTGTTTTTTTGTTTTGTATGGTTTGGATTTTGTTATGCAATTCTTTGATTGTTTAACTTATCTTTGTTTATTCATATATATATATATATATATATATATATATACACACACACACATTAATTAATAATTATTATTTTTATTTATTTATTTTTTTGTATGTTTAAGTTCAAAAACCAGTCTGATACACCTGTGGAAAGATTGATGTACTGGCATTGGTGAATTAAAACTTGCAAATGGATGCTGCCTCAAGGTGTTTCAACTGACATCCCATTGTGATGCTCTCAAGGTTATTTTCGTAAACGAAAACTAAAACGAAGACGAAAACGACTGATGAAAAAACAATCAATTCCGTAAACTGAAATAAAATAAAAAGGTCAAAATACTTGAAAAACTAAAACGAAACTAACAAGTTATTGCAAAACTAAATAAAATAATTAACAAAAATAATCGTTTTCGTAATCATTACTTTCTCACCCCTTGGCGGAAAAATATATGAGCTGTGTGGCGGTTTAGGGAAATACCTGTAAATGGCGCATCACGCACGGTTATCTGACAGAGAGAAGCAAAGTAGATTAAATCAAAGTCTTGCACTGGTCCTGTTTGGTAAACGTGCACCAGCAGTACTTCTCAGAACACCCGACCAGTTATCCGACAGCAGCACTAATTTAATTCTGTACCAGACCAGAACCGTTTGACAAAGACCACGAGTCGCGACCTGAACCGCACCTCACCGCATTAAATCTATTACATCAGGCAGGCAAGATTATTTATTTTCTCACGTAACACAAGCAATCAAACCAACATTAGGCAAGTTGGTGCTTTGAAGAAAAACCGACACGCAGGAGCAACATGATAATTAACAGAAAAAAAAAAGAGAACGCGCCTTTCTGTAAACAATAGGCCTACAAAAATTGGCCTAGCATCTTGTGATCACTCTGCCAGGCTTTCGAACAAATATGCATAGGCTAAATCACATCATACACACACTTATAATTCATCATGAATAAAGAAAAGAACATATTCAAATATGAGCCTTTACTGTTAAATACGATTGCTGTTATTATTGAACTTCTTTAGTCCCAGTTATGGTTTACGTGAGGCTGTTCACTGAAAAGTGAGCAAGACACGCAGTTACAATATCATGATTATGGTTAAATAAGAAAAGACATATAACCAAATTAGGTTACACTTATTTTCATATTAAATATCTCAACACGCCATTAGATATGACATTAAGCGCAACTTGTGTAGATTTATTTAGTAAAAAGGCTTGACTGCTTCCTTTGGTGTATATTTGTATACTTTTACCATCTAATCAATCTCAGCATACGTTAATTTTATGTCGCTAAACGTTTGCCTCACTAAGGTTAAATTATGCCTATGTCTTTCTTTGTCCTTCGCTCTGGAAGTGATCTGTTGAATCTACTAAACTTTAATTAAAACTGAAACTAAACTATATAAAAACTAAATAAAAATGTGTTCACAAAATAAAAACTAAACTAAAACTAACAAAAATATTAATGAAACTAATAAAAACTAAACTGAATTTTATAGCAAATTTGAAAACGATATTAAAATAAAACTAATTTAAAAATTCAAAACAATAATAACCTTGGATGCTCCCCCTGTGAATTAGCAGTACCCTAAGAGTTTTTTACATGGTCCTTCGAGCCGGAGGTGAGCATTCCAGTGGACCAAGAGCAACATACTAGCCAATGCCATGTACCACCTCATCGACAGTCTTCAAGACAGACCAAGCCTCCAGTCTGTCTTGAGGACTATGAGACTACATTACCTAGATCGAAGCCCCCTCGAACCAGTCATTCAGTTTCTTCAGCCCCAGTCCAGAGCAGCATTGAATCTACTGGAGAGAGTCATTCTGAATCTTCCCTTACGGAAAGAAAATATATTTTATTATATATGAACGATTCATATATTAAAGAATTTTCAGTATATTGGTCATTATATAGAATAATACATTGTGGTAATATATTACAATATACTGAATAATACATCAGGAATTGCCGCTTTCCATATGTTGGGGAATATATGTCAACATATATGGTGCTCATATAATCATATATATATATATATATATATATATATATATATATATATATATATATATATATATATATATATATATATATATGACCACAATTCAAGGTACATATTTATTTTAATATATTTTCATATATGGAATTATATATTTGCGAATATATAAAGATTGGCTACACATATAATTTTACATATATGCAGTATAATGTCAAATATATATGTGAAAATGTATGCAAAATATATGTATCCAGATATGAACAAATTTATTGTGTCATGTATGTGTGAACATATACATATATATGTTAGTATATAGACATACATATATACACACACACACACACACACACTCACATACATACATACATATACATACATATGTCACGATCTGTTGCTACTGTGTCGGAAACGAGGAGCACAGAGATAAAGGAGATTCAGAAACCATCTTTATTAATCCACACTGGAAAACACAGGGAAGCCAGGAGTCACACACACAGCGCAAGGATGTTTAGACATATAACAGCAGACAAAGGAAGCTAAACAGAACGCTCTTTAAATACACTACACACAAGGACTAAACGAGACTGATTGACAAGAAACACCTGGAATCAAATCAACACAAATGGAAACAGGAACGGGAAGAACCAAATATGTTTAACCAAATAAATTTATATTTAGCCTGCTTGATCTGGAGAATATGAGGAAATGAATTAAAGAGAACGATTGCTGTTGGAGATGTGGCAGGGCTCATCAAGCCTCTCGGTGTGACCTAAAGAAAGGCTGTACTAAATGTAAAGGTAAACACCTGGGAATTCGACATGAGGTGAATCAGAAGAAGCCAGACTCTGGTGTTTTCTTGCTTAGTCGTACAAGCTGTTCCCCTAGAGATTTACTGAAGGTTGTTAAAGTCATACTGAGCCATAATGGTAGACGGCACACAACACGCTAAAGCACCGTGAGAGTGATCCAAAAGCATAAAGAGCCGTTTGCTTTCCAGTCGCTCCCGCAGCACCCCGATGCCTCGCACCGAACGGTCCGTGCAGCGCCAATCCATCCTGAACAAGCCTAAACAAACTATCAACAATGACGTTGCTATTGATGTTCATGGCTTTGCGAACCTACATCGGCATCCAAACACAGCGAATCCAACGTGTTCGTGTTTAGCTGCTATTTCAAATATGGTGGTCCAAAGTTTCGGTCGCCATATTGGTCACGGTAACCCCGCCCCCAGCCCCTGACGCAAGTGGTTCTTCCTTCTAGCCCAGCAATGTTTTGGTGCTACTTACGAACCGCTTTTCCTGGTTCAGAGCTGGTGCTTTGGGTGTCGAAAGACAAAGAACCGGTTTGAAAGCAGGCTCTGGCTCTGAACCAGCACTGGAACTTCCTTGGTGGAAAAGGGGTAACAGAGGTCCTGAGAGGAGCCAGTGTGAACTTTACAATTTCTCCAGCAAACTCTCAGCAGAAATACCAGATCAAAGGGGCTTTCACTGCCCAGAGATTGGGCCTTCCTGAGCAATCCTATCCCATTCCTAGCCTTCTGAAATGATTCAGTTATCTAGAGGGATTTCCATTGGAAACATTTAATAAAGTCCAGCCTATGCTTTTGATTGGTGCTGATCATCCGTATCTTCTAGCTCCAGTAGAGAAGGTTCGTCTTAGTCCTTATGGGGGACCAGCTGCAGTTCATACCAGATTGGGATGGGCTCTTCAAGGTCCAGTGCCATCAGCTCAATCAAATGAAACTGAAATCCAATGTCTGTTTCTTTCTGGAGTTTCTATCTCATCTCATCTCAGCTCCAGCAGGATGTAGAGTGGTTATGGCAAGTGGATGTGCTTCCATACAAGAGTGAAAAGGCCATTATACGGTCCAAACAAGATCATTATGCTCTAGATTGTCTTGACCGGTTGACAACAAGAGAGACTGTGAATGGTGTCTCTAGATATGCTGCTACTCTACTTCGTTCGAAGCATGTACCCCTGTTTAATGCTCCTAAAGAGGCAGTTATGTCATCCCTCCAACGGACAGAACGCCAACTGATGCGCAATCCTAAGCAGGCCCTTATATATGAAGGAGAGATCCAGAAACTAGTTGAGTCTGGTTATGTAAGAAAGTTGAGTCCTGAAAAAGCCCTCTCAAAGCAGTGAGTCCTGGTTTGTACCTCACCATCTCATCAAGCATAATGGAAAGAATTGATTAGTGTTCAACTGTTCCTATACGTTCAAAGGAGAATCATTGAATACTCACCTGCTGCCTGGTCCGACCTTAGGGTCATCCTTATTAGGGGTACTCCTTCATTTTAGGGAACGTCCTGTGGCCATTAGTGGTGGTATTAAGTCCATGTTTCACCAAGTTTGTCTGCTGCCTTCTGATAAACCCCTCCTGCGTTTTCTGTGGCGAAGCATGAGCCAGGATAAGCCAGTTGATGTGTATGAATGGCAAGTTTTGCCATTCGGAACTACATGTAGTCCTTGCTGTGCGATTTATGCTTTGCAAAAACATGCAAGAGATCTGCCAGAGGATTGTGAAGACATTAAGGAGTCTGTTACCAAGGCCTTTTATGTTGATAACTGTCTACAAAGTGTTATGGACATCTCGACAGCAAAGGAGCTGGTTGAGAAGTTACGGTCCCATTTGAGAGATGGAGGCTTTGAAATTCGACAGTGAGCAAGGAATGTTCCGGTGGTGGTGGAGGATCTGCCCAGTGATGCAAAGTCTGCCCACACTGAACTCTGGTTAAGTCAAGACTGTGCAGATCCCAGTCAAGGCATGCTGGGATTAATTTGGCACTGTGCCAGAGATACCCTCCGTTACAAACATCGTCCTGTTGCTTATGATTCTCTTACCTTGCGCAATGTTTATAGGGTCCTTGCAAGTCAATATGACCCTATAGGGTTCCTTATACATTTTACCACCAGAGCCAAAGTCCTGCTGCAACAACTGTGGAGGAAGACCATGGAATGATCCAGCACTACCTGAAGGTATTAAGAATGCCTGGGCAGCAAGGGAGAGTGAACTTCCCAGGGGCGTAGAATTAGGAGGGGACACCAAGGACATGTCCCTACCAATATCCAGCAATTATCAAACTGTCCCTAGCAATAATTTTGATCAAACGATTAAATAAATGTATGTTTTTGTAATTTCTGACTAATCTGAAACGTCATTCCATTGATATTACCTAAGAAGTTAAAGTAAATACGTTAGAAAACTGCACGCTTTCAAGGACACATATTTAATAAATTGGCGTAAGGTAGTTGCACACCAGAAGGAGAAGCTCAGCCGCGTTTAGAACAACTCACAGGTATTGTACCCAATTCAAGAGAGCAGTCCACAACAGTTAATATAGAAGTCCACTTCAGGAATTAACAAAGTTGCATCGATGAGTTTGTACAGTGTTTGACAAAACAGAGCAAACGGAAAGAGAAAGCGCAATCTATGGCTATTATTAGCTCTCTATATAAAGCACATTGACAGAAAGACAAAGGTTGTGCTAAAAGATATACAAGCTTCCATCCTAGGATAAAGTCATTATGAACATTAACAATAATGTGGGACAAATAAAGGCTATTGTGATATTATGGAAAACCATGTGAGTGGTGCTCTTTGGTGCGATTATTGTCTGTTAAACATAACATAAAAACTCTGTTAATGAATTATGAATATGAGGGGGGCTTGGGTTTATATCCCCACCAATGTCAAAAGCAAACCTACGCCCTTGGAACTTCCTGCTGTCACTTCCAATGAACTGCCAAGATCGTATGGACCTGTTGATCTTGATGGTAATTCCATTAGGAGGGAGTTGCATGTATTTTGTGATGCCTCAGAATTAGCTTATGGGACAGTAGCCTACATAAGGATTGTCAACCATGAGAGTGAAGTTCTAGTCTCCTTTGTGATAGCCCAATCTAGAGTTGCACCTCGTAAGTCAATTTCCATACCTTGTCTAGAATTGTGTGCTGCCCTTACCGGGCTACAATTGGCGAATTTGTTGCAGATGGAACTTGGTCTGCTCATTCAAGAAACAATAATGTGATCTGATTCAATGACAGTACTCGATTGGATTCGTTCTGATACTTGCCGCTGCAAAGTATTTGTTGCAAACCGCATTACTGAAATCCTAGAGTACTCTACTCCTGAACAATGGCATTATGTTAACAGCACCAGCAATCCAGCTGATGATATCACCAGAGCCAAGAGCCTGGCTGATCTAACCAAACCTAATCGTTGGACTCGAGGACCCACTTTCCTTTATTCTGACCCCGATCAGTGGCCAAAATTCCCTGGTATGACTGAGGACTCTGTTGATGCTACAGAGTTAAGGAAGACTATGTTTTATGGCCTTACTAATGCTGAAGATAACCTTGTGAATCTGGATGTTCAGCAATACAAGTCGTGGAATGAGCTTTGGCAGTCAACCCTGATAACTCTTTGCTGGAAAAGGCTCAGATTGAACTTCTCCTGTTGCAACAGGCTCAAAGGAAGGATTTTGCAGAGGAGTATGGTGCACTGCAAATGGGGAAAGTGTTCCATCCAGTAGTCGATTGTACAATCTTGCGCCTGAGTTCGATTCCATTGCTGAAGTTATTAGAGTAGGAGTGTGACTTCGACATAGTCAAGAACTGGCCTTTGACACCATTCATCCAATTATTCTTGATTCCAAAAACTCTATCATTCAACTTTTGATTGCTGATGTAGATGCCAAGTTGGGTCATCCTGGAGCAGATAGAGTTTATGCTCATCTTAGGCGCTACTACTGGATTTTAAAAGGTAGACAAGCTGTGAAGAAATATCAAAGAAAGTGTCTGGAATGTGCCAAATGGAAAGGAAAACCAAAAGTTCCTAGGATGGCTGATCTTCCTCCATCTAAGCTCAATCTGTTCAAGTCTCCCTTCTAGTCCACAGGAATGGACTGTTTTGGGCCATTTGTGATCAAGTCTGGTCGTAAGTCTGAGAAACGATGGGGATTACTTTTCAAATGTCAGACCACTAAATGTGTTCATTTAGAGCTGCTGACTAGTCTTTACGCTGATAGCTTTTTAATGGCACTCCGTTGTTTTGTAGCTCATAGAGGACAACCTTATGAAGTGATCTGTGATCAAGCAACTAATTTTCATGGGGGTGAAAGTGAACTGAAGAGTGCCTTTGAACAATTAAGTTCAGTCTTGCAAGAAAAGTTGTGGAATCATCAAATCAAATTCACCTACAATCCTCCTTATGCTCCACATTTTGGAGGAACGTGGGAGAGGGAAATTCAATCTATCAAGTCTGCACTTTGATCTGTCTTAGGAAGTCAAGTTGTTACTGAGGAGGTTCTAACAACCGTATTGGTGGAGGTTGAAATAATATTGAATTCCAAACCTTTAGGATATGTCTCTTCTAATGCTGATGATTTGGATCCTGTTACTCCCAATTTGCTCCTTATGGGGCGGCGAGATGCTTTGTTACCTCAAGTTATTTATGCAGATTCTAATACTTTATCTCAGAGAAGATGGAGACATAGCCAGGTTTTGGCAGATCAATTTTAGACCAGTTTTATTAGGAATTATCTGCCGAATCTACAAGTTCGCCAAAAATGGCAGCAAGATCAAAGTAACTTGGAAGATTCTGATGTAGTTATGGTCTTGGACCCCGACTCCCTCGTGCTTTATGGCCCATTGGCAAAGTACTAAAGACTTTCTTGGGCAAGGACGGTCGTGTTAGAGTTGCTGAAATAGAAATCAAAGGGAAATCTTATATACATCATGTCAGCTGCCTTATTCCTTTACCCTTTATTAAGGATTAGGATTGAGTGTTATGTCATTGTGATTTTCTAGACTTGAAAATATGATGTCATATTTTGGGGTGGCCTTGTTGAAAAGCCCCATGACATAGTGACTGTAGCTCCACCCACTGCTGACAGCTGCACCCTATTCTGACTCCAATTAGGGGCCTTTTAAGAAGGGTTGCTTCAGAGCAGCAGTCAGTTCACTCCTTGTATGCTGCTCTGGATCTGTGTGTGTGTGTGTGTGTGTGTGTGTGTGTGTGTGTGTGTGTGTGTGTGTGTGTGTGTGTGTGTGTGTGTGTGTGTGTGTGTGTGTGTGTGTGTGTGTGTGTGTGTGTGTGTGTGTGTGTGTGTGTGTGTGTGTGTGTGTGTGTGTGTGTGTGTGTGTGTGTGTGTGTGTGTGTGTGTGTGTGTGTGGTTTGGATTCTGTTATGCAGTTCTTTAATTGTTTAACTTATCTTTGTTTATTTATTTTTTTAATTTATTTATTTATTTTTTTAATTTATTTATTTATTTTTTTAATATTTAAGTTCAGGAACCAGTTTGATACACCTGTGGAAAGATTGATGTACTGGCATTGGTGAAATAAAACTTGCAAATGGATGTTGCCTCAAGGTGTTTTAACTGACATCCCATTGTGATGCTCCCCCTGCGAATTAGCAGTACCCTAAGGGCTGTTTTACAGGAATTCACCACGCATTCATATTCAGTCACGTCTGCAGCGGTTTATTTGTGCTCACATAGTTTCACTGAATAGGGCTTATAGTTCAAAGATGCATATACATGGAGATATATAGATATATTTACTCATGTTGACTTCATATTTCTTCAGACAGAATCACAATTTCTATTCATTTTCCACTGATTTAGGCGTTAGCATTAGCACTTCCCAGTGCTGTATCTGTGTGTTATACTCTTCCGTGGTCATAGTATGAGTCAGAAGAAAGCCGATTTGTCGGTGAAATGTCAATCGTATTGCACATCATATCCCGCCCTGTGTCATCCTGTGATGCGTTTCCTGTGCTCTTCCTCGTACATATCTGACCATAACAACCCGAGATAAACACTGGGCGAATTCCAAGCAGCTTTTTTGCACCCTTGAAGGGCACTTCGGGAAGGGGACGCCATTTGTAGGGACTTTGCAAATGAAAGTGAGCAACTGAATCCATTCGCAAAGGGCCCTTCCAAAAGCCCGTTAGCGAAGGGAACATGCGATGGTCACTTCACGGAAGTGATTTCCGTTTGTAATCTTCAGTTAGGAGATCTTGTGATGCATTTTAAAGCAAAGTTTTGATTTTGACTTCACATACAATCGTAAGTAGAACAGGCTGATTAAATTTGCATTTATTTTAATAAAAAAATATTTTTCATCAGAGATAAAAATGATTAAGATGGTAGTGTAAGGAAGTTTACTTTGAAAAAGTGCAATAGTAAATAAGACACAATTAGACAATATTTCAATAAACTAAGAAGTATTTATTTGCAACAACTGATGGAGTGCTGAATGCTGCACGCACACACAGCGTTGTCAAGGTAACATCCGGTCAGTCATTTCCTCCGCCAAGGGAGTTCCAAACGCTTATACTAGACTGCCCTACACCCTTCAAAGAACTCACTTCAAAGGGATCTGCCCTTCGAAGGGAGTAGGGCATAGGGGTGCTCATAGGGGTGAATTCCGTTTGGAATTCCGCCACTTTTACACACAAAGAACAAAGATAATAAACACGCGATTACGATAGGATATGGTTTGTATGTGATTTTCTTGAGATTTGGGGTATTTTCATACCAATAAAGAATGTGTACATCTGAAATGCTAATTTGTGCAACAATATAAAAGGCTATAAATAGCATAGTTTAACAACAGTAAATGACCAAATTCCACATGTGATCGCAAAACGAAGTTATTACAAACACTTGATGGGGGTTTAAAGTGAGTTTTGAGTAAAAGTGTACAAATAATCTCATAAATTGTCTTATGTAGCTTGATGCTAATGTTAGCTCTAATGCAGATGCAGAGAGACAGGGCTAACTGCAGAACCACAGAACCATTATGTCACAGCAGCTTTAGGGCAGCAGCGCCAGGCCAGCAGTCTGAGTCCGGAAGTGGGCGGAGCATGTGTTGTCTTACACTACTTCCGTGTTTTCAGTTTAATGTGACAGTTTTAAACTTTAAAACTGTTATCAAGATTTTTATTAAAGCGATTTAATCGAAAAGGTGTGTGTGTGTGTATTTATAATATATGTGTACATAAAAGATATGAATTATGCTGAGTTAAAGACAATATACTATTATAGACAAATGTTAAAGTTAAAATTACAGTTTAGATTATCCATTTGTTTTGTCATAGTTTAGATTATCCATTTGTGTTGTCACAGTTTAGATTATCCATTTGTTTTGTCATATGATTAACAATATTATTGAACAGTGTATTGAAAACGAAGGAAAAAAAACAGCTTGGGCATTTGAATGTGATTTAATTGAAAAAGTTTTTTTTTTTTTTTGACCGTTTCATAACTGACCATTTTTTTTCATAGATCAGACAAAACAATTCTACATCAGACTGAACAAAACAAAACAGAAAAAAAATTTACATAGAACATTTATCCTCCTTAAAAATACCATTACACACTAGCTGTACCTGCTTCAAATAAATAAGTAAATAAATAAACATACAAACCATAGAAAATAAAACAAAAATAAATAAAACCAAAATCAAGAAAACTGGAGCACTGATGGCATTTTGCATGATGTGGAATGCTGCTTCCATTTAAGATTCTGAAAATCATCTCTCCTTAAAACTGTAGCTGTACAGTAGACACAGTGGAAATGTAGTGTTGGTCTGCAGCCCAATCCACATCTGTGAAAAGTGAAATCTAAAATATAAAGAAAAATATAGTAATCACTCAATTCCTGTAAGTCCAGAGTGTTGCACAGGGTAACTCTAATTCTACTCAAACTTATCCCTATTTTGTTTGTGAATGTTTAATGGGATATGCTCAAAAACATGAAATGTCTATATACAATTCTCTCAAAAGATAAATACACAAATATATAGTCTAATTGTTTGTTTTGTTAGGTTAAGTGTTTGTCTATTAAACTTTTGACTTTGACCAAGACGAACTGACATTTTATGATCAAATCATGCTGAAAAGCAATTAATTCAAAGGGACTACTATTCAATATTATTTTGCCATTGTATATTAACAAATAACTCAAGATGTTCATACCTCCGTGGACAAAAGCCTTTTTGAAGTGGTTTTTAATGTGCATTCAATTTGTCACGTCTTGTCCGTTTAAAAATACTGCTAACACAAAAAGGGCAGTGAAAATTTTTGCAGCATGTTGTGCATTGCTCCAAAGGAGGTACAGCTGCACCTCTCTGAATCGTTATATGGCTCTATAGAAGGAAAAAATACATATAGAAGGAAAAAATTTTCTCATAGTTGGAAAATGTCACAAATGCAGTAAAATACAACGCCAATAACAATAATCACAAACCATGAATATGTAACCCAACAAAGAGATAACGGTACAAACTACAAAACGTGTTAAAGTGCCTTCGTCACAATGCCTATTTACAAAAAGCTTAGAGCCACGTTTTGTATAATGTTAAGCGTTAATCCAACAATTAAATACACTCCACATGAAAAAATACTATAGTAATTTATAGTAAATACTATAGTGTTTTTGAAGCATACTATAGTAAAGTGTATTATGCTGTATATATTATAGTATTTACAACACTTTGTTGATGAATGCTACAGCATACTGTAGTATTAACTGTAGTGAACTGATAAACTAATAAATACTGTAGGCTAGTATACTTTAGTTTTTTACTACAGTAAACTGTAGTGTATTGTAGTATAATATACCCTATAGTTGTAGAAAACTTAGTACAGTATTGGGTAAAGTAAGTTTGTTTATATTACTATAGTTGTTATATTACCACAGCAACTATAGAATTACCACAACAAATTAATTCAAGTACTTACTATAGTATGGCTCAAAAACACTATAGTATTTACTATAAATTACAATAGTATTTTTTCATACCACAGACAACTTTTTACCGTGTTCTCATCCTCCGCCATGATGTATGTAGTTTTCATTAACTTTTCACTGCATTCTCTTCTTACGGCATGATTTTAACTTTAGCTTCTTAGTTTTTTTACCACGTTGCCCGCCATGATGTTTATTTTGCGTTACCTCCGCCATCCTCAGCCATCTTCCAAACTGACAACATTTAAAAACATCCAATCTTATATAAAAAGAAAAAAAAAACATAAATAAGTTATGATTGTAAAATGACTATATGATTGTATGACTGTATGATTTATTTTTTTTCCACTTATTTAATTACCTTTTAATTTTTATTGTATCCCCACATGTTCTTGTTTTAATGTTTATATGTATATTTCTGATATTGTAAAAAAAAAATAAAAAAAACCTTCCGAACTGACTCCGCCCACGTTTGGCCTCAGACTGCTGGCCTGGTGCTGCTGTCCTCATGTTGCTGTGACGTAATGATTCTGCGGTTCTGCAGTTGGTTGTTATTGGGGGATGCAGAACAGGTGCAGTTCTTCTTCATGGTGTATTTTGTCGTACTAATTTGAGGTAAGGTCGTAAGAAAATGTTTTGTATTTTTTTAGAAATACTTTTGATAATAGTTGGGTAAATGTATACTGGGATTGAAGCGATGTGGCTTGGTAAACCTTGAAATGCAGAATAAAGGCTAATAATGGTTGAATAAAAACAAAAGAATAATGATAAAGGAATAATGAGGATTATGTGTCATACCTGGCGGAGATGTGAAAGGTTCGTTGGGTGAGAACAATAGAATCATGAATGGGGCAGTTTGCCATGCCATACATGAGATAATAGCATGCAGGAGAGCTTACGGGGGCCATAAATCAATTTTATTAGCCTTTTATTAGCCTTCTCTAAAAACACACAACATGGTCTTAGAAAATGTTTCATAAAATTCACAGTTTAAGAGATTATGTCCTAAAATTTGAAATGAAGCATTAGTAGACTTGTGGCTTTAGCTTCATTGTGTTTTTAAAATCATACACCACAGCAACATATTTTTTTATACATTTTAAAAAATATGTTTTTAATATTTTTATTTTTGTTTTTATGTTTGAGCTTACATATCTCTATTATCATAACAGTCTGAGTAATTCTGATTCTTGAACAGTAAACTTTGAAGTGTCAGCTTTGTGAACATATGTTGATTATGTATCTAGTCAGAAAGACTCATGAGCAGCAACCTTTTTATTTTGGGTATGTCATTTATGTCTCCATGCTGAAAATGGGGGGTGACAGGTAAGGAACCTCAGATATTAAGACTTGTATGCCTTACTAGATTACCGTTGCCCCAAAGTATAGAGATATCATATACAATTCACAAAATATGTCTTAGTTGTTGTAAAATTTGTAAAAAAAAAAAATCGGTGGTAATAGGCCGCCATTGTTGTTCACATCGCAATGCATTCTGGGTTGTGACGTCAAATAGTTGCACCGATCGCTTCTTCGTTATTTTGATTCTGCTATGTTACAAAAATGTCATCTGTTCAGCCTTTTCAATTTGAGCCAGAACGCGAAATTAGTGAGGATGAAAACATTGAAAATGTTCAATATCAATTCAATCAAAACGAAGACGATCGGAGGGTTTATGAGGCAAGAATGGGGCAAATGGATGGTGTCTTTGTGGATATTGCTTGCCAATGCTGACTGAGAAGGAGAGCGTTTGCTGTAAGGAGTTGCAATTTTTTGCTGTAGTTGTTCAAGGTAAGTTTATGGATCCAACAATTGTTGTATGATTATAGCATGTAAAAATCGTCTGATATGTCACCTGAATGTATTACACAGTAAAACATGCTAAGATGCTACTGCTTTTATGCTATTACAGATATCCCGTGCATCACAGCACACACAAGCTTTGAGGCCCTGTCTCCACGACAGGGAGAGTGCCGACTTGCCGAATCAGAACCAGGTGACAAACAGGCAAGTCTGTACATCAACTCTCGCGTTTAACTTTACATTTAAAATCATGTAACTAGTTGTAAATTTAAACTCTTTTGTTATTCAGCTGTGATAGATATTTTACATGAAATGACTATTTCATAACAGCTGTGTGTACTTGCATAAAATGTTTCATGGAATAATTTTTGTTACATTACTGGTAATTTGTATTTTTCTGACCAACATTATTAAAATGAATGAAATGTCATCTAATAGTCTGGATTGTATTATTTTGTGCACGTTTTTGTCCACGATACTTTTATCATGATGTAGAAGACATAAAGGGTATTTCCATAAAGGGTGGACTCCGCCCACTTTCGGCCTCAGACTGCTGGCCTGGCGCTGCTGTCCTCACGCTGCTGTGACGTAATGGTTCTGCGGTTCTGCAGTTGGTTGTTATTGGGGGATGCAGAACAGGTGCAGTTCTTCTTCATGATGTATTTTGTCATAATATTTGCCGTAAGGTTGCAAGAAAATGTTTTATATTTTTTTTTAGAAATACTTTTGATAATAGTTGGGTAAATCAGCATCTCAACACTCAAGACGGGACAAAGCAAAGCTAGGGCTGGGTCTGCCTCCTCCGGGGGCAGCGCTTGCAGGCTCACCACTTAATCCCTGAACGGAGTAGTGGGCACCTTGGGCACATAGCCAGGCTGGGGCATCAGGATTACCTGGGAGTCAGCCGGCCCGAACTCTAGGCATGAATCGTCGACTGAAAATGCTTGCAGGTCCCCTACCCTCTTGATGGAGGCCAGTGCAAGCAGGTGCAGAGTTTTCATTGTTAGAAACTTCAGCTCAACTGACTGCAGAGGCTCAAATGGGCCCTGCTGTAGTGCTTTGAGCACTAGAAACAGGTCCCAAGAGGGTATAGAGGGGGGCCGTGGAGGATTTAGCTTTCTCGCCCTCCTAAAGAACCTGATGACCAAGTCATGCTTCCCCACCGACTTCCCTTCCACGGGGTCATGGTTGGCACCAATCGCAGCCACATAGACTTTAAGGGTGGAGGGAGACAGCCTTCGCTCCAACACTTGCTGCAAGAAGGACAGCACGACTCTGATCGGGCATCTTCGGGGGTCTTGAGAAGAGAACCATTCGAAGAACAGGTTCCACTTCAAGGCGTAAGCATGTCTCATAGACGGTGCTCTATTCGAAGTGACGGTGTCCACTACCACTTGGGGTAGGTCACCTAGAACCTCCACGTCCCATTCAGGGACCAGACATGCAGTTTCCAGAGGTCTGGATGTGGGTGCCACAAAGTGTCCCGTCTCTGAGTCAGTAGATCCTTCCTCAGAGGAATCTGCCAAGGAGGGGCTGTCACAAGGAGCATCAGTTCCGGGAACCAGGTTCGAGTGGGCCAGTACGATGCCACGAGCAGGACCTGCTCCTCGTCCTCCCTGATCTTGCACAGTGTCTGCGCAAGAAGGCTCACTGGGGGAAACACATACTTGCGAAGACCCCACGGCCAGCTGAATGCCAGTGCGTCCATGCCGAGTGTTCCCTCGGTCAGGGAGTAAAACAACTGGCAGTGAGAGTTCTCTGGAGAGGCAAACAGGTCTACCTGAGCGGCTCTGAAACATCTCCAAATCAGCTGAACCGTCTGAGGAGTCTGAGGATGGAGTCTCCATTCCCCAGGGAGCTCAGCTCATGACAGCTCGTCGGCTGCCCGGTTGTGCAGGCCCGGGATGTGAATGGCAAGAAGCGACCTCAGATGCTTCTGACTCCAGAGGAGGAGGTGGCGGGCGAGTTGCAACATGCAATGGGAGCGTAGACCACCTTGTCGGTTGATGTATGCAACAGTCACAGTGTTGTCCGTATGGACCAGCACGTGTTTGCCTCGTAAGAGCCCTATGAGGCGATTCAAGGCAAGGCATACTGCTAACAACTCTAGGCAGTTAATGTGCCAGTGCAGATGGGGGCCCGTCCAAACCCCTGACACTGCATGCCCATTGTACGTGGTCCCCCAGCTGGTGGTGGAGGCATCCATGTAAACCACAGCATGCCTGGAGACCTGTTCCAGGGGCACTCCTGCCTGAAGAAATGAAATGTCTGACCATGGGGTGAAGTTTTGGCGGCAGGCTGGTCTGACTCGGACTCAGTAAGTGCTGCGTAGCCACGCCCCCTTGGGATTTGGCCATGGAGCCAGTGTCGAAGGGGCCTCATATGAAGCAGCCCCAGCGGTGTGACTGCCACTGCGGCAGCCATATACCCCAGGAGGCTCTGAAATTGTTTCAGTGGGACAGCCGTCCTGCTCTTGAACGAATTCAAGCAGTTCAACACCGACTGAGCACATTCCTGCGTGAGGCATGCTGTCTGTTTGACCGAATCCAACTCCATACTGAGAAAAGTGATCCTCTGCAATG
This sequence comes from Spinibarbus caldwelli, assembly GCA_039654775.1. Lineage (NCBI taxonomy): Eukaryota > Metazoa > Chordata > Actinopteri > Cypriniformes > Cyprinidae > Spinibarbus > Spinibarbus caldwelli. The sequence goes on along the minus strand of CM077265.1, from coordinate 18,874,963 downwards.
GGGAGAGTTTGCTCTTTTCCCAGTAGACCCGAAGGCCCAACTGGCTGAGGTGAGTCCCTGTATTCGCACATCTGATCCTGACACTGAGCCAATATGAGCCAGTCGTCGAGGTAGTTGATAATGCAAATGCCCTGTTCTCTCAGAGGAACAAGGGCTTCCTCCACAAATCTCGTAAAGACACAGGGCGACAAGGACAGCCTGAAGGGCAGGACCTTGTACTGATATGCCCGACCTTCGAACGTAAAACCGCAGGAATGGCCTTCAGTACGCGTCCTTCAGGTCGATCGCTGCAACCCAATCTCAGGGACGGATGCACCCGAAGATGCGCTTCTGTGTGAGCATCTTGAACGGAAGCCTGTGAAGGGCTCGGTTCAAGACGCCCAGATCCAAGATTGGCCTTAACCCACCGCCTTTCTTGGGTACAATAAAGTAAGGGCTGTAAAACCCCATCCTCATATCGGCTAGAGGGACTGGCTCTATCGCATCCTTCACCAGTAGGACTGCGATCTCTGCACGCAAGACAGGGGCATCTGTCGCTTTCAATGAGGTGAAGTAGACGTCCCTGAACTTCGGAGGGTGCCGGGCGAACTGAATCACACAGCCGTGTCTGATGGTCTGACAGAGTCAATGAGATGGACTGGGAAGCGCTAGCCAGGCTCCCAGAAACCATACAAGCTGGACCAGCGGAACCACCGACGTACCCGTGGTGGGGCAGTGAGGGGGAACGCAGGGACCTGGTCCAGGGGCAGACTGAAGAGGGGTCTGAGTGTGCGGTGCAACGTTTACCTGGTTCCACAGTTTGGCAGAGGGTGCGTGTGTAGGGCCTTTGATGATGCTCTCGAGCTGCCCGCTGCTGCCTACTGGCGAGAGAGGAGGATGAGTCTGGTGTTGGTCCGTCCGCAACTCTCCATGCCCTCTTGGGACCCAGAGACAGAGAAAACTGTTTTCTTGTCAAGATTTTTGGAAACAGAAGACTCTCCACCCAGCCCACCTCCGGGGGAGGGAGAGGTGCATTCACCATCTCCCGAAGAGCAGTTCCCTCTCCCTCTGGATCGCCCGTCCTGGGGCCTCTTGCTCTTCCGCTCACCGTCAGGTTTGACGGGGGCGGGGCGGCCTGCCTATGCCCAGCTCCATGGCACTGCTTGACTGGAGGCTGCTGCGGATGCAGCGGGTGCGGACGCAGGGGGGCGTCCTCGGCGACGAGCAGGCTGGGGCGCTGCAGCCGGCGGACGGGTAGAGGCAGCAGCTGCCCTCCAGGTCAGGACGTCTTGTATCGCCTCAGTCTGCTCCTGTGCAGCTGAGAACTGCTGGGCCATGTTCTCGAGTGCGTCGCCGACGAGGCTGGTCTGGGACACAGGGACCTTGAGGAACCAAACTTTGTTGGCGTCCCCCATGTCAACCAGACACAGCCAGAGGTTGCGCTCCTGGACCACAAATGTGGACATTGCACGACCCAGAGACCGCGCAGTGACCTTCGTCACTCGTAGCGTGAGGTCAGTAGCAGTCCGAAGCTCTTTGAGAACTCCCGGGTCGTGCCCACCCTCGTGCAGGTCCTTCAGTGCCTTGGCCTGATGAACCTGCAACAATGCCATAGCGTGCAGAGCGGAGGCAGCTTCTCCACAGGCCGCATAAGCACTGCCGGTCAGGACCAACAAGTACCTACAGACCATGAGGGGAGTGACAGCCTGCCCCGCCAGGTGGCAGCGGTACTTGGACACAATTGTATCGCTACCGACTGCTCCACCGGAGGGATCTCCGTATAACAGTGTTAATTTTGGCAGGCATTTTTGATTTAGTCTTAGTCTTAGTCTTGAGACGAAAATGCTTAATAGTCTTAGTCACATTTTAGTCATTTGAGTCTTTCATAGTTTTAGTCTAGTTTTAGTCGACGAAAAGTCCTTACATTTTTGTCAACTTTTAGTCATTACATTTAGTCATTACTTTTAGTCAAACTGCAGTTACCAACATTTATTTAGGTAGCTATTTTATATGTAGTCTTCTAACAGAAATAGTCATTAATTCTTCTCTTTAGACCAAATCGATTAAGCTCATCAGAAATTTGAATCAAGGATTGAATTTGGAAAAACTGTAATAAATGATGACCATTTTCATTTTTGGGTTGAGATACAAATTAAACTAATTTTTAAGATACAGTAGGTTTACTTAACATGTTTACATTTATTTAACATCTTTTGTTGGTTAACATTAATGACACAGATAGGTATTTAATTAGGAATGCTGTCTCTTTAAGACAGAAGGCATGCATGTAATACTGACACACATTGTTTTCACCCACCTGTTTACGTTCACTTAAGCCATAACTGACTGTATTTATGTGAGATACTCTACACGATGGACATTTGGACTGCTGTGTGTGTGTATTTGAGCACTGAGAACTGATCGTGCGCTGTGTGAGAACTGAAGAAGTGGAGCGTGCGCGAGAGAGAGCACTTCTATCAGCGCGATTCCGCCTCTCCCGCCTACACTAACTTTGAGTTAATCGATAAAGAATTGTGACTCCCGGGAAAAACGGGACGTCAGGTCACCCTATCTCTAACCTGGGGCCATTGTTTCAGATTACTAGTTCGTGTTTTGGTAGACTGTCCGTCCACTGCGGCTGCCATACTGAGACTAGATATGCAAACACCCCTTATTCCATTTTAATGACAGAGATGCACATTTTGAAAGACAAGACAGTTAATTTATCCTGTAGGATGTATTTTGAATGTCCGGTAGTCCTCAAATAACATTCTAGTCTCGTCTCGTTAACAAAGACGCAGCATACATTTCATCATAGTTTTTATCATCAGATATTATTTTTAGCTCGTCAATGTCACGTCTTAGTCACAGAAAAAATGTTCGTTAACGAATATTTTTGTCATCGTCTTCGTCGACGAAATTAACACTGCCTTATAACCCCTCGCTGCCCCTCCATCAAGGGTGGTGAGGGAAGACGAGCCACCGGGGTGGTTTCAGGCAGTGAAAGGTGCCGTCCACGACCCAGTGAGCTCATCATGCACCTCCGGGAAGAAAGGCCCTGAGAGCCAGCGTGAGCCACCCTGAGAAACCAATCGTCCAACCTAGAGGGTTTGGGACGCGGTGGAGGTTTCCACTCGAGCCCAATCCTTTCGGTGGCCCGGGCAAGCATAGCCACCATTTCTGGATCTGTATCCGGCTTAGCTGGCCGCCCAGAAGGTGGCAGTGTTGCCGGATCATCATCTCCGGAAGGGTCTGGCTCACCCTCCGATGCAGCGATCGACATCCAGTCATCGGGAGGAGCGCCAAAGGATACTGCTGGTACGCTCTCTGAGAGGGCCCAGCGTGTTCCCTCAGCCGCTCAACTGGTTGCGGAGCACAAGAGGAGCCATGGTCCCTCGAGGGCTGGTTCCTTTGAGGGCTTGCCACCACTGTAACCCTCAGACCACCCATTCTAACGCCTGAAATAGTCCTTGCCTGGTTGCAGCCAGGACGAGAGCCAGATCGAGGAAGGCAACGGAGCTCTGCCCCTTTTAAGGTAACGGAGCCTGGTCCGCAACTCCAAGATGATAATCTTCCTGCATGGAGAACATGACTCATCTACGAATGCCACCTCAGCGTGTTTAATGCCCAGGCATGTGAGGCAGCGATCGTGACCATCACCCAGCGCCAGGTAACGACCGCATCCAGAAATACACGGGTGAAACGTTGTCTATAGCAAGACCCAATTTGTCTTTATAAAGACGTAATGTCGAGTTTGCCAGATGTAACGTCGTCTTTAAAAAGACGCACCCGTGAAAGTTCTTTTAGGGAAAAAGCTCTTTTAGCGTGCTGAAGCACACAGGGGAGATGGCCGCCTGCAACACATGTCAAGAGTGACCGACTGAAAGGGAACAACACACATCAAGATATTGGATTGGAACTTTGATACACTTTACCTCTGGAGAATCATTTTCAACTGAGGAGATTTGCTCTAATCTGGTTTGACAGAGCCTCTCCACCCGATGCTGAACCTTGTCCGACTCTTCCTGATTTTTACTCTCAGTTTCCGACACCTAGTTGAATTAGTAAAGCCACACGCAAACATGGAGACTTTCATATACCAATGAGAACTTATTTGACTGCCTTTGGAGAGGGTACAACTGAATTTGACCAACAAAGGTAATTGAAATTCAGATTGCCAAAGATCAATTTGATTAAATCAATTACACACAATTAATCTAGGAGTAGGCCTACAATCTGAGACAGGAAACCCTACTGCAACCTCACTGGAAGAAGTCTGATATCTTCACCAAGCTCAACCCAACTACCATGCAAACCATAACTTCAGGCATATCTCCAAGATGAACAACATATTCCATAGTTCTAGCACACCAAACCAGCACAACATGCTTGCACACACAGTGTACCTTTTTGAGTGTAGGCAACTGTTCTTCATAACGGTAGAACCAACCGAACTACCTTTTGGCAAAGGGTAACATGCTTGTTTGATCTTTGGAGAATAGTGTAGTTCTATTGAGGGCAATTTAAAAGTTCATGCAATGGAGAGGTTTTGTCAACTTACTGGAGGTTTTAGGTTTGGGTGAAGGTGCATTACGTGCAGGTGGTGAGAGAGAGGGGGAAGGGGATTTGGATATTTCTTTGGAACCTCAATCTTCTTCCCACTCTTTGTGGTGCTTCCTTTCCGTGGTTTCAATTCTGAGACACACAACACATACATTAAATAGAAATCACACGAGCACGGCACGGAGGACAGCCACTGGGAAGCACCAGCATTGATCTCACGAGGAGCACGGAGCACCATCACACACCCCGGACACAAGTTCACACCCCAAAACTCTCAATAAACTCACCCTCCGGGGCCTTTATTGACTACCCCTTGTTGTGTGACTCTTCACCCCGTTACACTGGTGGAGAATGCGGGCATGACCGTGAAGAGTCACCGATAAGCAAGGTTTTTTTTTCCCCCCTTTTTTTTGTTTTTTTATTGCCTCACCTCTACTTGTTTTTGTCCCACAGGCGGCTGCTCCTCCCTAGACATGGAGGAACTATTAAAGCACCTCACCGAGGTGAGCATCCGCCAACAACAAATCATGGAGCACATGGCCGCTCGCCAGGGGGATTCCGAGCGAGAGCTCGCCGCGCTCCGCACTGCCGCTGCCCAACGAGTCCCACTGCCCAATCCCCGGGTGCAGGCCACTCAGCTCCTACCAAAAATGTCAGCCCACGACGACGTAGAGAACTACCTAATGATGTTTGAGGCCATCGTGGCCCAGGAGGGCTGGCCGCGGGAGGAGTGGGCGCGAGTGCTGGCACCACTGTTAACGGGCGAAGCACAACGGGCCTATTTCTCCATGCAACCCATGCTGAGGGAATCCTATGATGAGCTGAGGAAGGAGGTCATGGCCCGTGCGGGGCTTTCGCCCATCTCCGCAGCCCAACAATTCCACGACTGGGAATTTAAGACCCGGTTGCCAGCCCGTGCCCAGGCCGCCGACCTGACCCGACTAGCCCATCATTGGCTGCTGGCTGGGAGCCCTAGTGCCACCCAGGTAGCGGAGAAAGTCATTGTCGATCGTCTGCTGCGAGCCCTACCCCGGACAATCCGGCAGGCAGCCGGCATGCGGAACCCCCACACCGTGGGCGATCTTGTGGAGGCCATCGAGTTGGCGGAGGCCACCCAACAGCGGGAGGTGGGGGAGCGAGCGCCGCCGTTTCTCCGGAGGGTGAACGAGGAGCGACGCACGCCAGAGGGTATCTCTAAACCAGTGAGTAGACCGGCGGTTCCCGGCCCTCTGGACGAGCCGATGCCCACAGAACCACCCCGCTCCCCGAACGAGCATGGCTGGCGGGCTGCATCGTCCACTGCGACCCACTGCCGGAGGCCCCTCGTGTAAAAGTGAAGGTGAATGGACGGCCGTATCAAGCCCTGCTGGATTCCGGCAGCACGGTCAGCCTCGTCCAGTCGTCAGTCTTTCCCCCCCACCTGGGTTCGAAGGCCTGCCTTTCCATCACCTGTGTGCACGGAGACATGAGACAGGTCCCCGCTCGTCGCGTTACAATCACGGCCGCCTCGGGCAGTTGGCCCGTTGAGGTGGGGATAGTCAAGGATCTGCCCGTCCCCGTCCTGATTGGGAGAGACTGGCCGGGGTTTGACCGCTTGCTCACCAACGCCATGCAGCCTGCCAGCCCGGCCGAGAACTGCCGAAAGAGGAGACGTCCCCGGCGGCGCCCCGTCCTGCTGGCCTCCGACAGCACCAGAGACGGTGAGTCCCCCTCCCAAACCAGTAACCTATTCTTTGATGTGTTCCAACAGGTGACAAGGGGGGGGGCATTCGCCAAGGAACAACACGGGGACGATCGGCTGAAACATTGTTGGACCCAGGTGAGGACGATTGAGGGAGAGGAAGTGCAACCCCCTCCACACCCGGTTCCTCACTTTGTGGTCCAAAACGGTCTACTCTACTGTGTAGCGCAGCGGAGGGGGGAGGAGAAAAATCTGCTAGTTGTACCCCGGTCGAAGACGGAAATCGTGATGGAGCTGGCACATGCACATCCGATGGCGGGCCACCTGGGGGCGCAGAACACTATCCAGCGGATTCGTGATCGCTTCCACTGGCCCGGACTGGACGGAGATGTGAAGCGCTTCTGTCAGACCTGCCCAACGTGCCAACGAACTTCGCCACGGACTCCTCCCCCCAACCCATTAATTCCGCTGCCCATTATAGAGGTACCCTTCGAGCGAATAGGGATGGATCTGGTAGGGCCGCTGCCGAAGTCCGCCCGGGGCCACGAGCACATCCTCGTCATCGTGGATTATGCCACTCGCTACCCGGAAGCAATTCCCCTCCGCAAGGCCACCTCCAAGGCCATCGCCCAAGAGCTCTTCCTGCTCTGTAGTCGGGTAGGCATACCATCAGAGATATTGACCGATCAGGGCATGCCGTTCATGTCCCGGCTGATGGCCGACCTCTGTCGCCTCCTCCAGGTATGACAAATTAAGACCACTGTCTACCACCCACAGACCGATGGGCTCGTCGAACGGTTTAATCAGACCCTGAAGCAGATGCTCCGTCGGGTGGCCGCAGAGGACAGACGGGACTGGGATAAAATGTTGCCATATGTCCTCCTTCGGCATCAGGGAAGTTCCCCAAGCCTCGACAGGCTTCACACCATTTGAGCTGTTGTTCGGGAGACAGCCCCGTGGCCTACTCGACGTCGCCAGGGAGGCCTGGGAGCAACAGCCGGCAGCCCATCGGTCCACCATCGAACATGTGCAGGAGATGAGGGAACGGATCGACAGAGTGATGCCGTTGGTCCGGGAACACCTCACGAAGGCCCAGCAGGCCCAACAGCGACATTACAACCGGGCAGCCCAGCCACGGGAGTTCCAGCCAGGAGACCACGTGATGGTCCTGGTCCCCACGACGGCCTGCAAGTTTCTCGCAACATGGCAAGGGCCCTACACGGTAACGGAGAAAGTGGGACCGGTTACCTACCGGGTAAGGCAGCCGGGCCGAAGGAAGGAAGACCAGTTGTACCATATCAACCTGCTGAAGCGTTGGGTGGGGACCAGGAACCAACTGGCTGCCATGGCCACATCCGACCCTCGAGTGGTGGACATGAACTCCTTACTCTCGGATGCCCAGAAAAAGGACCTGCACCACCTGATCCGTCAGTTCTCCGACGTCTTTTCCCCGATCCCTGGGCGGACTCAGATCCTACAACACAACGTCCGCACCCCGCCAGGAACTGTCGTCAGGCAGCGGCCCTATCGTGTCCCTGAGGCTCGGCGACACGCCATCGAGGAAGAGGTACAAGAGATGCTGAAGTTGGGAGTGATAGAGCCTTCCCGGAGTCCGTGGTCCAGCCCCATTGTCATGGTCCCAAAACCAGACGGCACCCTCCGTTTCTGTAACGACTTTCGCCGGCTCAACGAAGTCTCCGAGTTTGACGGATACCCCATGCCGCGGGTGGATGAGTTGCTGCATCGCCTCGGGAGAGCCCGGTACATCTCCACCTTGGACCTCACAAAGGGCTACTGGCAGGTACCGCTGACAGAGGAGGCCAAGCCGAAGACGGCCTTCTCAACCCCCAGTGGCCACTGGCAGTACCGGGTTCTTCCCTTCGGCCTGCACGGGGCACCAGCAACCTTCCAAAGGATGATGGACATCCTGTTACGGCCCCACCAGTCCTACGCAGCCGCATACCTCGACGACGTTGTCATACACTCGGAGACCTGGGAAGAACATCTGGCACTGCTACGGAGGGTGCTTTTGGAGCTACGGAGGGCTGGATTAACCGCCAACCCCCGCAAGTGTCACCTGGCCCTCTTCGAGGCGAGGTACCTGGGTTTCCAGGTGGGTCGGGGCTTAATCCGACCTCAAGAGAAGAAGGTGACAGCGATTCTCTCTGCCCCGCAACCCTCCACCAAGACCCAGGTACGAGCCTTTTTGGGGTTGGCGGGGTATTACCGTTGTTTCATTCCCAACTTCTCCTCTTTAGCCTCTCCCCTGACAGATTTGACCAGGAAGGGACAGCCGGAGAAGGTGCCCTGGGGCCCTGAAGAGGAGAAGGCCTTCCAACAGGTGAAAACGGCGCTCACCTCGGAGCCCGTCCTACGAGCCCCAGACTTTAACTGTCCCTTCCTGGTGCAGACCGATGCGTCCGACACCGGGTTGGGAGCCGTTCTCTCACAAGTACAGGACGGTGAGGAACACCCGGTGGTCTACATCAGCCGAAAGCTGTCCCCTGCTGAACAACGCTACGCGGCTGTCGAGAAGGAGGCGTTGGCCATCAAGTGGGCAGTGCTGGAGCTCAGGTACTACCTCCTCGGCCGTAAATTCACCCTCATCACTGACCATGCCCCTTTACAGTGGATGGCCCGGGCGAAGGACACCAACGCGAGGGTGACGAGGTGGTTCCTGGCGCTCCAGGATTTCCACTTTGTTGTACGACACAGGGCGGGGACGGCCAATACCAACGCAGATGGACTTTCCCGAATCTGGGCAGCTTTCGCAGGTCTGTCAGGTTTCGTCCCCCTCCCAGCCCCAGTCTCCCCATTCTCACGCGGACCTAGGACGACGCTTGGGGGGGGGAGTGTGACGAATGTCCCGAGCGCTCATCAGCGTCGCCCTGGAAACCAACGAGGATCACCTGCACGTCCTCGTCTCGGGCTGGCCGGGCGCACCTGAAGCTCGTCACGGTTGGGCTTGATAAGCCACCGCAACACACACACACTGGTGAGACATGTCTCCAGAAGACTCCACGCTAACTCTTGATCTGCCTTTGTTCCAGAAAGCAGCCTTTGACCGGCCAGCCCCTGCACACGAGCACGGCACGGAGGACAGCCACTGGGAAGCACCAGCATTGATCTCACAAGGAGCACGGAGCACCATCACACACCCCGGACACAAGTTCACACCCCAAAACTCTCAATAAACTCACCCTCCAGGGCCTTTATTGACTACCCCTTGTTGTGTGACTCTTCACCCCGTTACAATATTCATTTTTGTTTTAACCACAAGAGAAAAGTACCTAATATTTTTCTAATAAAAGGTTCAAGAAAAACTGCATAAACGTATTGTAATGTTTAAAAGCTCTTTTAGTTAAGAAATTTAGCTGTATTACTAACAATTGTATTTTGTCTGTTGTTGACTGATCGTTTTGGTAGATCTTTGATCTTCTGTGCATTGTTTTGTCTATAGTCCTAAGTGTTTCATATGAGAATGTGAGGTAATATCAGGATTTACATGTGGCAGTCTGTGTTTCTATTAAGTTAGCTATTTGACACTTATGCTGCTAGCATCTGGCTATCTGGCATGTGGGCTTATATATGTAAAATTGTGTCACAAAGTTATGTATTGTCTTTGAGGAACCATGAAAACGTTATTTTACATGTGTTTACATGCAAAAGAATACAGTGTAAAGAAAGGAGCTCAGCTGGTGTAATGTTCAGTTGTGTGTGTTTTTCACTGACTGGCGCTCTTTCTCCTGCTCTTCTTCAAAGATTTTGTTGGTCTCTAATGCCACTCTCTTCTGATGCTCATTTATGCACAAATACACCCCTACAATCTGTATTATATTCTGTACAGATCACATTCTTTAAACTCCTAGATTAGCACAATTCTAACACCTAAAGTGCACAAACAACAGTTAACACACCAATAAATAATCAAGAGGTTTACAGTACAATACAAACAATATCTCCATGGTTTACTACTCTAGTCTTTTGCCGTCTGTTAAAACAGCTTTATACTAAGCAAATGGTTTTCTTTTCCACACAGCCCCTCAGAGAGAGATAAAAGGATTGCGGAAGGACTTTGAGATGTTTTGTTGGCAGAAATGAATTAGTGGGTTCTCAGTGAACTTACAGCTCCAGTGAGGACAGTGATGGTTAGACTCCTGCTGCTCTTTAACACTCGCACTGCCTGAAATCACACACATTACCCGACACAGTTACCGGTTTAAATATGCAGAGAGGTTCTTAACTAATTGTTGACATTTTCAGCAAGATCCTGCTCACTTCTTGTTGACTCAGGTTGGGGAAATTCACCCCCTTGACCTCCACAATCTGGTCACCAACCTACAACCACACAAACACACACACACAGTAGAGAGTTATTACACTAAAATTAAACAGTAATGGCCTATTAATGCAGTAATTTGGGAACTAAATGAAATGACCTGTAAGCCCACTTCAGCTGAGACTGAACCCGGCATCACATTGCTCACATAGATGCCTGGTTTCTGAGTTGGTCCACTAGATATGCTATAATGGACAGTATTTATACATGTTTAGGAAATCTTTCTTTGTCACAAAATTAAATCTATAAATGTTGGTTTCAAATCAAATAATGCTTGTTAACACAAAAGTGAAGAGTTCATGCAAAATGCTTAAAACTAGAAAAAAATACATAGCAGATATATACACACACACACACACACACACACACATATATATATATATATATATATATATATATAAAGAGTTCATTTGCAAAAACAGATAACTCCGTTTTTAACAGTTCTCAGAAATCATGTTTTTTCCTTGTGCATTCCAATTAATCTCAATCAAACTGCAGTTCGGTTATTTTGACTGGGTTAAAAAGAAAAACAAAAAAAAAACAGCTAACTAACACGATAAAACACAATAAAAACATGATAACATAATAAAAAACACGATTTTTGAAAATTTTTTTGCAAATAAACTCTTCATATATACTTAGGGTGCATTTGAATACCATATGGGATAAATTCTTTGACTTTATCTGCATTAATCAAACTTTAAACTTTAAACTTTAAACTGACTTTAAACATTAATCAAAGAGAATACAGGAGAGAACAAGAACTGCGTTTGGAATCAGAGGACGGAAAAAATTTTAGAAGGCTTGTTACTCCCCCTAGTGGAGACAAGATGCACTGATCACGGCAGTTTGGCATATTTTTTGTGCAGCCCGTGTAAAATACATACATCAGTTTTAAAGTTTAACATTCTCTGTTGTAAGATATGTGATATACAGTAAGATGAGAGTGTCTACTTAGGGTCTCAATATGTTCAAAATGTTGGTGCGCTGACATTTCCTACCTGTCAATCTTTGACTAACTGTGGGAATACAAACACACCGAATGTGGGACGAAACAGCACAAAATATTCATAAGTTTTTTGTTTTGTGTTAAAGTGTGTTAAAGTTCTCTCTGGATCACATAAACTGTTTTCAGAAAGGTAACAAATTTAACAAATTTGTTACAAACAAATATAAGCTTATTTTATAAATGGTTAGCTATGCTCATATTTACATTCACAGTTTCTAGACTGTGTTGTGCATTATGTTTGATTTAGATTTCAGCCATTGATTCGCTAGAGGTATCAATAGGATTCACTCCAAGTAAATGAGCCAACAGCTCATTAAAGGGATAGTTCACCCAAAAAAATAAAATTCTGTCATTAATTACTCATCCTCATGTCGTTCCAAACCCGTAAGACCTTTGTTCATCTTCGCAACACAAATTAAGTTATTTTTCATGAAATCAGAGATCTCTCTGACCCTCCATAGGGTCCTACCATGGTCAAGGCACAGAAACGTTGTAAAGACATCGTTAAAATGGTCCATGTGATATGCGCATGCGCTGTGCCTTGTTTACGAGCAGAGGAACGCAAAAGCATGCATCGTGGTACTCTCGTTATTGGCGACAGACTGTCCCACTGTAGGGCTGTCATGATATTAGATTTTTCATATCACGGTTATTGTGGCCATAAGAATTCACGATATCGATATATCGCAATATCTATAGAAACGTTGGGGGGGGAAAAAGATATCAGTCTTTTTCACCCAACGAACATAAGGATACTGATAAACGCAGAGCACAAGACTCTGGCTTTCTCTGTCTTCTTTGGAGCTCCTATGAAATAACAAGAGAGAAAATACTGTCAATTTCAACAGTATGATGAATAAATATTAATGGTTACACTGTACAATAAGATGTCATTTGTTAACATTAATGTATTAACTAACATGAACGAACAATGAACAATACATTTATTACACAATTTATTACTATTTGTTAATGTTAATAAAAATACAGTCGTTCATTGTTCATGTTAGTTCACAGTGCATTAATGTTTACAAACACAACTTGTGATTTTTATAATGCATTAGTAAATGCTGAAATTAAAATGAACTAAGATTAATAAATGCTGTGGAAGTATTGTTCATTCTTATTTCATGTTAACTAATGTAATTAACTAATATTAAATAATGAACCTTATTGTAAAGTGTTGCCATTTTAACAACTAAACTGATACTTTAACCTGTTAACTTGCGTACCTGTATTTTAAGCTTTTTAACCCATAGTTGCGCCGGCGCCACTGAAGTCATGCAGTAAGAGCGCTGCTAATTCAGTATTAAAGGGGTCCTATTATGCTCTTTTACTAAGTCTTGATTTTGTTTTGTGGGTGTACTAGAACATGCTCTCATGCTTGGTGGTTCGAAAATCGTATTATTTTTCACATAATTTACATTATTACAATACCTTCCTCCCCAGTCTGGCACAGACATCTCGATTAGTTCTGGGTTTGATGAAGGCCCGCCTTCCGAAAAACAAAATGTGTTGTGATTGGTTAGCTCCCCCAGTACGTTGTGATTGGCCAACAGCTTAGACGGTGTTTCGGTGCCCCGTCCCTTGCCAAAACAGCAAGTTCATGAATATTGCCATATCAACCCCGAGAATATTGAACAAGAGGATCGTGCAGAACCTTTGCATGCACGGATATTGCAAGACATATTAAAGTGGTAACGATATTGTTGTTGTTTTTTTGGCTAAATCACATTTTAGATAGGATGTCAACAACAGCTTAAAAATAACTGAATTTACTATGTACAGATAAGTGCAACGGTAATATGTATTATGTTTATTGTTCTTTAATTCTAACATTATAACATGAATGCAGTGAAACTGTTATACAGTTGAATTTATTTATACCATAGTCCCACAGAGTTACACTATTTGTGGCGGCATATATATGCAAATTAATTCTCTGCCAGCAGGAGGCGCTGTTGGAGCGGGAGAGAGCGAGGTTTCCCCGGTAACGCTGTACACAAAGTAGGTCCACTCACAAACGCTGCTTTATCAGACATTACATGCAAGATGAAATGAAAATGACATCCAAAATTTTCTGAAGACAGTCGGTTTCCATCAGAAATACAGTGATATAAAAACACCCGCACCGGGTTTTGATTTTAAAGCGTGTATTCGAATTTCCGGAGGCGAGATTTATTTTAATGATATTCTAATGGACCACTTTGTAATGTCACAAATACAGGAAAACAACTTTGTAGTCCAAACGAGCCGTTCATTGTAGTTCTTGAAAAGGGATTTTTTAAAAACGAAATATCTCCCTTTGGAGTTGACTTTGAGATTTGAAACTTTGTAGATCTTTTTATGCCCAAACATACACACTACACACTGACTAAAATTCAAAAAGTGAAAAATCATAATCGGACCCCTTTAATGTGCGTCTAGAACGGCCTCAGATGAGGCATTAAGTGCATGGCACTGCGACCAAATTAACATTTTACAGAGTTAATGTAGCAATGTGGTCGCTCAGTTTTTCTAGATCAGTTTTAATCGTGTAACTGTTAATAGATTTGAACAAAGAAATAAAGTGTTACTAAGCACAGACGTATTGATTGCAAATACAAAAATAAGACGAGTAAAGAAATCACGGTACTTATTAAAATAATCACCATGTATTTAAATATATGAACACAGAAAACCTCTGTTAACAGGTTAATGTAACATATCCCATTCTATGACTAGTAAAATAATGGCAACTTACTCTGATGAACACGGCTCTTCTTGGAGTAGCTGCAAGCACTGCGTCTTCTTCTTGTTTGACAGATGTCAGTGTTAAGGCAAAATAGCGCCACCTGGAGGTCAACCAGGTACTGACGCTGGAGTATTTACATGTGGTGTTATCATAAGAGTTCTGTTCATTTTAAATATTGCGGTTATCGCCAATACGGGTATATCATCACACACTAAATTAACATGATATTGATAGTTGTTACTTTGAATATCACAGTTATCGTCAATACCGGTATATCACGACACCCCTATGTCCTAGAAGAGAAGAAATCGTTGAATGATGTCAATATTTTTGTTTTCTTTGCGCACAAAAAGTATTATCGTAGCTTTGTAAAATTATGATTGAATCACTGATGTCACATGGACCATTTTAACGATGTCCTTACTACGTTTCTGTGCCTTGACCGTGGTAGGACCCTTGGTCTCTATGGAAGGTCAGAAAGCTCTCAGATTTCATCAAAAATATCTTAATTTGTGTTCCGAAGATGAACGAAGGTCTTACGGGTTTGGAATGACATGAGGGTGAGTAAATAATGACAGATTTTATATATTTTTGGGTGAACTAACCCTTTAAATCAAAACATGGCCATAGATTAATTGTTATATTTCTTTGCAGCCAACAATTAAACACATTGGTTGCTTTTTTGTAAACGCTGCCATAACTGATGAAAATAACCGGGATTTTTGTCAAATATAGCGCTGAAAACATCATTAGCAGCTTTAACTTGTCAGTGCTGGCAAATGACCATGGTATAAGCAATAATGCACAGCTAGCTGAACATATGTTTGCAGTAGTCTGTATAAAAAGGATCAAGGGTTTCTATCGTCACACGCTTACATTAGTTACCAGGTATAATATAAGCAAAAACACGCAAGCGGTCATGATGTAAATTGTGTTTATTGATGATTAGGTTGCAATGATATAGCATGATGCAGTTTTATACAACATTGTTCAAAAGACAAAAGGGGGATTTTTTTACACATTTGCTGTTGAAAATAGATTCTGTATAAACTGTGATGGAAATTCTTTTATGTCGAATGCATATGTTTATGTTCCTCATTTTAAGGAAATTGATTGCCTTATACCACTTACGTTTAAAGAAACAGTACTGAGTAATGAGTACTGTGAACTTATTTCATGAAAAGAAATATTTCTACTTTTTTATATATAAATATTAAATTAAACTATAAGTCCACTCATATACTTTGAGTAGCTGAAAATTTACTAAACTGCTAGCTATGAATAGCACACATGTATGTGTTAATGTAACTAGCAAAAACACCACCACTGCACTGGCATGTGCACAGTCAGTGCTTTTTAAAGAAAGCATCATAAAACATACAGTTTTAATTCTGTTTTGCCCATCCTTGATATAACTGTGAGATTTACTCTTTAGCAAAATGATTACGAAACTCCCTAATAAGATCACCTCTCAATTTTAGGGGACCAAAGTTAATAATTTAAGATTTGTCTTCATCAAGCTGGAGAAAGTTATTTGACAACCATTTCTTAATGTCCTCGAGAAAAAGGTTGAAGGTCGAGACAAAGGTTGAATGGAGATGCTAGCTTTTAACAGCAAATAAATCTGAGTATCATCAGCATAAAAATGAAAATAAATATTGTGCCTCCTAATTACATTTCCAAATGGTAAAATAAATAAGTTAAAAAGAAGCGGGCCCAAAATTGAGCCCTGAGGAACTTCATTAATAATGAAGGATAAAAAAATAATAATCCAACAGAAAAGGACCTTTAAGATATGAACTTTATATTAGGTGGCCTTAACTATTATGTACTTACATCAAAAAATAAGTACAATGTACTTATTGTGTTCATATTGTATTGCAAAACACTTCTGCTGTTTTTGAGGTGGGATACAGGTAGGTTAGGGACAGATTTGGTGGTATGGGTAGGTTTAAGAGTGGGTTAGGTGTAAGGGACGGGTCAACAGTGTAATTATAAATAAATTACAGAAATTAATTACAGATGTATTTTCATGCAGGTATTTTTAAAAATATAAGTACAATGTAAAAACATGTATGTACACAATGAGTGCATTGTATTAAATAATTAATTTAAATGTAAGTACATAGTAGTTAAGGCCACCTAATATAAAGTGGGACCCTAAACTATCTTAAGGGAGGACCCTAGATACCGATCAAATGTTCTAAACGCCAAAGAAGAATATTATGATCAACAGTATCAAAGGCAATGGTAAGGTCTTGCAGCACCAATACAGCATTTTTACCAGAATCAACCACAAGTAAAATATCATTGGAGACTTTCAGCAACACATACTCAGTGCTATGGTTAGCAGTGAAACCTGAATGGAATGGTTCAAATGGTACAGCATGAATGCACGTTTTGTCTGATTATTAGGACATGGCCAAATAGCATCACAAGTGTTTGTGTTGCCAGAAATCATTCATTGAAAATGAATGAGTGCAGGTTGTTTGTCACTGCACTCTGCTGTCACTGTGAATGACCAGAACTGAGAAACTATATAGTTCTGTTTGGCCCTGCACTTGAATACATATTTTTGTGGTTGAGACTTAATTGAAGAGACCTTATTACTGCCCCTGACTGATAGCAATCCAACAAGACAGTTACTAAGTGCCCACTAATTATCTGACAGGTGCTGGAGACACTGCAAGTGAAAATGAGTCACAGGACAGCAGGACAGCAGCTGAGGATGTCATCATCACAGCATAATATCTCCTTTTTATGGCTTGAAATGAAGAACTCAATTGATAAACCATATCAGAAGGCCAGAAGGCTTAAAAACAAAGTAAAAACACATTTTTATTAATGCATGTTTATTGTTTTGCAAATGACAACAATATAGACTAAAGAGAGCATTGTGTATTTCTAAAACACAGATGCCTGATTTATAAATCATGTGAATAACTGCATTTGCTCCATTTATAACACAAATACTAAATTATTTGCGTTTTACAAAAGTACTACTAAGGAATGGCTATTGATTCTCCCTGTGGTCCGTTGTACTGATGCAATGGTGGGTTTTAAAAGAATGTCCTGTAAAAAGAGTGACAAATATTAAAAATTAGATTAATTTGACAAATATTTAAGAGAGGGTTAGTATCACACATCCACACGAGGGGAGAAGAAAACAAGGTTGCACACATAGTAAGGAAACAGACTTAAATTAACAGGTTGTTATGTATGAAACCCATATATAAACATGACAGAAGCATTTGACACTCCATTGGTTCACAGAATGTGAAAAAAAAAATGCTTAAAGGGATAGTTCACCCAAAAATTAAAATTCTGGCACAGTAATAAGTGCTTTCAAACAAAAATATTGTTTCCATGAACATCTGTATTCACTTGTCAACTGTTTTAGTTTCAAAGATTGTTTCTGGGGAACCAATGGCAGTATCTTTTCATGAATCCATACACAGTGCTATAGACAACTATAGTAACATGCAGTAGCAAAACCGATCAAAGCAGCAATAATCAATGCATGAGTCATGACATGTAACAGTCCCTTTGAACAACATCAATCAGAATGACTGCACAGCCTTGTCAACAAGAGTATTGACTATTGCATTATTAAATCATTAGCACAGGAATTCCCCAACTGAAAACATCTGGGTGGATTTCCAGATTGACAAAGAGATTGTCACATGTACATGATGCACACTGCAGAATGGTGTAGATGGGTTTGGGGGGCTTTTACCACTGGGCTAGTGGCAATCAGGTTGGGGGATGGGGGGTCCTCATCTGAAGGACGTAGCCCTGTCTGTACACAGGGGCACTGCCTTGGAAAACCTTTTTCTTTGCAGTGGGTCTGACTGATGCTGCTTTAGGGCTGAAGACATACAGCAGATGACAGGTTCACTACTGAGAGCCATTTACACCACTGATTGTTTTTTCATTGGGGTTAATGGAGACAGACCACATAATGCATTGAAGCGAATTGAATTTGGGAGGCACTAGAGCTGTCATTGTGTGCAGTCACATATCACATATTATGGGGAACAATGCAACTATACGTACACTTCATCTTCATATTCCTTTGGTGGAGACACTGCGATGACCAGGTCAGTCCAGTCCTGCGAGAACATGCATGGAAAAATGTCAAGCACATGCATATGAAGGTTTTAATGTTTGACAGGCACAATGGCACAATGTTCTTGCTACATTCTACTGCATTTCTGCTTCAAGCCTTTATCTATATTTGATGATGCTTGCTGAAGAAATCATTATAGCATGTGTGACCATGTGTGCTTTCTTGTGATTCACGTTTTCCAGAAAAAATAAGAAAATATATGAACACAAATAGCATACATTACCACAGAAATTCTAAGACTCAATACTCATTTTCAACGGCTTATGCTCTTTTAACTTTCTAATATCGAAAATGACTGCATAACTATAGCCACGCTATTTCTGTAATAAATGTGGAGGGAAATTTACATAATTCTGCAGAATTGTCTTTGTAGCATTTGTCATGTCGAAATTATGGTAATTACTGTAATTGTGCAATTAAGACCTAAGAGATTCTAATCTAATAGAGATTCTTATAATAATAGAGAACCTTAGATAACCTTAGAGAACCTAAGATAATAGAGAACCTTAGAGATTCCGTCTAATTGACGGTTGAGAGTACCGCATTGCACAACGAAACGATACAAGAATAGCTTTGTTCCAGCAGTGATTAATCATATAAACAGTAATAAGATGATTTAGGGAGTGTTATTTATGTTTTATTGTGTAACGATTTCTTATAGCATGATTTTCTGTATTGTATTATCTATTATATGTGTGAGAAAGTGCCTGAACTTATTCACTGAAACCTAATTTACCTACGGGTATGAAATAAAGAAACTCTAACTCTAACTCTTCTACATTGTGCTATTCATGTCATTGTACTCTGAAATGATTCATTCCTAGGTCAACGCTAATAACAATAATGACATCTTTGGGCAGCTTTTACATACTGTAAATCACTATAATCAGTATTCTTCCTACACAATCTCATGAGAAAATGTAACTATTTTACATTTTCAGTGACAATTTTTACCAAACAACTAAACATGAAGTCCACCCCTAAACCAAATACTCACTGGGGTGTAAACAGATTGTATGAAAGGGTACGAATTCATACAATTCGCCAAAATGTAAATTAGTCACAAACTGTTACCCAGGTATGTGGATTCTTCTGTAAAATTTTGAAGAACAAGGAAAGAGCACATGGGCTATGATAAAATTATATATTACAGATTACAATCCCAACATGATGTGAATACTAGATTTATATGGTAAGATGCAAGATGAGAGCAAGACGCTTATTAGTAGTGGATTTGCTGAAAGGATATCCAAGATGTAGATGCGTTTGTTTCTTCATGGGAACAAATTTGGAGAAACATCACTTATTCACCAATGGATCCTCTGCAGTGAAAGGGTGCCGTCTGAATGAGAGTCCAAACGTCTGATAAAACATCATAATAATCCACAAGTAATTCACATGACTCCTGTCCATCAATTAATGTCTTGTGAAGTGTGTCTGTAAGAAACCAATCTATCATTAAGGCATGTTAACGTTAAATTATCAGAGATAAAGAACTGTTTTGGACTGTTTTCACTTGTAAATGGTGCTTGACCTGTGCATATTTTTCTCCTGAATAATTGTGCATATTTCTCTCCTGAATAATTCAGACGAGATGACTTTTTCACTGGAGAAAGCAATATTATGGATGAAGGACTAGCCGGAAGCAACTAAAGTTAAAGTTAAATTAAAGTTAAAAATGTCTTAATATTGGATTTATTTGTTACAAACACACAGTTTTTTACTTCATAAGATTATAATTGATGGACTGGAGTGGTATGGATTACTTGTGGATTATGATGATGTTTTTATCAGATGTTTGGTATCTCATTCTGTCAGCACCCATTCACTGCAGAGGATGCAAAACATTTGTCTCCAATGAGCTGCATGGCCTTCTTCACCACAGGATAATCTGTTGAGACAGATCATCTGATTTAAAGTGATAGGTTGTTTTATTATAATGACAGTCATACCCCTCCACTGTTCCAGGCCTGAGCCAACGAGGTTTGTCCTTCAGCTAAAGTCACATCCGTCAGGATCTTTCCATTCACAGCCATGATTTCATCACCAGACACAACACCACCTGAGATAACATGGATAAAAAACAGTAACAAACTGAACAAATAAAGCATGTAATTTTAAAACACAACTAAATGTTTTAAGTCAGTATAATCAATATCACTAATGAATGTAGAGAGCTAAACTAGACTTTTGCATGATAGTTTTTAGTGTGTTTCTGAGCAGTTGCTGTAGTTTTTTGGGGGTGTTTTCTAGAACCTTAAAGTCAAAAGAACCAACCCCCAAATCTCTATTATATGTTATTTTTGTATGACTCACCATGTTTATCTGCCGCACCTCCTTCATAGATAGATGACACCACAATCTTTCCCAATGGGGAATCGATTCCTCCCTCTATGGCCAGATCAAGCTTCCCTTCCTAAAGAATGTGTATAGAATAAAAAAAAAATCTTTCTTATTCTTATTGTCCAATGGCAGATGTTGCTCACATTTTTGTTCTTCCTAAATTACCTTCTTAATTCTCAAAAGTCGCACATCTCTGCCAGCTATCTGCTCAGCCGTGAACTGTTAAAAGTTTGAGCAAATGTGGTGAAAGAAATACTCCACAGAGGAACATTCAATGAGTGTGGAATATATGTGTTATAAAATATAAAAATGGCAAATGGGTACAGAGAGAAACTGCTAATGTAAAGAGTTACAGTACCATGGAATATGGATCAAAATCATCCACATATTTTTGAAATCCCTGTAAAACAGAAAGCAAAAACAGACAGTGGTGTGTATAGTCTGTAAAAATGTGAAGTGGCAATCTGAGGACTGAGGACTAAGCAGAAACTAATTAGTGCTTATTGATTTCCAAGAAAAGTCAAATGAACACTATATGTCTTTATAATTGTCAGCTCTAATCCAATCAATGGCAGCTTCTACTTACTTTTAATAAACTATTCAAGGCAAAGCCAGATCTGTGCTTAAAAACATGCCTCATTAGTTTGGCATGACCATTAAATCAATCTATAAAAAGCATCTGGTCTTTAAGGTGCCCTCAGTTATTTTAAAACATTTAACGTAAATAAACTATGAAATAAGTGTGTTTATATATTAACTATATGACCAGCTTTCTTTTTAAATACAAAACTAAACAATATATAAAGTCGATAAAAAGAAAATAATGTAACATAATATAAGAAACAGTAAAACACTGCATAATTTACTACAGTACTGTACTACATGGTAAACATATTAATACTGAGAAAGGATGTGTTTGCTTTGTTGGATCCATTGGTAGCTTTCCAGTTAGTTCTGGATCTGCAATGATGTTTGCGTAAAATATAAAGGCTCTTTCCCATCCACTACACACTCAAAACCACTGGCCTTCCATCAAGACAAATAATCAATCAAGGTTTAACACCCACAGAACCAACAAAATGGAAAAACACAGACATCTAGTCATGCTCTCCCTCATGAAAAATGAAAATGCACACCGAGATGCCATTTGGCGCATATGCACTCTAATATTATATAACCTTCAGCTCGAGTCTCCCATTTGTGAGGTGCATATGAGATCCATTCAAAGACTGCTTTCACAGCAAACAAGATGTATGATTGCAGCAAACAAGTATGATTGCATGAGATTGTGAGAATATATAAGTGTGACTGAGGATGAATTGTGATGTATTTGAGTTAATCCACACTGTGAGACCAGTTCAGTGTCATGGAAAGGTGAAAATATAATATCTTAAACGAAATAAGCAAAATGTTGCAATCATACACCTGATGTTCTAGAGTATTTAAAGAAATATTTATAACGAAGCATACAAGCAATCGGCTAAGCAGACAAGATCTGTGATTGAAGAGCAGGGATGTCTAAATTATAGAATCTAGCAAAGGTGGATGTGAGGACCAGCCGGCTATCACACGGATGTCACCAATGGATACCTCGCCTGACCACACCCAGGAGGAGGCCCTTCCCCTGGTGGAGTGGACCCTCACTCTGATAAGGCACTGCAGTCCCAAGAAGGCACAGGCCAGTGCTACTGCATCAACTACCCAACAGGACAATCTCTGCTTTGTAACCGGCAGCCATTTAACCTTTTGAGCGGTACGGACCCACATGTGGGATTCTGTGCCCCTGGGAGTACGGTCCCACATATGGGATTTAGAACGTTCAGTGACGTCACATAACTGTCAAATTCAAACTGCGCTTTCGCGCTTTGGCTGGCGCTGAGCTAGAGACGGACGCGCTCTGGGCTTGTGATATAATCACAACTATTTACATTTAGAGTTTGTAAAATACACACGGATGTCTATGGAAGCAGCAAATAACAATCCATTCAAATTTAATTTGCCGATGTGTTTTATTCATATCAGATATGCATAGTGTAAGCAACTATAAAGTTCACTCTATTCTTCTCCCAGTTCACCAGCCACTTACTTACATGTGTTTTGGGAGAAACTGATAAATTTACATGCTGTAAATCCGACTGACAGGACTCTCTGAACTGCAGCGCGAACAAACATGGTGGCATCCATCTCACGTTATAGAACACTATCAAGATCATTTATAAAGGTTTTTAACGACAAAATACACTCACTTACACATATTTGTGAATCGGAATTTCAGATAGTTGATGACATGGTAAGCAAGTGTGAATATTTTGAATAAAAAAGGAAAAATGAAATAAAACCGATACATCTGTCATACAGTGTTTTTGTGGCTGCAGCGTGTCACGTGACAAGCATGATGCATCGCCATTGAAACAATAAGGGGAAATGTTCTAAAATAATGGTCGCCAAAAAAAAAAAAAACTCACTCTGGGGGGTCAGCTAGAATATTTTAAACTCACCAGCTAAAAGGGTTAAGTGCAGCGTCCTGCTTGTCCCCCTTCTGTTCACCCCCATCAACAGAGGTGACCTAGTAAGTTCATGACCTAGTAAGTTCATTGTGAACTTCTGGAAAGAACGGGGCAGATTTCTGGTGGGGGGCTTGCTGGCGGTGCCCCAGCTGCAGAAACCACTCATCAAAGTGGCTGCAGGCGGCCTCTTCTGAGGCTGACCACTTTAAACCAAACTCTTCAATAGCCTTGATGACAACGCAGATGAGTTTGGCATCCAAACCAGGCCTGATGCCACCTGGCTCCTTAGGTGGCTTGGGGCAGAGCCCGATCACTCCTCCACAACAGAAGCCGCCAATGACATGGTTTCATTGGCAAAATCCTTCTCAGAAGCCCCAAAAAAGACTAAAATGCTTGCACCTGATGAGGGGTGTTGGCCCTCATGAGAAAAGAGCACCTGGGAATTCTCTCACTGTGGGGAGAGTGAGGCACATGGGATCTAGGGCTGACATGAACTCACTCCGATCCACCAGCTCAGACTCGCAATTCCACAGTTTCTTCCTCTGAGGCTGCAATAAGGAAGAGAATGGGGGAGAACTAAGGGTGGAACAAGTTGAGAGTCATGCTCTTGCAGTGAGAGCAGCTTGTCTTAGTGAGTGCAGCCACAGTGTGGGCACTGCCCAAGCAAGTGATGCACTCAGAGAGCTCATGTGAGGGATGCAGGGGTGCCCTGTATGAGCCACAACAGATGTCACAGGAAATATGCTCTAATAATCCCACCGGATAGCCGCAGGGAGAAATGTTGCTGGCTCTTTTCCATGATGGAAGGCTTCTTCTTATTCTTATTCTTCTTTGGAGTCAGTGAGGAGATGATCTTTGCGCCGAAGGAGAAAGATTCTGATGAAATAGCATTCAGCATCATCTTATATAGGTGAATGGCTTCACCAATTTAGGCAGGCTGAAAAGCCATTTGTTCATGCAGATGTATAAACATAATTAAATGAACAGGCTTAAGTATTTCAGAGAAATGAAGTTTCCCCAAAGAATCAACAACTGACACAATGCGAATGAACTAGGGAACTAGTTTTAAATTACCTCAAGGATACATTTTACCAATATCCTCCAGGGAAATATTGTTAGAAATGTAGTATAGACTTCACATGCAGATGTATACACTCAGACAGCTGAGACTTCACTCAAGGACCAGAGTGCTGAGAGAGAGGAAGGGTTGTACACACAGAGTAATAATGGCAGTTACTTGTTTCTTGCTGGATTTAAAGGATGTGTTGTACGTGACCATCCGTTTGAGCATCTCTGGGGGCTGAAACACATATAATTATCACTGACTCTTAAAAACAGCACAATAACACACACACACACACACACACACACAAAATGCTTGCATCATCTAATTACATGTCATATAAGGTTTGCCTCAGCTTGGCAAATAGGTCTATTATCTATGAATTCAGGCATCTGTGAGGTTTAAAAATACTTGACTGCACTGATGTTCCATTACATAGAGTGGGATAAAGATGGTGAGGTGATAGAATACTGGATCATTTGAGAGAAAGGACATCTGGTTCCCTTTCGAAAGGGAACGAGACGCTGCGTCCTCTAGAGGGTGCTATGGGAAAGCCTTCAGCGTGACCGGTGTCTGAAGCATGAATGAAAAAATGACAATGAACTTGACATTGGCAGGCAGAAGCCTATGACGCAAGCAAATGAGTGACTGGGCGTATAAAAGAGCACCTGTGGAATACGTCATCCTCTTTTTTGTCTTCAGGGTACGTTTGTTTCTGAAGTGTGAGTAAGAACAATGTCTGTTGTGAAGCGTTTTAGGAAGTGTGCAGATCCATGTCAGCGCTATCTGACACCAGATAACACACACGACCTATGTGTTATGTGTTTGGGCGAAGAGCACACTCGCTCTGTTCTCGAGGGAACGGAGTGCATTCATTGTGAGCATTTCTCTTTGAAAAAGCTCCGCTCTCTTTTGTCTCTTTTCTCGGGGGAATTGGGGCAATCATCTGCCCCCTGTGGCTAGGGTCCTGCCGCTGCTGAGGCAGCGAGGAGACTGAGATCATGGGGATCGCAGATGGAGCTTGCTGATGAGTTTGAGAGAGGAGTTAATCTCTCATGCTCGTCGGCGGCTGGCGAGGGTGAACTGCTGGAGGAGGATGTGTTGTCACTTACATCTTCTGATCCAGCAGGAAGTGCTCTGCTGGCTTCCAGCCAAGGTGAGCAGGATTTGGCTGATGAGGGTGAAGAGGATATTTCTGAGCCTTCTCAGCCTGCCTGCCCCGCATATGATAAGCTGCTGGAAGTTATGGATCGTGCTACTGCTAGGTTAGACCTACAGTGGAGGCACGAAAAATGGGAAATCGCTCGCAGTAGACTTGATGAGCGATTTCTTTCTGGACATAACCGCCCAGCTCCCGTGAGCCTCCCATTCCTTCCAGATCTTCATAGTGAGATCGAGAAAGCATGGGATAAACCATATTCAGCCTGCATCCATCGGTACCAGCATGCTAATTATGCTAACGTCGAAGGGATGCGTGAGCATGGATATGCGTCAATGCCCCATATCGAAGGGACGCTTGCGAGCTATCTCTCGGCTGGGGTGACATCGACATTGAAGGCTCTGGCCCTGCCATCCAAGCCATTAAAGGAGACATCTCGCTTGAATGGTAGGGCATACGCGGCAGCAGGTCAGGCTGGTGCTGCTTTGCACACAATGTCAGTGTTGCAGGCATACCAGGCTGATTTGCTGAAGGACTTAGACCAGGGTCAGGGGCTCTCCTCTGAGACAGTAGCTGAGTTGTGCTGCACCACAGATCTGGCTCTCAGGGCCACCAAGCAAACAGCTGCCGCAATCGGGAGGTCGATGGTGGCAATGGTGGCCACTGAGAGACATCTGTGGGTGAATCTGGCAGACATCGGGGAGAAAGAGAAACACTTTCACCTTCGGAATTGTTCGGCACATCCGTTGAGACGGTGGTCGATAAATTCAAGGAGGCGAAGGTGCGCTCAGCAGCTTATAAGTCTTTTATACCGCGCCGGTCTAGGTCTGCGCCTGAACACAGGGGGGGACCTGGCCCATCCTGGTCTGCGGGCCGGAGACAGGGCCAGGTGGGTAGTGTGGCTAATCGTGGTCCTCCTCAGAGGAGGAGTAGGTCACAGAGGAGACGTGAGTCGAGAAATAAGAGAAGGAATCTAAGGGAAACGATCCAGCGCAGATAAGGTCAGCCATCTGGAGCTGGTAGTGGTACCTAACTTCAGCCCTCTTTTTTCTCCTCACTGCAAACCCTCCAGAGCTCCCCTTAGGCAGTATTAATGTGTAGGCTCTTTCTTTTGAGCCTCACTAACTGCCTTTGGCGTTGAGTGTAGCTAGGTCTCCTCTCGTTTTAGAGAGTCGTTATGCTGAGACCTCCACTCTTAAGAGCTCCTCAGTTAGGACTGAGTGTTGTTAGGCTTCCTCTCGTTTAAGAGAGTCATACTGCTGAAGCCTCCGCTCTTCAGAGCTCCGTCTTTGGTAGTAATACAAGTATGTAGGCTCTTTCTTTTTAAGCCTCACTAACTGCCTTTGGCGTTGAGTGTAGTTAGGTTTCCTCTCGTTTTAGAGAGTCATTATGCTGAGACTTCCACTCTTAAGAGCTCCTCATCTAGGGCTAAGTGTTGCTAGGCTTCCTCTCGTTTAAGAGAGTCATACTGCCGAAGCCTCCGCTCTTCAGAGCTCCGTTTTTGGTAGTAATACAAGTATGTAGGCTCTTTCTTTTTAAGCCTCACTAACTGCCTTTGGCGTTGAGTGTAGCTAGGTCTCCTCTTGTTTTAGAGAGTCGTTATGCTGAGACCTCCACTCTTAAGAGTTCCCCTACCAAGACTGAGCGTTGTTAGGCTCCCTCACAATTTAGTGAGTCATTCTGCTGAAGCCTTCGCTCTCCAGAGCTCCGCTTAGGCAGTATTAATGTGTAGGCTCTTTGGAGCCTCATTAACTGTCTTTAGGGCTGAGTGTAGCTAGGTCTCCTCTTGTTTTAGAGAGTCGTTATGCTGAGACCTCCACTCTTAAGAGTTCCCCTACCAAGACTGAGCGTTGTTAGGCTCCCTCACAATTTAGTGAGTCATTCTGCTGAAGCCTCCGCTCTCCATAGCTCCGCTTAGGCAGTATTAATGTGTAGGCTCTTTGGAGCCTCACTAACTGTCTTTAGGGCTGAGTGTAGTCAGGTCTCCTCTCGTTTTAGAGAGTCGTTATGCCGAGACCTCCACTCTTAAGAGCTCCTCATCTAGGGCTGAGTGTTGCTAGGCTTCCTCTCGTTTAAGAGAGTCATACTGCTGAAGCCTCCTTTCTTCAGAGCTCTGTCTTTGGTAGTAATACGAGTATGTAGGCTCTTTCTTTTGAGCCTCACTAACTGCCTCTGGCGTTGAGTGTAGCAAGGTCTCCTCTCGTTTTAAAGAGTCGTTATGCTGAGACCTCCACTCTTAAGAGTTCCCCTACCAATACTAAGTGTTGTTAGGCTCCCTCACAATTTAGTGAGTCATTCTGCTGAATTCTCCACTCTCCAGAGCTCCGCTTAGGCAGTATTAATGTGTAGGCTCTTCCTTGAGCCTCACTAACTGTTTGTAGCGCTGAGTGTTTTAGAGAGTCGTTATGCTGAGACCTCCACTCTTAAGAGCTCCTCAACTAGGACTGAGTGTTGCTAGGCTTCCTCTCATTTAAGAGAGTCATACTGCTGAAGCCTCCGCTCTCCAGGGCTCCGCTTAGGCAGTATTTATGTGTAGGATCTTCCTTGAGCCTCACTAACTGTTTGTAGCGTTGAGTGTAGACAGGTTTCCTCAGTCTAGAGAGTCTTTTTGCTGAGACCTCCACTCTTAGAGTTTCATACTTTGGGTAAGCTAGTCTATGACGTTGGCGAGATTTGAGCTTGCCTGTAGGAGGTTTTTTGGCTCTGGCTCTGGCTCTGACCACAGCAATCTGCTGGGGCAGGGATGATGTTCCTTTGAGTCTTTGACTTAGGAAATCCAGTTATTTGGGCACTCATCCCTCAGCATGGCGGCGTTGGTATACTGTTCCCATAGCGCCCTCTAGAGGATGCAGCGTGGCGTTCCCTTTCGAAAGGGAACGTCTCAGGTTACGCGTGTAACCATGGTTCCCTAAGAATAGGGAACGAAACGCTGTGTCTCGGTGCCATGCTTCGGGCATTCCTGCCTGCGTCTCCTCAGACAAAAAAAGAGGATGACGTATTCCACAGGTGCTCTTTTATATCCGCAGTTGCTCATTTGCTTTTTTCATACATGCTTCAGACACCAGTCACGATGAAGGCGTTCCCATAGCGCCCTCTAGAGGACGCAGCGTCTCGTTCCCTATTCTCAGGGAACCATGGTTACATGCGTAACCTGAGACGTTTTTCACTATGTGAAGAGTTTTGAACAGGTGACCTAAGTATTGAGAAATGGGTCCTAGCGATTAAAAAAAAAATGTAATCTTGATAAAATCTCTAACCCTGAACCTTAGCAAACACCTTTAACAATAATAAATAAAGACTGAAAAGACACCTCAAGGCAACAAGGTCTTGTCCTTTCTTGCCCTTCTTGTTTCCCTTCTAACCACAGAACTGGCAAGCACCCATTCATTTAATTAAGCAGGCACAAGGACAGGGCAGAGTGAATAGCTTCTTTTGTGATCTGATGGAGCAGGACTGATTGTCTGATGGAGGAAGGGGTGAACAGGTCTATTCTGTCACATTGATCAATCAAAGACATTTTAATGCTGAAAGTCTCATTGTGTACGCCGATGGAAAAATCATCTCTCTTTACACCTCTCTCCCCTTCTGTCCTTCTCTTTCTGTCTTTCGGCGCAATCAGTAAACGCAGCATCTATTTGGTCCTCGAGTTTGAAAAACCTATTATAATCAGTGAGTTAAACAGCAATCCAACCAATGAGTAGCTTATGCATGCATCATCATCGCACGTACACACATTAGTACTTGCCATCTTACCATGGTCTCAGAGCGAAGTGTGGGTCTATGTGAGGTCTGACTCGGTAGCATGACAGGTTTAGACATGACAGGGTTGATCTGTCTCCTCTGGTTTGGAGGACTGGGGGCAATTTGCTATGTAGAGGTTAACAGTAAGGGACACAAACTTAAGGTCAGGGCATGAAATACCTTCAAGAGTCTTAAGGAAGACTTTAGGAACCTTTCATATAGCACAAATACTGAATTGCAGCTTTCATGTTCAACAAAAGACGATTTTCATGCAAAATGCCAGTCATTGTCTTTCTAGTAATAATGACTGTTTTTGTGAAATGATTTTTTTTATTTCATTACTTCCCAAATAAATCCTATGCATAAAGGACGTATGCATATCTATAAAACAGTTCAAAGAGTTACGGTTTTATAACCCCCCACCCCCATCTTTATATCTCAAAAAACAGGTAGAAAGTACATCTTTGTATCTTATTTACCCCTAAATGGTACATATTAGTCCCTTAAAGGTACATATTAGTACCTCAAGTGCACACATTGGTACCGCCCCAGTGACAGTTTGGTACCCTATTTTTTGAGTGTATAAGATATGTGCCAACTATATTCATTTAGAAATGCACTTCCTATGTGGTGTCAGAGTAATCTTATAATATAGGCATGGAGAGCTGATATTACATATGTTACACAAGTGTGGCAAGTCTGATTTGTACTAAAAATGGAGTGGAAGGCCCAGAGCAGCATGTATCATTTACAAGCTGATGACTCACCAGTGGATTATTAGAGGTGGATATCCTGCTAGCATGAGATGTGTTTCTCATCACCTGGGCCACAAGGATACATTTTTCAACAGTCTAACAATGATAGGAATCACTAGGATTGCAAGATCATTAAACTGAATGACAGCATGCTTTTCTCCCAAAATGATGATCTGCTTCCTGACAAATATCTTTAATAAGAATTAATGATGGTTAACCTCATCTGCAAAACACCACACTCAAGGCATGCATGCATGTATGTACAACATAAGAGGTGGGTAAAAAAAAACAGGTAGATTGCAGTGTTCACTTCAGTGAAGACAGCAATATTCTTGTATCATGGAATCAATTTTGGAATCGAATTGGATTGAAATGTGATGTGCCTAAAGATTCCCACCCCTATACGACATACAATTCTCACACTGCCAAACGCATTAACTATGCTAACCGTCAAGTTGTGGTCAGCCTTCGGGCTAGGTGGGCGCGAGAGATCACTGGGAATGGTGGAGTGGAACCCCCCTCTCTGAGGGTAACCATTGTCCCCAAACCTGCTTCCCTGTTCGGATAAGCTTGAGGAGCGGGGATAGTTTGACGACCCTACATGGTATTTGTCCTCCATGTGCAGGGGGTGAGGAGGTGGTGGAGGAGGAGGCGGTGGGGGTGGAGGGGGAGGAGGAGGTGGTGGTGGGGGAGGTGGTTGAGATGAGGACAGACCCCTGGAGGAGAATAGTGGGGTGGCAGGGGGTTGTCGGCTATGACCTATTGAGGAAGGGGGTACCCTTGTGGCTTGTGGGGAAGGTGGGCGTTGAGGGGCTGGTCTGGGACTGGGTTGCATTGAGAGCTGTGTTCTTGGAGATGGAGGGCGATTACTAGATGTGTGGTAAAGTCGGGGTGAGGGTGGAGGGAGTGGTAAGGGAGGGGGAGCTTGGTTGGATGTAGGTGGAGTTGGGTCTAGTCTTTTCAAAGGTTGCCTTAGACTCTGGTCCACATCATCTAAGTTGATGTCATCAAGGTCAGTAGTGGCCAAGGTCAAGCCTCCAGGGAACCTCCGACTGGTGGGACCAGTTGACGCAGGAGAACGGGTTGGAGACATCTGAAGGTACATTTTAATTGCTTAGAACTCTGAATTAACAAACTGTGGACTAGATGACCAACACACATCAGGATATTGGATTGGAACTTGATAGATTTTACCTCTGGAGAATCATTTTCGACTGAGGAGATTTGCTCTAATCTGGTTTGACAGAGCCTCTCCACCCAGTGCTGCACCTTCTCTGACTCTTCCAGATCTTCCCTCTCAGTTTCTGACACCTGGTTGAATTAGTAAAGCCGCACCCAAACATGGAAACTTTGATATTCCAATGAGAACTTGTTGGACTGCCATTGGAAAGGGTACAACTGTTCACATGGGTACATTTGACCAATAAAGTTCAAGTGCCAAGGAGTCTGAATCAGTTACACACAATTAAACAAGTAGTACAATCTGAGTCAGAAAACCCTACTTTAAGCTCACTGGAAGGAGTCTGATACCTCTTGCAGAAGTCTGCTGATTTTCATCTGCTTCTCCCGCTCAAGTATCTCTTCCTTCTCTTTTGCAAGTTTCAGCTCAAACTCCATCTCTTTCTTGTTCTTTTTCTCAGCTGGGAGAGTGTCAGTCTTTGACATCTTTTTCTTCTTTTTGGTCTCTTTTCCTTTCTAAATATGCAAAGTGGTTTGAGAACACCTGGTGGAATTTTCACCAAGGTCAATCCAACTTCGATGCAAACCATAACTTTGGGCATATCGCCAAGATGAACAACATATTCCATAGTTCTAGCACACCAAACCAGCACAACATGCTTGCACACAGTGTACCTTTTTGAGTGTAGGCAACTTTCCTTCATAACGGTAGAACCAACCGAATGCTAAGAGAGCAAGAATGATACATTACTGTAAGTCCCATGAAAAAACTCAACCATGATATGGTGTATTCTGCAGATTCATCCATCTAAAAGCTACCAAAAGATCCAACCAAACAAAATAACAATGAAAGAAAAGGAACAAGGACTATCTTCATGCAGTTGAAGTGTCTCAAAAAGGGTAAGTTTGTCAAAGGGAGTCTCTGTCTGTAAAGTAATCTGAATTATTCACTTACTTCTCCGGTCTCTTCTTCATAGGAATCAGCAGCTGATGGAACAAGGAATTGATAAACAAGGCACAACAAAAAGGCAAAAGATCAGACAGAAAGACAAAGATCACACAAAGAGATGATGCATTCCCAACATAAATGCACATCTGTTCATGCAGAGGAGAAATGAATAACATTAATGCATAATGCATTATGAGTACCTTTTGGGAAAAGGTACATAAGTTGTTTGATCTTTAGAGAATAGTGTAGTTCTACTGAGGGAATTCAAAGTTCATGCACTGGAGAGGTTTTGTAGGCATTGTCAACTTACTGGAGGTTTTGGGTTTGGGTGAAGGTGCATTACGTGCAGGTGGTGGGGGTGAGGGGGAGGGGGAAGGAGATTTGGATTTTTCTTTGGAACCCCAATCTTCTTCCCACTCTTTGTGGTGCTTCCTTTCTGCCGATTCAATTCTGAGACACACAACACATACAGTAAATGGACATCTATCCTGAAAAGCCTCCTAAATTATTTCTGAGGAGATATATGTTTGGAATGAACATCAACACAGTCAACAAAATGTCAAGAAGTTGGCCCCTTTTTGCATTTAACAATTAATTAAATTTCCTCACTGTCATTTTTATTATACAACAAATTTTAACACATTTCCACTGGACCAAACATAGGCTGTGAAAACTAGAAGTGACCTACAGTATAGTACATATAGAACAATCTGTACTTTCATTCCTCACAGCACTGCTTTCATCAACATCAGTTTTCTCTACTCTGCCTTCTGAGGTCTAGTTACTTTGAAGATGTTTTTGCTTGTTACCTCTCCATCTCTTTGCGATAGCGTTCTTCTTCCTCTGCAGTCTTCTGTGATATCTCCATCTTCCTCCTGCAAATATTGCAC
This sequence comes from Spinibarbus caldwelli, assembly GCA_039654775.1. Classification (NCBI taxonomy): domain Eukaryota; kingdom Metazoa; phylum Chordata; class Actinopteri; order Cypriniformes; family Cyprinidae; genus Spinibarbus; species Spinibarbus caldwelli. Next base: position 18,841,943 of record CM077265.1, on the reverse strand, counting down.
AATAAAATTGATAACTTTTTAATGCAGATTTAATGCAGGAATTTTTTTTTTTTTTTTTTTTTTTTTTTTTTTTAAATTTAATGCACAAGTAGGCCAAATGTGAGCATAGTACAGTTAAATGTACTAGAAAATAGGCACTAATTTTTCGTTAACTTGTAAAGTACGAAAATGAAAAGAAAATGAAACCATAAAATGCATAAAATAACTCATTTTACATTCTTACATTATTTTCTTTTGTACAGAGCTCAATTTAGGTATGACAAAAGTGCTGCAATGAATTAATTTTGACAACTAATAGAATGTTAGAATAGAATGACTGATAACTTTTTCAGAGTTCATTGATTATATAAAATTCAGTGAAGGTTGACTATGGTTATCTGCATGTCTCATCCATGAGTGGGTCTATGCAATGATGGAGAACAAGATTTTGGGGGTGTTAAGACCCAGAACCAAGCTTACTGAGCAATAAAGCTATAGTGAGCCCTTTTATTAAAATACCTGGAGCCTAGGTAATACAAAAATAATACAAAAATTGTCATTCACTCAGTATTACTTAATGTAATTCACAACTATCTCAGTTACAGTTAAGTACAAATTAATTGTATTCAGTCCAGTGATTAATATCAGTTTATTTCTGAGTATCTCTATTGCTCGGTGCGGTGGGGTGGGGGCGGCAGGGGTGGGGGACTGGTGGTGGGGGCCATATGAACATGAAGTGCCAATCAAATGCCCATTCACATGTTTGTGAAGGGGCATTTGATTTACATTTTAGAGAAACTGAGAAGATTGTAAACAAGGATACAAACTAGCCACTTTTCACTGAAAATTGCTGTTGTAAATTTAAAATAGGCCATCTGCGTAATTAAAGTAGATTCAATGAGTTGAAAACTCTTGCTACTTCATACTTCAATACAAAACAATGCTGAACTTTGACAAAAAAAGAGATTTTTAAATGTTATAATAGTGATTTTGTTATAATAATGTTATAATAGTGTCTAAATATAAATCCATCAGCAAAACATGTGAAAAGAAATATATTACAGAGTGGAAATGGTAAAGGAGACAATAAATGTAGTGGCCACAGTGGGAATCATAACATTCATTTTAATAGTATTTGTTTTTCTACCAGGTGAAATCTTGGCAGAAATCTTCCACTTTGCCTGGCAGATTTTCCATGAATTATCTCTTTAAGTAAAAATGAAAGAAAAAAATGCAGATGTTCTTTAAAATAAATTTTACTATATAAAAATGTGCAAGAATATGAATAAATTTTAGGAAAATAAATAATATTATATTATATAACAAGTGAGCAATATTACATGTGTTTAAAAAAAAAAAAAAAAGAATTAAAATAAAATGTGTTCTACTGTCTGGTGTCTACCATCAGGAGTTAAAGGGGATGTTATGTGACACACTTTTATTTTCTTTTTTTTCTTGTTTTTACTTTTTACTTTTTTTTCCCTGTGGTATTAAAAAAGAGGGAAGGGAGTTCAAACCTTTATCACTTTTTTCACTCCTGATGAGTCTGTATCCTTCCATGCACAAGCTAGTAATGGGCTTTTGGTCATTGACTTGCATACCCCTCGACAAATGTGCAGTTGCGCCCCTGACTACAGTCTGAATAGGGCTACACTTCTGTAGTGTTTAGTTGTGTGTGTGTTTTTTTTCACTGACTGGCGCTCTTTCTCCTGCTGTTCTTTGATGATTTTGTTGGTCTCTAACGCCACTCTCTTCTGTTGCATTAGCTCTTGTCTTTCGAGCTCACGTCGTGATTCAGCCGCCAGTCGCTCCTCATCTGTCATAAACAGCTCGCTTCCCTGAAACATACAGTAGACAAATCAATACTTTCACAGAAATATACACACAAATACACCCCTACAATCTATTATATCTTCTACAGATCACACGCGTGAAGCACAGAAGCTTATGTTATGAAACTCCTACATTATTACCATCTCTAAAGTGCAAAAGTACAAGCTAAAGACAAACAAACAATAAATAATGAAGAGGTTTACAGTACAATACAAACAACATCTCTACAATGTATTGCCCTTATCTACAGCTGTCAGATAAAACAGCTTTATACTAAGCAAATGGTTTTCTTTTCCACACAGCCCCTCAGAGAGAGATAAAAGCATTGCAGAAGGACTTTGAGATGTTTTGTTGGCAGAAATGAATTAGTGGGCTCTCAGTGAACTTACAGCTCCAGTGAGGACAGTGATGGTTAGACTCCTGCTGCTCTTTAACACTCGCACTGCCTGAAATCACACACATTACCCGACACAGTTACCGGTTTAAATATGCAGAGAGGTTCTTAATTAACTGTTTGACATTTTCAGCAAGATCCTGCTCACTTCTTGATGACTCAGGTTGGTGAAATCCACCCCATTGACCTCCACAATCTGGTCGCCAACCTACAAGCCACACAAACACACACATATTAGTGTGTTACTATGCTAAAATCAAACAGTAATGGTTTATTAATGCAGTTCAATCTATTAATTAAATGACCTGTAAGCCCACTTCTGCTGAGACTGAACCCGGCTTCACATTGCTCACATAGATGCCTGGTTTCTGTGTTGGTCCACTAGATATGCTATAATTGACAGTCAAAAGACATATTTTCTTTGCCACAAGATTAAACTAACAAAAGTAGGTTTCAAAGTAGGCTTTGGTGAAGACACCAAAGAAACAAAACAGCATTTAAGTACAAGGACAAATGCAGTGTACTTCATGACATTTTTCATATTTGGGGGCATAATCCCAATAAATAAAGTGTTTTATTCATAATATTTAATGTAATTCATCTGTGTGCTGTAGTGTATATAGTTACAGTAAACCAGTCTCTCCCTTACCTGATTCCCATGCCTTTGGTGCCCACCAAACTAAGGAAAACTTTCTTTTCTTTGATTTCTTTCCCTCCAAACGAAGCCAAACCAGCCACACTAGTCTTCTTCTCCTGAGACATAACAATAAAAACAGGGCTAAATAAAAAATAACCTGAATTGGTTTAAAATAGGATGCTGCGAGATGGAAACTCTTACCCCTGATTCAGAAACAAACTGATCCACAAACTGCCACTTCAGAGGGTCTTCAGAGGTGCTGATTATGGCAAATTTATAATTTAGCAATATCATTACGGAAAAACATTAATAAAAGTTATTCTACATATCAGAGAATAATGTATAATTCAAGCGACTGATAACACCAAATTACCTCTTGACAGGAATCATTCCCACATCTGTGAAGAGAGTGTCACAATGGGAATAATCAAAAAAACAGCAATAAATAATGAATAATTAGCTAACGGCAATCCCAATAATTAATTCTCTGAAGGAAGACACAGTTTCCTAATGAACTGCTCAACTGTGAAATCAATCATAGTTCAACTGTGACTGAATCACTGCAACTGAGAGCTAAATCAATTAATTAACCCCAGTGGAATTAGAGGAAATTCATTTTTGCTCTAATTAATAAAGTCAGCTCTTTCATCTTACATCGAACTTTCAAAGACACAATCTTCTTGGTCTTGATGAGGTTGATGACCTCCTCATGAATGCAGGAAGAGATGGAGTAGCCATTAATACGCACAATTTCATCGCCAACCTGAAGAAAACACAGTAAACCACATTTATATAAAATATGTAAAATGTTATTTAACATTTAAAAATACCAGTAACACCTGAATTACACCAGAATAGACATATTTTTCAACTTGAAATACAAGGGCTGCATCTGAATTCTTTGACTTTGTCTGCAGGACAAAAATTAATCATAAAGATTACAGTAATGGCCAAGAACAGTGTGTTTGGTTAGAGGACAGGAAGAATTTAAGAAGGCTTATTGCGCTCCCTAGTGGACAGAAGATGCACTGATCATGATTTTTTGTGCAGCCCATGTAAAAATACACACATCAATTTGAATGGTTAACATTACCTGTAGTCAGATTTAATACAAGACACCATAGTGTGTACTTTGGGTCAACATTTTCAAAGTAGTAACAACACACAAATGTGGTACATAATTTGCTACACAGGATATTATTTGCAGAAACAGTGAAAGCAATGCTTTATATATGAAGAGTTAATTTGCAAAAACTGATAATCGCCACTTTCAAAAAAAAAAAAAAAAAAAAAAAAAATTAGCTGATTGCCGTGCATTATTCTCCACATATAACCTTTTCAAGGAACCTTGCAAAAGCAGCACGTTACAATGGTGAGAGAAAACTGCGTATAATCACATCCATACAGTCTATGATCACAACAACAACAACAACCTTTGTCAGGCATCTACATTGTCATCTGAGGAGATTACAAAGATTAAACGAGTGTTTTTTTGTTTGTTTGTTTTTTTAACTCTAAAACATGAAATGTGGAGTTATCTGGTTTTTCCAAAAAAAAAAAAAAAAAAAAACACTGTTGGAGTTATATGCTTTTGCTATAAAGCAAACTTTTAACATGTAAAAAACAAACAAACCATACATTCAATGAACTTTAATTTTGTAAATTACCTGTATTTGTTTAAGTTATTATTACTTAAACAAAACAACCCAACTGCAGTTTGATATATATATATATATATATATATATATATAAATATATATATATATATATATATATATAGTCATAACAACAACTTTTTGACTTTCTTACCTGCAGGCCGACGTTTCCTGCCTGTCCATCTTTGACTATCTGTGATATGAAGAGGCCACAGCCAAACTCCAGCCCACCTCGAACACTCAAACCCAGACCCTCAGGATGTGTGCGGTCCAGACGGACTTCCTTCAACTTCCTGTTCATAAAAAAAGACAACAAAATAATGGCATCTGCAATCAGATAAACATATTTAACATATCTAAAAGTTAAATATATTTAGTGAAATGTATCAAGCACATACATATACAGGTGCATCTCAATGAATTAGAATGTCGTGGAAAAGTTCATTTATTTCAGTAATTCAACTCAAATTGTGAAACTCGTGTATTAAATAAATTCAATGCACACAGACTGAAGTAGTTTAAGTCTTTGTTTCTTTTAATTGTGATGATTTTGGCTCACATTTAACAAAAACCCACCAATTCACTATCTCAACAACTTAGAATACTTCATAAGACCAATAAAAAAAAAAAAAAAAAACATTTTTAGTGAATTGTTGGCCTTCTGGAAAGTATGTTCATTTACTGTATATGTACTCAATACTTGATAGGGGCTCCTTTTGCTTTAATTACTGCCTCAATTCAGCGTGGCATGGAGGTGATCAGTTTGTGGCACTGCTGAGGTGGTATGAAAGCCCAGGTTTCTTTGACAGTGGCCTTCAGCTCATCTGCATTGTTGGGTCTGTTGTCTCTCATCTTCCTCTTGACAATACCCCGTAGATTCTCTATGAGGTTCAGGTCTGGTGAGTTTGCTGGACAGTCAAGCACACCAACACCATGGTCATTTAACCAACTTTTGGTGTTTTTGGCAGTGTGGGCAGGTGCCAAATCCTGCTGGAAAATGAAATCAGCATCTCCATAAAGCTTGTCAGCAGAAGGAAGCATGAAGTGCTCTAAAATGTCTTGGTAGATGGCTGCGTTGACTGTGGACTTCAGAAAACACAATGGACCAACACCAGCAGATGAAATGGCAGCCCAATTCATCACTGACTGTGGAAACTTAACACTGGGCTTCAAGCAGCTTGGATTCTGTGCCTCTCCAGTCTTCCTCCAGACTCTGGGACCTTGATTTCCAAATTAAATGCAAAATTTACTTTTATCTGAAAAGAGGACTTTGGACCACTGAGCAACAGTCCAGTTTTTTTTCTCCTTAGCCCAGGTAAGATGCTTCTGACATTGTTTCTGTTTCAGAAGTGGCTTGGTAGCCCTTTTCCTGAAGATGTCTGAGCATGGTGACTCTTGATCACTGACTCCAGCTTCAGTCCACTCCTTGTGAAGCTCTCCCAAGTGTTTGAATCAGCTTTGTTTGACAGTATTCTCAAGCTTGTGGTCATCCCTGTTGCTCGTGCACCTTTTCCTACCCCATTTCTTCCTTCCAGTCAACTTTTCACTTAATATGCTTTGATACAGCACTCTGTGAACAGCCAACCATTCAGTAATGACCTTCTGTGACTTACTCTCTTTGTGGAGGGTGTCAATGATTGTCTTCTGGACAACTGTCAGATCAGCAGTCTTCCCCATGATTGTATAGGCTATTGTGTAACCATTTTGAAGGTTCAGGAAATATTTGCAGGTGTTTTGAGTTGATTAGCTGATTGGCATGTCACCATATTCTAATTTGTTGAGATAGTGAATTGGTGGGTTTTGTTAAATGTGAGCCAAAATCATCACAATTAAAAGAACCAAAGACTTAAACTACTTCAGTCTGTGTGCATTGAATTTATTTAATACACAAGTTTCACAATTTGAGTTGAGTTAGTGAAATAAATGAACTTTTCCACAACATTCTAATTCATTAAGATGCACCTGTATTGGATGGTTTATAGCTTATAGTTAACTATAATAACCTAGATATATATAATAAAATATATTTTTATTCTTCTTTCCTCTTTTCTCCTAGAAAGACAAAAGACACAACAAGAGGAAACAGAATCCAGTTCATTGTGGCCCTATTAGTGCTGTGCATCAGACACGGTTGAATAAAGCTCCTCTCTCTGTGCTCATAATGCTGTTCCTTTGCCACGTCTGACTGAGCATGAGAGAAAACAATGATTCTCTTTGAAGACGAGAACGCTTTCTGTCATTTTACCTCCTCCTCTCATTTCCAATGTCCTCTTATTCTCTGTCTTTATTCCTCTGCTATTCATGCACAGAAACATTTCCATACTTCTCAGAAGCATCACACCCTATTAACTAGAGCTTTAGTAATCGAGTCCGGTCTCGAGGCGTTTTTCTATCATCTCCGACTTGTCTTGGACTCGTTGGTATTTGCACTAGGACTTGTCTCAGACTTGGTCATTGGACTCGCCAAATGCCATGTATTTCTATGTATTAAATGCCATAGGACTTCTAGTTGGTCTCGACCATATCCAGCTTTTTTCTCTCTTTCAAATCAAAACCATTGATGGAGAGCGCTTGTTCATAAAATGGGTAACATTATTGGTTGAATTCACAATCCATATACACATATTCACATCCAATAGAAAGTGCATTGACATTGGTCACCTGGTAAATGCACGGCAGCATCATCTGCCTGGCTCCGCGTGTGCGCGCTGCGCGGGGGCATCAATCATTTACATGTTGGCCACAGACACATGTCGGCAAGCAGCATAATACAATTTGGTTTTACAAACAAAGTTTGTTAGAGTTTTCCCTTTCCTCCTCCTCGCTTTCCTTCGCTTTTAAATAGCTTATGCCCGTGCGCATTTTACTTTCACTTTCAAAAAGCGCAATTCCACGTCAATTGCTTATCTGTATGGCCCACCTGGGCCTGGGTAACTTTTGAGGTCTGGTACAAATATGACATGGACTGGAAAAATACATAGGCTATATAGCATGCACGTTTAATCAAAAGATCGCGATCTCGATTCAAACACACGCAATCTTATTCCTAAATGATTCTGTCACCTTTGAAATCACATCAGATCGGAATATTTAAACCTGCTTTCGCGCAGCCGCTGATCCAGAGAGAGCAGCGCTCATAATGTAAAGCTTTATTTTTGAAACAGCTTCACAAACATTCTACACAGTAGGCTACATTTCTGTGCTGCAAACATTAAATAATAACGAAAGTATTGGGATAAAATTTTATAATATAGACACTGATGTTACGGCAGCCGCGATCAAAATGAGTAATTGGCCTTTGGAATTAATGATACGCTTCAAATAAAGATTGTATATGTTAGGCTATATTAGGCCAGTAGGTGGCGAAGAGTGACTGTTAAATGTATTTGATGTCTGAATCATTCATTCAAGAGATCCAAAACGAAACAAGTCTTCATTTATTTATGTATTTATTTTTGTTTAAATTTTATTATTTACATTTTATTTATTTTTTACATAATGAATTCATTTAAATTAATAATTTTTAAATAGACTAATTTATAACATTTTAGACATTTATAAATAGACTCATTTATAACATTAAGTAAAACGTCAGAGAAACTCACGTAAATTACATATTTTGTTTGGTTGTCTTATGTTTTCTTTTCAGAATCATGGGAGAATCATGGCTTAAAAATACATAGGCTAGAATATCTGGCATCTAACTAATACCATTAGTACTGTTTCTAATATTAAAATGTAGTTCTGCAACCTCCAGGACTAAGTTTGGAGAACCCTGCTTTAAAATAAGTAATAAGTTGAAGAATGGGAACATGTCGATTTATTTAGTGACACTTAAGTTGCTTGTTTGTAACATTTTCCATTGACAGCCCAGAATGTGATTGTTACACTAATAAAAAATACTGAAAATGTGAAGTTGCACTTCAGCTTATGTGACTTTAGTGAAATTGTTATACCTGAAGTAAATAAAATGGCCTAATTTGATCTTACAGTGTTGTTTCTCTGCACATGCCTTTTATCATTACAAATAATAATGCTAAATGATTATCTTAGAATAGAAGATATGGTGTCTCCATTTATTATCAATAGTTAAATACGTGGTCTTGAAGAAGTTTTTTTTTTTTCTCTTTCTCTGTTTTGACTGTCTCATTTGGACTTGGACTTGACTTGGACTCGAACCTCTTTTAACTCGGTCTTGACTCGGACTCGATAGTCCTGGTCTTGAACTTGTCTTGGATTCGACAAAGGTGAATTTGACTACAGCCCTACTATTAACCCCTTTTCTTGATTCCCTCTCTCACCTGGATCTCTTGGGCGTGAGCTGGTCGTACTGCACCTGGTGCTTCAGAGGAATCAGGGGTCTGATGGCATCAAACAGCGGAAGGCGTTTGGGCTCATTTATCACCAGCTTCAGGTCGCCGACCAGGACAGGAATATCCATGGATCTATAAAGGGCAGAGCAGAGTGATTTCAACAGGACCTGATTGAGCACATGCAAACAGAAGGGCTACATTAAAACAGCACAAACTGTTTGTGGATTAAAATAACTTTTCTTAGACTACACTGATTCAGCATACTGTCTTGATACGAATCTCTGTTATATAATCATTATTTTGCATAAAGTTAAATGATCATGAACATGAAACATAAGGCAGTTGTTCATAGAATAAGATAAGTTTTAATGGTGAAGTGTCTAAATTTGGCACCACCCAACAGAATTGCAAAAATAATGACTGTTGTCAGACAGGTTTCTAAAATAAAATAAAATAAAATAAAAATTTTACATTTTATAAAATAACATTTTACCACCAGTTCTCAATACAGTAATGAAAAATACAGCCTCGTTCCCATTACTGTATCATGAAAGTTAATACATCATGATATAAATTTAAAAATTATTTATTTAAATCTTAAAAATCTTTATAAAATAGATAGTTTTTTTATGGTATGCTATGGTAATGAAAAATAGCGATGCACTGACACAAATTTTGGCTGATATTTATTGCTTCAAGAAAAATTAGGCTTTTCCTTTTGTAACCTGGCATAGAAAGTTGGACGATTTACTATTTGAAAAAATTATAATTTAGTATTTGCTGTGATTTTGTAAGATACTGCCATATTAATTATGTCAAAAACAGTCTGATTTGTTGCTTGTTGTGGAAAATGACACTTTATACCCACATAAAGTCAGCTTATGAATTTGGAGGCAGCTGCTCTATGAATCATTGATATTTCACTCCTGACTCAGATATCAGAGACAAAAGGACGTGAGAGAATGGTTGCCCTTGAATGCAGGGAGGACAGTGGAAATTATCTGATCCAAGTTACTTTTCCATTGGATTAAGCCTCTTATTCCAGTCCAGCGTAGCAATGATTTTATCACAAATAAAGAGCTGAGGGAATGCATTCAGTATTTCCTATTGTTACACTCAAACAGACACTGAATACTTTTGTCCTTTTGAATGTACCATGCAGTTTTCATTTGATCAGCAGATTACCAGAACCACTGATGAAAAATTACATAATTTATCAGCACCCAAAACTTTCCAATACACACGACTGCTGCTGAGAAATTTGGACACCATTTATATGCTAACCCTAAATCTGAATAATAGTAATAAGAATTGCTAATCATTTTTCATCTTGTTGGGGGGGGGTGATTACTAATACTACTACTAATAACAACAACATCAACAACAATAATAATAATAATAATAATAATAATAATAATAATAATTATTATTATTATTATTATTATTATTATTATTATTATTATTATTATAAAAATATATAATATAACAATTAATGTTATTAGCAACAATAAATATTTTAGTAATCCAAAATAAACAATAATAATTTGTATTAACAAATTACAATGACAATTATTGTTTTTGTTGTTGTATATTTTGAATAACAGCAATATCAATAAGAAAGAAAGAAAGAAAGAAAGAAAGAAAGAACAAATATTTTAGAGTGTACTTACTGGTGGTACATACGGAGAACATCATAGAGATAGTCCTTCTCTGCTTCATTATCAATCAGCAGCTCCACCTGCACAACACAAACACACAAACCTCTGGTCAGATCATCATTAATAATCAGAAAACCAATCATATGCCCATCTTTTACCTGGTGGCGGCTAATCTGCTGTAGAAATGTTTTGAGGAAGCGTTTTGGCCAGTCAATGATGTAACACATCTCTCTCTCTCACTGAGTGAGAGACTAAGACGGAAGGTCAGGGGAAGGTGGAGTGAGGAGGAGACGCAGAGACAGAGAAAGAGGAGGTGGAGGAACTATTGTGTGTCTGTAAGTCAAGCGTCTCTCAGATTGGCTGGGTCTGCTGTTGTTTTTAGTTGAATAGGTCAGGTGGATCTTTTCCTGTATTGTGAGTATCATTAGTTCGGATCTGCTCCACTGGAGCTGTTAATGTTCCTGAGCTCAGATAAAGACATTTATCATGCTAGCAGTGTCACATTACATAAGACTGTTGGTGCGTTATTATCATAAGAATGCTAATGAAGTTCGTGTAATGTGAGGTTAGCATGCTAAACAGAAATCTAAAGTTCTTCATTTCAAATCAATCAATCAATCAATAAATAAATAGAATGACCAACAAAACAACAAAAAAAGAATGAACAAAACAAAAACAAACACATAAGTAAAATGGCTGGATAAACAAACTAACAAACAAACACATTTATTTATTTATTTATTTATTTATTGGACTGAATGAACAAACAAAAAATTAATGGATGAACTAAACAAACAAATAAAATGACTTGAGAACAAACAAACAAACAAACAAACAAACAAATAAATAAATAAAACTGAATGAATGAACAAACGAAAACAGATGGGTGAACAAAGCAAACAAATAAAATGGCTTGAAAACAAATGAATGAACAAAACAGAAACAAACTAATAAATAAAATAAAATGACAACAAACAAACAAACAAACAAACAAATAAATAAATAAATGTATTTAATGGACTGAATGAACAAACAAAAAAATTGACGGATAAACAAAACAATCAAATAAAATGGCTTGAAAACAAACAAATAAATAATAAATAAATAAAATGGATTGAATGAACAAACAAAAACAGATGGATGAACAAAACAAACAAACAAATGAAATGGCCTGAAAACAAATGAATGAACAAAACAAAAACAAACAAACAAATAAATAAAATATCTGGATAAACAAATAAATAAATTTATTTAATGGACTGAATGAACAAACAAAAATGAATGGATGAACAAAACAAACAAATAAAATGGCTTGAAAACAAACAAACAAATAAAATGGTATTATGCATGCATGAAAGAAAGAAAGAAAGAAAGAAAGAAAGAAAGAAAGAAATCTATGCATGGTTGGATGAGTGGATTAATATATTTTACAATTAAATAACAAGAACAACATTTAATTATTCAAATACATTAAACAAGTTAAATGTAAATGCAAACAAAAATGTATGTTTTTATTTTTATATTTTATTAGCTACTACACAAACATTTTAATGATTAAAAATATAAAATATTATACATAATAAATGAGTAAGTCAGTAAACTATGTGAACATTGTGGGGAAATATTAAAGCATATCCAAATTGTTTCATATCAACACCTATGTTAGGCCACATACAATAAAACTGTGACTGTGCACTCAAAGGCTATTTAAGGTGTAATAAACATTTTGATAAGCCCAGATGACAATCCACCTTTGGACTTTAACATCATAAACTGATGCTGAAACCAGATATCTGTAACTAAAATCAGCTTCATATCCTCTGCAGTTTATGCTAAGTTATTTGAAAGAGACAAATGAACAGAAAGGTCGACACCATAATGTATTTGTCATAGAGGGGGAGCTAAAATTAAATGCAAAGCTTTCTAATGTATAGTGTGGCACAGCTTTCCCACCCCCATCTACAGGCAATAAAACAGGCCGAACAATAAATGCCACGATCATTTCCGCCTGACCACACATCTCTGCCACTTCAGCTAATGCTGTGAAAAACTGGCCATTGTGTAACTCCATGCACCACACAACAGATGGTACAATTCTGCAGTTACACACAGGGGTCACATGATGTCTTAAAAATAAGCATAAGAATATAAATAGGTATCAGAATTAAATAATTCAGTGTAATTTTAAAAAATTAACCAAACATGTAACTACAACAAAGTTTTAACTGTTTTAGGAGATAAAAAGTAATTCATACCTGTTGTACAACTATTTCCAGCACACATAGTACACCTGTCACCTGCTGCTCAGCCAATTAGAACGCGTACATTCTTATGTGACGTCACACATAGCCTACCTTTCTGCAGGTAAATTATTCCTTTATGTGAACCTTTGGCTTAAGCAAAGCAACAAAATTTGGCTAAATATGTCATTACGTCTAAATCATTAAACTATACTAGTAACATGTTAACTGTAAAACCGTCTAAAACACCAAAAAAAGCTGAAAACCTACATCTGATGCTAGGTGTGAACACCTAAAACTAACTTAACCGATCAAATAACGACGGTTTCTATAGACACAGTAATACTTTTAGTGTCAAAAGCTGGGCGAATAATAATTTTACATACTTTAGTCATATTTTATAGCGTAAAATGAAGGATGCATGCTCCTCCGCCATTCCTGAGCAGCGAGAGCAAAAGAACTAGACCCATAATAACTAATAATGCTAACAAAACAGTTTACACCTATTTTAAATTAGACAGTAGCAGATTCAAAGCCCACCTTATGCCGAAATTCCCTCGCCACTTTTCGCTCCATGATGAACGGCGGGTGTGTTGCTGTGTGCGGACGGTGGAGTATCAGCGCTGGTCACAGGTCGAGTCCTGCTGCTGCAATACTGCTGTTAGCTTTATTGCACATGTTGACATAAATAGTGGCAGTTCAGAGTGCTCTCTACACCAAACCTTTTCATTTTTCGTGTAGGCTACACTTACCACATAAAGTGAGAACTGAAGCCACAGATGATGCATGGACGTCATTGCATAACAATATATTAAAACATATTTTAACAATATAAAATAGTAATATAATAATAATAATAATAATAATAATAATAATAAAGCAACAGGCACTATTTTCAAAAGCAAAACTTTTCAAATTTATCTATATATAAATCACTCTATCTATCTATCTATCTATCTATCTATCTATCTATCTATCTATCTATCTATCTATCTATCTTTCTGTCCGTCCTGCCTTCTGTCTAATATAACAGTTTTTATAGTTCATTAGTTATAGTTTTCATTATTGTGACTATATAGTGCCTTTAGAAAAAAACAAAAACAAAAACAAAAACCTTTATACAACTTTATAATGTACCATATAAAATGTGCATAAACAGTTATGGGTAGACAAAACAGGACAGAAACTTCTTACAGTTCCTGTCAACTACTACCAGTAGTGTTTTTAATCACACAGTATGTTTTTGTACTGTAATTCACAATATTTTACCCTGTGTGTGTTCTACAGCCCTGTTTTGGGGGTCTTTGTAATTATCATTATTTATCACCATGACAAAACATTAGACCTGAGACCACACACGTTCACAGGATAATGTGTGTGCGCGTATGTGTCCTGAGGTTAGGGCTGGCATATTCTCGTGTGTAAGTGTGTGTGTGTGTGTGTGAGACAGTGCATGTGGGTGTGTACATGTGTGTCCGTGTGTGTGTGAAGTGCTCATTTTCAGGGGAAGCAGTCAGGCTGGCCCCTGCTGGTTCAGCTGTTGGCAGTGTGGTGCTCTTGGGGGGTTCGAGCCCCTGCACTGACCCAAAGGCTTACAGAGAGGGATTACAGCCTGTAATACTATCTCATCAACCCACCATCAAAACACACGGATGGACAAAACTTTAGAGGGCCAGAACAGACAAACTCTTTGGACTGAATTAAGCATAAATTAATTTTAAAACAATTTTAAGCATGTAATTTCATTTAAAAATAGCTTTAGAGTTTAATATGAGATGATAATAGACTATGGCACTCTAAAGTTCAAAAATATGTGAAATCAAAATTTATAACTGTATAGAATTGCATTTGCATTTATTTAAAAATTTGTACATTTTCAAATTTGCATCATATCGCATTTCGCTGTAATATGTCTGAATGTTTTGCTTTTGTTTTTACTTCTCATTATTCTCACTAATGCTGATGATATTCATTACTGTAATAAAGTAAGAATAAACTTGCATTTGTTAAATATTATTATAATCCAATAATAGAAAACTAATATGTTAAAAATATTATATACACACAGAAACATTTTTAAATCTAAAGTCTTCTGCAAGTCACTTTTGATAAAAGTGTCTGCTAAATGCATGAATATAAATGTAAAACAACAGAATTTTCCACAGCAAAATTGTAAGATTACCTTTTAAAAACAATTTCCCGAGAACCTCCAACAAACATCATCTTCATGTACAAAAACTCAACAAATCAAAACAAAACCACACTTCATTTGATCAAAACATACTTCACATCTCTAGAATATTCATAGAAGCAGTAATATGATTATTGTCCTCTAAGTGGCAGTATGAGAAAGCAAGTCCCATTGCCGATAGTCATGCATCAGCCCACTCTTACTGTAAGTTATAACACTCATGCATCATAATGCAGTCAGGCTGTGCTGCAGCAGTGGGCTTAGCGATGACTAGACGGATTTCTGTATGCATACTCATATATTATATAAAGCTTTAGTTAATCAATTAAATGGATATTTCACACCAAAATTAAATGCTGTCATTATTAACTCACCCTCATGTCATTCCAAACATATAAAAGAATAAGTTGTTGGTCAGTAATGATGACTTAGTAACTGAGTAGTTGTAGTATTTTAAGTTTTATAAGTTTTTTTTTTTTTTTGACTTTCACAGGCTTTTTTTTCAGTCACACTCCTCTGCAACACACTTGCAATCATCCTCCACCCAGCCCTTATGCTTCAGGCTCACAGGAAGAGCCACACATTGTGAAGGTGTTGAAAGGGAACAGACAAATGTGTTAGTCTAGCACTTACGCTAAATGCTCTTACACCTACAAAAATGTGTGTGATTCAAGGTGTGTGACTCCAACAACTAAATGTGTGGCCCACCCTGTGATTGAACGTAATATACAAATGAGGCATCCATACTTTCTTGTGTAAAAGCTACAATCTTAGTATTTCTGGAAAAAAAATGTGAGTGGTGTAAAAGTAGCTGCCACAATGTTAGAATGCTAGGGTGGTGTGAGTGGGTTTTTTTCTATGCTGGTGCTATGACATTGGTGGGGTGTTGTAAGTCTAAAGGATTTGTTCCCCAGTTTTTCATCCACCAAGTCTGAGGTTAATTCTCATGCTAAAGTAGCTCTACAGGCCATAATTAAAAATAGGTCTTGTATTATTAAATTTTTTTTCATATGAGTAGTTATATTTAGCGGAGCAATTCATCATACAATGTGTTTTTAATTCATATTATTCCCACTAATACTGATGATTTTCATTAATGTAATAATGTATATATATTGAGTATTATTACATTTTAAAACCAATTTCCTCAGGTTCCTCAACAAACAAACACGTCATCACTATGTACTAAAAAAAAAAAAAAAAAAACAAAACAAAAAAAAAAACAGTATGATTGAATTTTAAAACCAATTTCCTCAGGGTCCTTAACAAAAAAACAAATAATCTCTATGTACAAAACAAAGCAATATGATTGAATTTTAAAAATAACTTCCTCAGGGCCCTTAACAAACAAATATGTAATCTCTATGTGCAAAAAAACAAACAAAAAAAAAAACAGTATGATTGAATTTTAAAAACAATTTCCTCAGGGTCCTTAACAAACAAACATGTAATCTCTATGTACAGAACAAAACAAAAACAGTATGATTGATTTTTTTTTTTTAATTCCTCAGGGTTGCAAAACAAAACAAAACAAAACAAAACAAAACAAAACAAAACATAACAAAACGTTTTACTTGACCATAAGATCAAAACATACTTCACATATCTAGAATATTCAGCTATAGGATTTTTTTTCTCACATTTTATCATCTGCCAGGCCAAAATAGTAGGTCTGAGTTTTATTCTCATGCTGAAGCAGCTCAACAGGCATTGATTAAATATAGCTGTAATATTTTTTCATATGTATGGTTATATTTAGCCGAGCGATTCATCGTATTTTCGTTCTGTGAGGTGCTGGTAGTCTGTGAGGGACGTTGGGGGACGTTTGTCCTGGAAACTTACTGAAGAGAAGTGCGGTACAGTATTCACAGTAACTCATGGTGGCCTGGATATCAGGTTCCTATACATGGCAATGCAACCCTAATTCCTCCATCCATCTCGCTGTGTGACAAATTATGAGCTGCCTACTGCTGAACAGCAAAAACACCACACAAAAACTGAAGGATTTACAGCCATGTTTGTGGTAAACAAGTTGAGGGTTGCAAGTTAAAAACATATTTGACTGCAAAATCAAATCAATTCCCAGTATAAAAAAACATTTGTAATTTGTGATATTCAAGCAAATCTTTAATAATGGTAAAGTAGCAAGGCAATTTACACACATATCTGACCTATTGACATTTACCTTGGTGGCACTTTATATAACAGCTATTCAGCTGCAGTGACTGGGCATCTTAGTGTCTAAGTATGTCTCCTTTAAGAATGTGAGTGTACTTCTAGGTTACACTCTATTTGTGTTATATGTATAGTATAAAATGACATTCTCTTCATTTGCTCATGTCATGACAATTAAAAATGTATATTGTGGTAGCAGCAACAAACAACAGACTTAAAATAAGCCCCCTTTGTACACCCTATGGTTTAGATTATATCTTTTGAAGCTAGTCATACAATTTGACGACAATAATATACAATATTAATACTTAAAATACTTCCTGAAGTATTGTCACTAATGCTGGTAAATCTGACAGTAACTTCACAAAGAAAGGCCTGTTGTTTTTAACAAGACTTAATTTCCCTGAGTCTATATGCCATAATTAAAACATAATTTGTCAGTTAATTTAAAACTTAACAATTTGGACAAAAAAGTAGATGGATAGATAGATAGATAGATAGATACTGTAGATAGATACTGTAGATAGATATGAGTTTGTTTGTTTATTTATGTTCTAGATTTTTTTAAACTTTATTTATTTATTAAATTTATGATCTATTCAATTGTTATATATTATATTCAATTGATCCATACAATTGTTTATTATTTATTTGTTTTCTTGTTTGTTTATTTATTTTCTTATTTATTCAATCATTTATTTATTTAGTAATTTATTGATTGATTTTATAATTTATTTGTTTATTTGTTAAATTTTTTGTCTGTTGTTTATCTGTCATTAGTCATATTGTTTTTCTATTGTTTATCTATCAACACTCTGAGAAGAGATTTTTAAAATCTATCATTCATTCATTCATTCATTCATTCATTTGTTCGTTCGTTCATTCGTGTAACGAGGAGTCAAAGGCGAGCGGATCCATTTGCAGTTTTTTTATTAGTGATTTTTTATTAGGGATTACACAGATAATCCAGAGACATAGACGTATTCCAGGCAGAGGTCGGGGCAGGCAGCAATCAGCATAAACAGAGTCGAGAAACAAGAGCAATGGTCGAAGAGGCAGGCGGCAGAGAATCGCAAGGAGTACAAACAGTCCAAGATAATGCACGGCAGAAACAAACACAAGGAAAACGCTCGGAAATGTCAGACTGTGCTAAACAAGACTTTGCGGTGAACTGAAGGTGTGAGTGACTTATATGCAAGTCTGTAAATGAGGTGCAGGTGTAACTGTGAGATCAGGTGATCGTGTAATGCAGAGACTGATGGGAAATGTAGTCCGTGTGATGCAACAGTCTGTGTAGTGCTCGTGTCCAAATGATGAAAGGATGACATCTAGTGGTTGATGGGTGAATGATCCTGGACTGGATCATGGCATAGCCCCTCCCCAAGGAGCGGCTTCCAGACGCTAGCATAACAATCCAGGAGGGTGGTGGAACGGAGGTGGAACAGGGGGAGGGACGGAGGGCCAGATTGATGCATGCCCAAGAGTCCACCAAGGTGGTGCAGATGGAGCAGGGGCCCACCAGGGCGGTGCAGACGAGGCAGAAGCCCTCCAGGGTGGAGCAGACGAGGCTGAAGCCCACTAGGGCGGAGCAGATGAGGCAGAAGCCCTCCAGGGCGGAGCAGATGAGGCTGAAGCCCTCCAGGGCGGAGCAGACGAGGCTGAAGCTCTCCAGGGCAGAGCAGACGAGGCTGAAGCCCACCAGGGCGGAGCAGACGAGGCTGAAGCCCTCCAGGGCGGAGCAGATGAGGCTGAAGCCCTCCAGGGCGGAGCAGACGGAGAAGAAGACCACCATACCGGGGCAAACGGAGCAGAGAATCACCAGACCTGAGCAGAAGACCACCACGTCAGACCAGACTGATCAGGAGACCATGGTAGGGACTGAGACCTGGAGACATCTGAGACAGATAACACAGACAGAGCATCTACAACATATGGGGCAGAGACCGGGACCGGAAAAAGTTCATTAATAGCTTTCCTTGTAACAACTGAATGGGAAGACAATTCATACTCAGGTGCATTGATCATAACAGGATGGACAGAAAGTTCGCTAACTGAGGCAACATAAGCAGACAACTCAAAACAGGTAGAGACAGAGTAAACAGACAGTTCAAGACCTGGCTCATAGACTGAAACAAGATTGGTAGTTGGCATATCATTGGATAAGTTAACTGGGACTTTTCTGGCAGACTGTTCGACAATTGAGTTATTGGCAAACACTGGCTGAGCTGATAGTTTGTACACAGGGTCATGGGGGGAAACTGGACAGACAGGAACATCATTGTACACAACAGAACAGACGAATGGCTTACTGACGGACTCACTGACTAGAACAGATTTCTGCGTTGACTCTGAATAGACTGACCGTTCATTATCAGATTCATTGACAACATTCACATATACAGACACTTCAGAATCTGACCCATTAGCAGAGACTGGGCAGACAGATAATTCAGAGTCAGATTTGTCAGTAAAATTCACACCAAGAGATGGTTCACTCGTGACAGGGATAACAGGACAGAACAATAGTTCAGATCTGGCCTCCACGCCAATTCGGGACTGGGCAAGAGCTCTGTGGTCGGGTCGGGACAAGGCAGTAGTTCACAAATGGCCTTCATAGCCGTGGCAGGGCAGGACAAAGATCCACAGACGGCATCCATAGCCGTGACGAGACAGGACGGGAGTTCAGAGGCCTCCATGGCCACGATAGAACAGGACGAGGTTTGACGAGCGGGTACTACTGACACCTCCAAAGGTTCTGCAGCAGTTGCCGCCACCTCCGAAGGTTCTACAGCAATACCCTCAGAAAACAGGGAAAGTTCATTAACGCTTCTTTCAACAATGATATGACGATCTGGAAGTGCGTTGCTAGGCGTCACCACCATGCAAAGAGCTGAAGCGGGCACCGCCGCTTTGAGAGGTACAGCAGCATGTGCTATCTCGCGAGGTTCTGCAGCTTCAACCGCCACCTAGGGAGACATCATCGTGGCCGTTGCCGGTTCGGACAGGTCAGTGGTGGTGTATGCAGCCCAAATGCAACATAAAGCGACTCCCATTATGGGAAGTGCTTCAAACAAGGAAAACAGTTCAGGAAGAGGAGGGCTGGAGTGAATGGGTTTGGGGATGCCAGCTGCACGTGCTGACACCAGCGGTGCATCCCTCGCTCTGGACATCAGATTGGAATAGCGAAAGACTGACCTTGAATATCTGGGTGCAATAGACAGGACGTGATGAGACTCTGGACGTTCGGCTGAGGCGTAACGTGACTCTGGACGATCGGCTGAGACGTGACGAGACTCTGGGCGATCGGCTGAGACGTGACTTGATTCGTGAAGATCATCCGTGACTTGACTCGTGAAGAGCAGCCGTGACTTGACTTGACTCGTGAAGAGCAGCCGTGACTTGACCTGACTCGTGAAGTGCAGCCGTGACTTGACCTGACTCATGAAGAGCAGCCGTGACTTGATGTGACTCGTGAAGAGCGGCTGTGACTTGACTTGGCTCGTGATGATCAGCTGTAACTTGACTAGACTCACGAAGATCAATAGTGACTTGGCTTAACTCATGATGATCAACGGTGACTTGAAGTGACTCTGGCAGATCAGCGATGATATGACGATCAGCAATGACTGGACCTGACTGGTGAAAATCAACAGTGACTCGACTTGACTCGTGCAGCTCAGTGATGACTTGATTTGAACCGTGAAGATCTATGAATGTTTGACTTAACTTGTGAAGATCAGCGATGACATGACTTGATTCAGGGAGATCTGTGGAGATGTGAAGAGATTCTGGAAGGTCAGCGGAGATGTGATGAGACTCAGGACAATCGACTGTGACTGGACTTAGCTCCGGAAGATCAGTGGTGATGTGACTTGACTCATGAATGACAGCTGTGACATAACGGGGCGTGGTTGTGTCCGCCATCTTGTGACCAGACTCCGCTGTCGCCGCCATTTTGTGAGCGTGCTCTGGTGCGGCTGTCATCTCACGAGTGAGTGCGGCATCGCGTTCCTCTTCCGCGACACCCACAGTAAAAGGAGAGTCACACAGTACTAGTGCATAGTCCATGAAGTCTCTCAATCGGACATTCACCTCCCCTCTGGGTAACCGTGATTTAACTGGTTCATTGAGTCCAAAACGGAATAAAATTTTAAACAACGCTTCATCATATAGAGGAACTTGATATACCAACTCACAGAACTGGTGAACATAGTCCTCAATAGATCGATCTCCTTGCCGTAGAGCTAGTAGCTGGTCGACTGGATCTATGATTAGGCTGGATTGGTGAAAGGCTGACATAGAGACCGGAACTAATACCTCGGTGACGAGGGGATACCGGGCTGCTGGATCCTGGTAAGGTGAAGTCTTCTGTAACGAGGAGTCAAAGGCGAGCGGATCCATTTGCAGTTTTTTTATTAGTTCAATGTCAGGCACATACAATGATCAATCACCAGCGTCAGGGATAACAGATAATCCAGAGACATAGACGTATTCCAGGCAAAGGTCGGGGCAGGGAGCAATCAGCATAAACAGAGTCGAGAAACAAGAGCAATGGTCGAAGAGGCAGGCGGCAGAGAATCACAAGGAGTACAAACAGTCCAAGATAATGCACGGCAGAAACAAACACAAGGAAAACACTCAGAAATGTCAGACTGGGCTAAACAAGACTTCACGGTGAACTGAAGGTGTGAGTGACTTATATGCAAGTCTGTAAATGAGGTGCAGGTGTAACTGTGAGATCAGGTGATCGTGTAATGCAGAGACTGACGGGAAATGTAGTCCGTGTGATACAACGGTCTGTGTAGTGCTCGTGTCCAAATGATGAAAGGGTGACATCTAGTGGTTGATGGGTGAATGATCCTGGACCGGATCATGACAGTTCGTTTGTTTGTTTATTTAGACTAACATTTATCTAATATTTGAACAGACATTTGAACATTTGAAATATTTATTTTTCTTTTTATTTGATTATTTATTTATTCAATAATGTATTTATTTATTTCCTTTTTCATTTATTTGTTTGTTTGTTTAAACTTTTAACATATTTACTGTTGGTTTCTTTTCTTTTAATTTAGTGTCACCTGTTTATGCCATATGATATTGGGCTTTTGGGACCAGTAGACTTTTCATGACCTGACATGATACATAGTTTGGCAAATTCCTTACAGCATGCTTGATATATGCATTAAATGAATATTATATTACACCTCCTGCATTATTCCATTGATCTCCATGATCATTGGCCATGGTTGGGTCTGAGAGAACAATGGCTATGTTGATGGGACAAGGTCTCTGCAGAGCTCTGGCCGTCCCTCCAGCGGCCAGGCCAGCAGCCGTGGGATTGCACTAATGGGCGGGAGGGCGTACGGGCGGCAGGGCTGCTGGTAAAGGCTTGAGCCCTGCAGCTGTCAGCTGGCACACTCCCACCTCACAGAGAAATGACAGCTTTTATCAAAGCCAAACGCCTGCTGGGGACGAGAGGGCCTTTAATCACACACAAACTAAGATGTGGGAGGAGAGTTTACCAACTCCAGCATGGAACGAAATGTTTTATAAGCACTGTCTGGAGATCTATTCTGAATGTTTTCTAATGCTTTGTTAATATTAAAGGTGACATATTATGAAAATCTGTCTTTTTCCGTGTTTAAGTGCTATTATTGGGTCCCTGGTGCATCTACCAACCCAGAAAACGTGAAAAAAAAAAACAACCCAGTAATTTTTTTTTTTTTTTTGGTAAGCCTTTCTCTGCAAGCTTCTGTAAAAACGAGCCGCTCAGATTTCACTCCCCCATGATGTAGAAAGGGGATCTTATTATAATATTACCATCACTTAATCTGCAAGTTTCTACCGACGGCGCCGCCACTGTGTTTTCACAAATGACAACGGTACCATGGCAAAAGTTTGAGCAAAGCATGCTAACTGTTCTGTCTTTGGCTGCACAGATGAGCACAGAACACTAGAGTCCCAGCCTCAGAGGAGACAAGATAGCAGTGGATTTATTGATTTATTTACTGTATATTACACTGCTGCCACACAGATCTAATATAAGCATGTGATTTCTTTCCCAGCTGTTTTCCTTCACAGACATAACCGACTGTTTTTGTAACTCACGTGTGTTTTTACCTTTTAAGCGCAATAAGACATGAAAGTGAACTTAGTTTAGTACTCACATGCCGTGTGACAGACGATTTCTGTCCGTGTGCTTCGGATGTGTGCGCTCAGAAAACCGTATATCAGAAGTTTAAACTAATATGGTTTAAAACGCATGATTTCAGAGTGATAGACATGTTAATGAAAACCAAACAGATGTTTTTTGGAGAGTATCAGAGGTAGGGGATGTAAAGGCACAGTCCTATTCTGTAAAAGGGGGCGGGGAGCAGCAGCTCATTTGCATTTAAAGAGACATGCGCGAAAACAGCCTGTTTCCAGTTCTATTCAAAATAGACATTTTCAAAATTATATAATAAATGATCTGTTGGGTATTTTGAGCTGCAACTTCACAGACACATTCTGGGGACACCTGAGACTTATATTACATCGTGTTAAAAGTGGCATAATAGGTCTCCTTTAGACTTACCAGACTGAGCTGTGGCGATTTGTTAGTTACGTTACATTACCTGGTGGTCACATGTCTAACAGGAAGTATGGCTCCTCTTTTTGGCTGGATTTAAGGATGCATACTTCAACTAAGTATTAAAACTTTACACTCTTTATATATAAAGATGAAGTATGCCAGTATCCAAATATCAGGACATTCTTTAATGTTATAAAATTAAATCTGGATACTAGAACGGTCGCAAACCAATCCGCTTCCATAGTGCAAGGGACTATGGGTAATATTTTTGCAAACAAATTCAGATGCCACATTCGACCGCTCTAGACACATCGACGCATCTGCAGTCTTAGAACTGTAAATGCATCATCACTCACAATAAAAATCAATGAGTTTTAAGGTGCCATAACATTGAGGAGCATCTGGATGTAAAAACAGCCGAAATTTACACATAAGAATGTGTTGATTTGTGTTTTTATGTATTATCTCAACATTTCAGGTTTTTAAACTATAGTACCATTTAAATGTCATCTTAGCTGATGGATTCGTCTTGTTGTGTTGTGTTACTTTAGCAGAACCGTCTGCTTAAGTCAGTTGCAGATATAGATATTCATACATGCATATAACTAATGTTGCAGACATACTTGAACTACTGGAAATAGACATTGAAAGAAACTGAAAATCCTGAAAGTCCAGTTTCTTGGACAAGTAATAGCTAAAATCTAATTACTACTAATTTAAGTTCTCTTGAAAATGATAGATGTGGCTTTTGACTTAATTAATTACATGTGGAAATTCAACTCACACAGCAGATCTAAAGCAGAACTTGTACAATATGAAATTTGTCATCCAATGAAGACCTTCTCAATTGGTCCAAATGGAAAAATCACACCTCCGTCCCAGGGCCATCAGCGCCTCTTAACACTCTTAACCTGAGTTCATGTTTCAATGGGGGTTTGGGGTGTATCTGTGTTTCTTCCAAGAGCTGGATGCTGAGACAGGCCAATTACTGAAACTAAAAATATGGCAGCATTTGTTTTAGTTAATGGCAAAGTTACACCCAAGGCCAAACTCCTGTGGCACAGAGCAGATAGAGTTTCGCTGCTGACCGCGCTGGATGCCTGACATACTGGAGTAAGGAGATGGGACGAGGGTCAGAGACACTGCGCCCTCTTAAGAGTTCAGTTACCTGCGTTATGAGATAAACGTGACAAACTCAACGCTAAACGCAATTCATAATCCATTATACAATACATAATGTTGATAACAGTTTATAACACACAACAGTTTTTAGCTTTACAAAATCTCAAGAAAGTGCATTTAAAGAACTGTAAAAAAAAATACTGTAATGCAATAACATTTTTATTATTATATTATAATATACAAGTACACACACACACATATATTTATATATACAGTATATATATATATATATATATATATATATATATATATATATATATATATATATATATATGCCGCTGCAAGATTAATCTTTAATGAGCGGAAAAGAACCCACGTCACACCTCTGTTCATCAATTTGCACTGGCTACCAATAGCGGCTCGCATAAAATTCAAGGCATTAATGTTTGCATACAAAACCACCTTTGGCTCTGCACCCCTTTACCTAAATTCAGTACTTCAGACCTACAGTGGGTACGGAAAGTATTCAGACCCCCTTCACTTTTTTCAATTTTGTTATGTTGCAGCCTGATACTACAATTGTTTAAATTCATTTTTTTTCTCATTAATCTACACTCTGTACCTCATAATGATGAAGTGAAAACAGAATTTTAGAAATGTCTGTAAATTTATTAAAAAGAAAAAACTGAAATATCACATTTACCTAAGTATTCAGACCCTTTGCAACAACACTTGAAATTTCGCTCAGGTGCCTCCCATGTCTCTTGATCATTGCAGAGATGTTTCTACACCTTGATTGGAGTCCGCCTATGGTAAATTAAATTGATTGGACATGATTTGGAAAGGCACACACCTCTCTGTAAAAGGCCTCACAGCTGATAATGCATATCAGAGCGAAAACCAAGCCACGAGGTCAAAGGAACTGCCTGCAGAGCTCAGACACAGGATTGTATTGAGTCACAGATCTGAGGAAGGCTACAAAAAAAATTCTGCTGCACTGAAGGTTCCCAAGAGCACAGTGGCTTCCATAATTCTCAAATGGAAGAAGTTTGGCACAACCAGGACTCTTCCAAGAGCTGGTCCCCAGCCAAACTGAGCAATTGATGGAGAAGGGGCTTGTCTAGACTGGTGACCAAGAACCTGGTGGTCACTCTAGTTGAGCTCCATGATCATATATGCAGATGGGAGAAACCTACAGAAGGACAAACATCACTGCAACACTCCACCGATCTGGGCTTTATGGCAGTGTGGCCAAACTCAATCCTCTCCTCAGTGAAGACACATGAAAACACACTTGGAATTTGCAATAAAGCACCTAAAGGACCCTCAGACTCTGAGAAACAAGATTACCTGGTCTGATGAACCTCAATTCTAAGCATCATGTTTGAAGGAAACCGGCTCTTCTCATCACCTGCAGAGTACCATCCCAAAAGAAAAGTGTGCTGGTAGCAGCCTCATGCTGTTGGGCTGTTTTTCAGCGGCAGGGACTGAGGAACTCATCAGAGTAGAAGAAAAGCTCAATGCACCAAAATATTGAGATAGCCTTAATGAAAACCCAGTCCAGGGCATTCAAAACCTCAGACTGGGCCGAAGGTTCACCTTCTAACATGACAATGACCCTAAGCACACAGCCAAGGCAACACAGGAGTGGCTTAGGGACAACTCTGTGAATGTCCTAGAGTGACCCAGCCAGAGCCCTGACTTGAACCCTATCGAACGTCTCTGGAGAGACCTGAAAAAGGCTGTCAACAGACGGTTCCCATCCAACCTGACCGAGCTTGAGAGGATTTGCAAAGAAGAATGGCAGAAATTCCCCCAATCCAGTTGTGCAAAGCTTGTTGCGTCATACCCAAAAAGACTCGACGCTGTAATTGCTGCCAAAGGTGCTTCAACTGAGTACTGAGTAAAGGGTCTGAATACTTATGTAAATGTGATATTTCAGTTTTTTCTTTTTAATAAATTTACAAACATTTCTAAAATTCTGTTTTCACTTTGTCATTATAAAGGACAGAGTGTAGAGTAATGAGAGAAAAAAAAATTAAACAATTGTAGTATCAGACTGCAACATAACAAAATTGAAAAAAGTGAAGGGGGTCTAAATACTTTCCGTACCCACTGTATGTGCCCTCTAGAAGCTCGCATTCTGCAAGTGAACGCCGCATTATTGTGCCTTCCCAAAGAGGCACAAAATCACTTTCTCTGACTTTTTCATTAACTGTTCCTATCTGGTGGAATGACCTGCCCAACTCAATCAGAGCAGCTGAATCCTTAGCCATCTTCAAGAAACGGCTAAAAACCCATCTCTTCCATCTGTATTTGACCCTCTAACTCTAGCATTCTCTTTTCTAATTTTATTTTATCTATCTCCTTTCTTTTTATTTAAAAAAAAAAACAAAAAAACACACACACACACTTGACCCTCTATCAATTGCATATTTATTCTCTTACTGCTAGCTTTTCTTAAAAAACTAAAACACTAGCTTTCTTTTCTATATTCTATCTACTTATTAAAAAAAAAAAAAAAAAAAAACTTGCTACGTGTACTGCGTTAGGCTAACCGAGACTTGTCATATCGCTTGCATGTTGTTGCTCTTTTGTTGGTTTTGATTGCTTCTATTGTCCTCATTTGTAAGTCGCTTTGGATAAAAGCGTCTGCTAAATGACTAAATGTAAATGTAATGTAAATGTAATATATATATATATATATATATATATATATATATATATATATGCTCAATATAATATTTAGAGTCACAATAATGTTTTATGATTTTTAATAGTTATTATTAACATTATTTTATTAATAAATTTATTAATATGTATTAATTTTGTCAGGACTCTGTCATGTGTGTCATGTGTTCCCGCCTCTCGTGTCCATATTAGGTTTGTTTCCTGTCCTTGTTTAATGTGATCATTAGTTAATTATGTTCTAGTTGTGTTTGTGTAATTAATGTGTATTTAGTTCCTGCCCTTTGAGTTCATTGTCGTCTGGTCTACTCGTTACTCCCCGGTGTTCCTGTCTGTGTGTCAGCCTTGCCTTGTCTTGCCCTGCCTTGATGTCAACATTAAAGACTGTTAATTTGAGTTTATCCTCATCTGCGTGTTCCTCGTTCCTCCCTGCTGTGTGCACTGACAAATTTATTAATATTCATAATAAATGTATGCACTTATTTGTAAATTTTGTTGTATATTACTATTTCATTATGATAATAATATTTAACAAATGGCAGTATGATTATACTGTAATAAGAATAATCAAAGAGAATAATGCAAACTAAAAAAAAAATAAAAATAAAAACATTACATTAAATCCAATATAAAAATGCACAAAGCTAAATAACACTGGGATATAATATGATGTGGGATTCACAAATAAGGGGACACCTTTTTTGACACCTAACTAACTAAATAAATAAATGCAAATTCCAATTATTTCATTACTATAACACAATACATTTTATTACTTTTTATATAATCTACACTACATGATACACACACACACACACAGAGAGAGAGAGAGAGAGAGAGAGAGAGACAGAGAGAGAGAGAGAGAGATTTTACACTTTGTTTTACATTGTTTTTCATGTTATTCCATAACTATTATTTTTATTATTAATTATTATTATTATTTTTAGCAAATGAGAGTATGATTCTTATTACTTAATTATTGTAATGAGAATCGTCAGTAAAAATAATGAGATTAAAAAAAAGTTGCTAGTTACCAGTTTAAAGTGTGTTAATAAACATTCTGAGAGTTAATAAAGCTGTTGGTTAAGGATTGTGCTGATTAAGTGTGTGCATACCTTGATTGACTCTGAATGGACTATACACACACACACACACGCACACACACATACACACACACACACACACACACGTTAGCGTATTTGAGGAGTGTGCCACCAATACAGATCCATTATGCCAAACACATTTGCTCCGTGCCTTATTTACTGATCCCTCCATGCATTACATCAGCACACGCCACTATCCTGTTTCTCAAAAGTTGAAATATTCATCGCAACATCTGTTTAATTAAAGCCCTGGACATAATCTCCCGTGCCAAAGTTTGTAGATTTAGAGCTCCGCCACAAGTTATGCATTTACATCCTCCTCCTCTTTCTCTTTTTTTTTTTTTTTTTCTTGAATGGGAGTTCTTATCTAACAGTTGTTTTATTATTTATCCTCCTGGCATTAGGCTAACAGTTGCTCTTGGGCCCTCTGCTCCCCCCGGCCCGTGTCGACACCTGCAGCTGTCATTTCTGCCGTCCTCACGGCTACCGCGGCCCTCTCGCTGGCACGCTCCACTCCTCCTCCAGCGATGGGCCTCTTTGCAGGGCCCCTATCTGAAGAGCCCGAACCCGCTGCGACAGAAGGTCAAACATTCACAGATACTTACATGAGCTGCCTGAAAGCATGAATGACATTCACTCCTGACACGAAGAAAGCCACTTGTCGAAGGCATAAAAATTCATTCACTTCATTTAAATAAACTTTTTTTAAACATATATTTTAAATATGTTTTTGAATAAATTAATACTTTCGTTCAACATGGATGCATTAAATTGGTCAAAAGTGACAGTAAAACATTTATAATGGTAAAAAATTATTTCTATTTCAAATAAATGCTGTTGTTTTGAACTTTCTACTCATCAAAGAATACTGAAAAAGTTTCCACAAGCATATTGAGCAGCTAAAAATTTCAACATGGAAAATAATAAGAAATGTTTCTTGAGCAGCAAATCAGCATATTAGAATGATTTCTGAAGGAATGATGCTGAAAATTCAGCTTTGCATCACAGGAATAAATTAAATTTTACAATATATTTAAATATAAAGCAGCTTTTTAAAATTGTAATAATATTTTACAATAAACGCAGCCTTGTTGAGCATAAAACATGAAAAAAATCAAAGACTCAAACGTTTGAATGGCATGTTTATCTTACTTAATAGTTTTTTGTTTATTTACGATAATTATTAATAATGATTGATATAATTAATATATGCATAATTAATATACACGATGTAAAATATTATCCTGAACTGTTTGCATCACATATAACTACTGCTGCATGTAAAATAGATCTTATAATTGTATTTTATATTAATTATATCATTCAGTAATTATATTTTCATCCATGTTTATACATTGTAAAAATTATTATTTTTCAAATAAAAGATTATTAATGTATGTTTTACAAGAAAATACTATTTTAGTCTTTCTACTTCAAAATTTCACGTGTAATTCAATGTGATACTTGCAGTTTCTTTGTAATTGTTTGTGAAATTTACTAGCAATGTACTTTCAGTCAGTTTAAAATGATTTTTTTTTTTTTTTTGTCATTTATTATTTTAAAATATACTTGATATGTAATTATTTGGTTAATTATATTGTATATGATTCTGCTATTCAGCTGTATTTATATTTACATGCAATATGAATACTATAATGTAAAATATTACCCAGACTTCCTTTGCATGACAAAGTTGCAGCTATGCTCGTTCACAGACATTTTGGCTTGCACAAGCAGTATGAATGGCTGCAGCACTTTCAGAAGAACATTTGTGGATTAAAGGCTCACTCTCTCTTGGACTGGAGTCCAGTACATCCGCAGGTACAGGGCTCTTGTTTCTGCAGCTGCTGCTGGGCATGAATTCCCTGGTGGAAATCCTTTGCTAGGAAATGTTTGGTTTTGCTGCACTGCTGTGTCTCCATCTGATCTCTACAAACCTGTCAGCAACGTCTTTGATCAGAGCAGATCACAAAACTCATGAAAAATCTCTGCAAAAATGTAATGAATAGAACCTAAAACGTATGTATTTTACAACTTTAAAGAACTTTAGAATCCTTTTAGGTTTACAGAAGGAATTAATATGTTGGTTTTGTTGTATTTAATCAATTAGATGAATTAAATATATTCTATTCCATTATATTTACATCATTATAATGGTTCATTCTGTGTGATTTCATGGTGCCAGTTTGTTTAGATGGGTTACATAATTTCAGAAGTCTATTTTTTACATTTCAAAAGTCTAAACTAAACCTAATCCTAACTAAATTCGAATGATTTGTAAAACTATATCTGAATGATTTGTAAAAGTTTTTGTTTTGTTTGTATATCACTGCATATAAAATTACAAATACTAATGAGATCAGGTTATTAATGAAAATTATGCGGTTATTACCTTAAAAGCTATTTCTGTATGATCTGAACCTTGAAAAATGAAGTGATGCAGGGATTCCTGAACTGTTTTGTCAGTCTAACCCCTTTGGAAAATATTTACTTCAATCCCCCCTGAGATTTAAAGTTAATATTTCAATAATTTCATAACACATTCACATTAATTATTAGCTTTTCATCGATTTAGGTCAAAAGTAATCTAAAAGTAATCCAAAGGTAGTCAGAATACTTTAACTGAGAAATCTAGATTACATTACTGACTACAATTTGTAATCAGTAAATGACTACAATTTATAAGTAATGTACTGTGAGATTATGTGGTGTATTGGAACTAATGTTGTAAACGTGATGTGTAAATGTTGAAAATTTGGTTAATTTCTTCTCTAAAATAAACATAAAATTACATTTTGTATATGCCAACAGTACATCCTGTAACTATATATACAGTGTATGTAGTTCTGTAGCCTGCATTGTGTACAAGCCCAGCAGGCACAAAACAGGCACACAACGTCATAAGACGTTGATATTTGGTTAAATTTTGGTTGCGACGTCGGGTGACCAAAATTCAACGTAAATTCAACGTCTAATGTCAATGTTAAATTGATGTCCAATACCGACGTCAGCTGACGTTGAGATTTTGTTGTTTTTAGGTTGTGCAACCAAAATCCAACGTTAAGTCAACGTCAAATTGACGTCAAATATTGACGTCAACCCGATTTTCATTTTCAACCAAAATGCAACGTCTGTCCGACGTCATGTCCAACGTCAACCTGACGTTACATAGACGTCTGGTGCCTGCTGGGTGAAACCAGATTAGCACATTTAGCAAGGTTAGCTATGTCAAACAAGATTACAGGCCGTGAAGGAAAACAAAGTGATGTGAGCATCTTCAAACCAGAAAGCATCATAAAACCACAATATTGGATGTCATATAAGCAGTAATGAGCAGGCTGCATGTGTGGCCACTAATAAAGCCTCCCACGTGTCAGTCAGGACACTGTCACTTACCGTGACAATAAAACATCCAGTAAAATTGACCGTTAGCCTCGACCCGGCCCTACAAAGAGACAACAGCAGCTTCTCCCAGATGGTTTTCTACTCATTGAGGTGATTCAGGTTTAACACACACATATATAGTCTACACTTGTCCAACCCAGTGTGGAGATATACACAAGTTTCATTTACCTTAAAATATAAGGGCATTGGTGTACAGTTTCACACTGTTTAAGCTGAAGTCGAGATATCTGTATCTTCAGGAAAGCTGTAAAACAGTTGTCTTTTAGCAATGCTAATGCTATTGCTGCAGAATCCAGCACAAAACATCTCAAACCAGGGAATTCATTTCATAAGATCACTAACGTCTTTACAATCCTGAAAAATAATTGTGAGAATCCTTGAAATCTGATAAAAGGTTTTTAGACTTTCTTCACTTTCAAAATAATTGCCCAAATGTTGTAAACAAAGCCCCAGTGGCCTTGAATTTATAACTCAAACCAAAAGTACGTCTTACTCATCAGGCCACATGGGATTTCATGGTCAAACTTGAGGTAAGAACAGACCACAAAACACATGGAGTCGATCTGTTCACTCCTGCTCTATGACAAACCGACCTTTGTGTTTTTACAATAGGTAGAAACCGAATTCTTCCAGTCTTAGCAAGATCCAGAAACGTAAGCCAAATGAGCGTACAGAAGCAATGACATGGTGTCCTGGGATTCCTGTTGACTGAGTTGTACAGTATGTGCTGGATGATGAAATCTGGTTCGGTAGGACTATCAATCACATTATTATTATTTTTTTTAATTCAATTCAATTTGCCTCAAATATATATATTTCTCCTTCCAAAATTAAGTGAATATGTATTGTATATTTGAATCTCACAACTGGTTGTGACATGGCAAGCCTGAATATATGTAAGTGCAAAAAAAAAAAAAAAAAAAAAAAATCTAATGGTGAAGAGCAAGATTTTTAGATTCCACATGTAAATATGTAACACAAAGTTATCATATGAATTTGTAGAATACTTAAGTGCAGTCCCAACTCGAAACAGTTGTGAACCTGTTGTGAAATCTTTCCTCATATGAATTTCCAGATTGCATGAAATATCTTAAAAATAAAGGTTCTTTATTGGCATCAGTGGTTTTATTAATAATCTTTAACATCCACTGAATCTTGCAATTGCACAAAAGGTTCTTTATAGTGGAAAAGGCTCTTCAGATCATTAAATGTCCTTTGCAGTAAGAAAAAAAATGTTTTTTTTTTTTTTTTATGAACTGTTCACTGAAAGATTCTTTGGGGAACCAAAAATGGTTTATCTGTGGCATCACTGTGAAAACCTTCTTTTGGGACCTTTATTTTCAAGGGTGTTCCTATTGGAATGACTGGATTTTGCCCATGAAAATTCACAGAAAGACAATAAATGTGACCTTATATTTACTGTGGCTATTTGTGTAACCCTGTATAATTTAGAAAATGAATTATAAAAAGTGAATAATTAAAGAGTCTGTTAAAACAGTAAACTAACCAGAAATTATTAAATAATATAAGAAAAAAAATGGTGTAATTAAGTGAAAAGCATTTCAGTGTGATGATTGACATTTTAATGATTGTCCAATTACCTGAAGTCTAAACTGAAGTCCGGCCGCACCACGCTAGTTGCTGGATGGGAGTCGCCATTTTCTTTTCTCTTCGAGGCTGGTGAGAGACCAGCAGCAGAGTTACTAAAATAACGTCAGCGTGGATTAAAACAGGTCTTCATATGTTCTGTTTTCTTTGGATTTGGTGAGTACGCATTTTGCAATGTGTAAACTGCTACATTAAATGTGATTAAATGTGTACGAATTTGTATTCATTAGATAGAGAGTGAAAAACGTATTTCTTTGTTGGAGTGAAATACTTATGATTTCTGATGTTTTACAAGACAAAATGGATGTAATGGTTAAAAACGATTGTATATAGGAGTTTCTAATGTTATATTTTGTTGATGATGATAACGAATGAAGGTTTTTTTTTTTTTTTTTTTTTTTTTGTGTGTGTGTTTAAATAGCGTGACATTATCTAAACCTTCAAAGTACAACGAAAACATACCTGTTAAATGTTAAAAAGGGAAATACGTGTTAGTATGTATTGATGTGTAACTGAAAACAGTTAATTTAATCTGTGTTGTGAACTAAAAACTACCTGTTACGTATGCAGGTCACGTCTTTTCTCCTACGTTTATTTCAGCGTGATGTAAGATGGCGCGCCTTCCCAGCGAGATGAACTCTGATTGTTGTGAGTTAAGTTCCAACCATCACCCGAGGAATGGGTAGGAAAGTTCTGATTGCCTGCTAGGTTTCATAAACCGAACTGAGCTGTGTTTTGAGAGACTTTTCAAGAGAATTTTCGTTTCTGCTCTAACCGATCTGTTTTATTGTCATTTGGAACGATTGAATCGAATCATTTCTCCACGATTCTATATATATATATATATATATATATATATATATATATATAATATTTTTTTGGATTCCTCGAACTGAATCTTTTGGATCAAATCTTTTGAGTCGAATCTTTTTGAATTGAACATTTCAAACAAAATATTTGAACTAAGTTTTGAACTGTTTTCTTCTGAACAGTTCATTTGTTCAACACCAAGGAGTTATTATTATTTTTTTTACTTTGAGTGAACTGTCAAAATTATTAATTGTGAACATTGCAAATGTTTATGGTGGTCTCAAAAGTGTTGTATTCTAGGAAATTTGCATAGCCTAGAGGGTGCACCCTACTGAACAAATTAGACGACCAGAGAGTCAGGTGAAATTGTTCAATTAATTTCATTGGAGTTGAAAATTCATGCAATTGTGATCTGATATTGAACAAAAAAAATTGTGACAGTTGTTTGATAATCATTTAATTTTATAAAAAAAAAATAAAAAAAAAAAACAGTGACCAGTACAAAACTAATTTTCAATACAAAGATTTATTTTGACTGTTGTTGTTTTAAGTACATCTCCATAGTCGAACGTACAGGCCTAATGTTAAAGTCTCCCTGTGGTGAAAATCAACTTTTTTTTTTTTTTATGTTGTTTATTTGTCTGTGTGGTGTTTTTGATATGCTTTTAAACAAACCATGTGCCAAGCCATTTATCAACACCATTGCTGAGTATTTTCTCTTTAAAACTGTAGTCTCTCAGTGGCAGTCAAAGAAATGCGGTTTGAAACAGCCCTCGGTTTGCTACGTCACAAAATTCAATAACCAATCGCGTCAAGGGATCCTATCCTCAGTAGATAGGATTGCTTTTGTGCTGCAAAGCAGAGGGTCTAGTGAGAAGGCAGCGAGGTTAATCTGGTAACAGTTATATTTTTTTTCTGTAGATATTTCGCTAACTTAATATTTCCCCCTATTTTCACAATGTCATGTGCTGTTAGCGCTTATTTATTTGTATTTAGAACTGCTAACTTGAATAATACCCCGCTGCAACAGTGTAAAAGTATCCCAGAGTCAGACGCACCTCTCCCGCATTGACATCCGCTCTTCACACGCATATGATCGCGGGCGCGAACTGGAATCACAAACTTGGCTGCATTTGAGTCTTTAAGGCATTTTGAGGGCACGGCATCAAGTAGGTAAATTTAACGTATGTTACAGTATCCACTGTAGCTGTCCACTAGTAAAAACATAGATTTATCAGTCATTATCCGTGTACAAACCAGCGCAAACAGAAAATGTTACCTCACGAAGTTAATCATCTCTTTGCTTATGTTGAGCATACCAGCTTATGTCTGGTTCAAACATATATGGTTTAATTAAAGAAATATTTCCACTTGCCATTGCCACTGTATCGCGTTTACTACAGTTCAGTTAGTGGATCAGCAGGCCTTGGCTGGTGTGTGACTGAGAGAAGGCGGGGCTAATTTGCATATTCATAGATCTGCGTATAGTAAATGAGGCAGGGTGTAGAGTTACATTCAAGCTATTTTAAGGCATGAGAATTTTCACAAGAAAAAACATTTAAATATGTCGTTTTGATGATCAAAGAGGAGTATTAAAGGATCAAATTTTTGACTACAGGGGGACTTTAAGATTAGCAGCAAGTGCATAATATTTGACACGTGCTACGTTTGCAAAACTCCAAAAACATACTTAGCATTTACATAGAATTTATTGATACTGTTGATCACAGTCTATTAGTCATACAACTTGATAGAGTGTTTGGTCTGTCAGGGACAGGTTTGAAGTGTTTAGATCCTATTTTACTGACCATTCCTAGTTCTATGTGTGGTCATAGGTGTGAGATTAGCTCTGTTTTCACTGGTGTTCCTCAGGGGTCAGTCTTGGGCCCTTTACTTTTTAATATTTTTCTGTCACCACTTGGCCATCTCTTGAGATCACCCAGTCGCCATTATTATTTGTATGGTAATGCTTTTCTTTCTGACTGTATTACTGAGATAAAAACATGGATGAGTAATAATTTCTTGTGCCTGAACAGTGGCGAAACCGAAGTTATGGTCATTGGTTCCCATCATCAAATTTATAAAGCTGGTTCTCTGTCTTTGACTTTTCATGGCTCTGTTTTGGAAATCCAGAATAGAGTGAGGAACCTTGGAGTTATTTTCAATGCTAATTTGTCATTTGATTCTTTTGTTCAGAGTACTGTTAAAACATCTTTTTTCCATCTTAGAAACCAAAAGATTGCATCCTATGTTCAATTTTACTGTAGCAGAAATACTGAAATTCTTTTGTTGTCTCTCTAATAGATTACTGTAACGCCCTTTTAGCCAGAATTTCTAAATCCACACTAAACAAGCTGCAATATGTACAAAATTCAGCCACCAGGATCTTAACTGGATCCAGGGTATGCAACCATATTACTCCAGTTTTAGAATCCTTGCACTGGCTCCTGGTCAGGTTCCGAGTTGATTTTAAAATTATGATGCTCCCATATAAAGTATTTCATGGCCTGGAACCACATTATTTAACAGAACTCTCACATCCTTACACTCCTAATCACAGATTGCACATGCTGGTTTTTCCTCAAACACGCTTAAGATCTATGGGTGACAGGGCTTTCTCTTCCTATGTTTCTGGCCCTTGGAATTCTTTGCCTCTTGAATTTAGGGAAGTTCAGAGACCCATGACATTTTTAAAGTTCAACTTATGACATTTTTTAACCTTGCAATTGCTTATTGATTTTTTTTTTTCTTTTCTTTTATCATTTGTGCTTTTATTAATTGCTTGCATTGTGTACTGAGCTTTGAGAAAGTACTTTTAAAGTTTCTTTATAAAACAAAGTTTATTATTGTTATTATAACAATTTTACCATAGTGCGTGATTTGTAAACTAATACATTTTGATATTTGCATCACAGCTCCATATGTATGGCTTTTCAGATGTAATAAACTTGCTCAATAGTGCACCCGGTACAGCACTGCACTTGTGATCTGGAGTGCTTGCGTACGAGTCCTGTGAAACCAGAGTCATGAAGCTTGTTCCACACGTTTATCCAATGTGGATGAGTAGACAAAATCAATGTGCCAAACAGACCACACTCTTTTTGTAAATGATGTTACCCAGCTAGCATATAGTGCATAAGTCATATGGACTATTTTAACTGTGCTTTTCACACTTTTGTACCCACTGTATGATTTCATTATGTAAATAAGCACATTAACATCGTCTCGTGTTCTACAGAAGAAACCAATTCTGAAAAAATCAACATGAGGATGAGTAAATCATGACAAAATGACAACGGTTTCATTTGAGTGAACTCTTTCTTGAACATGTTGACTTTGTCAGCCTGATTAGAAACACTGGTGCCTCATAGACTCAGTCTGAAATGGAGAATTGGAGGCAAGGTGGAATCGTAGCAAAACTTTGGCATTCACCTGCTGCAGCTGTCGCTAAAGAGCCAGGCAGCATTCATCACGCTAACTCATGGCTCAACATCAGTGGAGAGAGAGTAACTGGTAAAGGACCACACGATTGCCACGGCACGCAGATTTCATGTGCGAAGGGAGCAACATGTGCACACAAAAGTCTTTCAGTGCTGCAGAAATCCCTCCACTCTGCTGCAAGGGCTCGAGTTACCTACACAATTTTCAAGGGGTTTTAACGTCTTCCTGTGGAAATCAATATATTCTGTGTGTTAAAATGATTCACATCCATGATAGAAGCAGAGAGAAGGTTGAGCTCTATGCCATGCTTGATGCCACCGCTGAAAGGCAGTACTTCAAAGTGCTCATCCAAACTCTCTTCTGACATGAGCTGGAGTTTCCTTCAGGGCTCAACCTCTTCTGTCCAGATCTTCCTCATTCATCAAAGTTATATCATCTCTCATTATGCTCAACCTCATGTCGCTCCAAACTTAAACCATTTTATTCTGAAGAATCTTCATGCAGCTGCACATCATACAAACTCAGTTTTCTGTAGGTCAAGCACCCAAAAAGTCACAAAAGGATCTTATGTGCTATATTTTGCCTTCTGAAGCCATATGACAGCTTTATTTGAAGAAAAAAAAAAATGAAACCATCAATCAGTGAATAAGAACTTAAATTTTCATTTTATTTTTCACAATAAAAATATTAATACTGCATTCCCCTAGATGTCACAGTCACTAGCTCTGTCACCTAATCCGGACTACACTTCCCATCACCCCTCTGGCTGCTCACCTGCTCATAGTCACCAATCATCCAGTCACAAGCACCAGCTGTCTCTCATTCCACCTGCACTGGTTAAAAGGACTCACCACACACACACAGATTGTCTAGTCTCATCTAAGACCTTCCAGAGTTTTGTCTTGGATTGTTACTGACCTGAAGTCTACTTACCTGTTGTTTGTTTGCATTCCCAAGTTTCCTGTCTCCAACGTCCAGGTCCTTGTCTCCAGTCATCAGCTCTGTGTCTCCATCTCCAAGTGTCGTGGTCTCTTCCTACAAGAAAGGAAAGCGTTTACCTCTTCATGAAGTCCTGTAAATGTGTGTGGGTGTGTCTCATCACCTGTCTGATCTTCCTCCTGCTCCATCTGCTATGCCTATCTGAATCTGATCACCTATTGCCTAAGTTATGCTGTTGTTTAATAAAGCCTGTTTGGAATGTCATTCATCTCTCTCTCTGGTCGGTGTACCCCTGATACTAGAAGAATTGGAAGCATACTGGACAAGTCATATAGGCACTAGTAATTAAATACAAATGCTCTCCAAATGAAGTAATTCTATTGTATTATAGTCCTTTACTCTTGAGGTGTCAGTCATGGACCATAGTGCAGAATTCAAAGCTAATGTTTTTTAAAATTTAACTAACCAGATGACAATATTTGTACTCCATGCAGGTATTTCCAGAAATGGTTTTGTCCACATACTAATGTTTTGTCTGTTAGTTTCCAGTTTGAACTCAGTGTAAAAACATTGGTGGGTCCTAATCATTTAAAAAAAAAAAAAAAAAAAAAATGTATATGACCAAGTGTCAATTAACTAACAACAAAGTAAAGTTTAAGACAGACTTTGAATGTTGAGTTGGCTGCATTGTTTGGAAGCTTTGAAAGTGTAAACATGTTGAAAGTTTTTAAAGGCCCTGCAGACAGATGGACTGCTTTATTGACCAAGTTGGAAGAATACTTAATTTCCCAGAATGCCATTATCTGTTGAAAGTCTTTGATGTATAGACAAACTCACTAGCATTACCCTGGTCACCTCAATGAAAAGCCAATGGGATTTTCCATTGGCTTTTGGATTATTGCAAAAACAAGCTCTGTGAACAAGAAAAGTTTGATTTTTGTTCATGATAATCTTAGCAAATAAAAACAACTTTTGAATTTTGAAGCCTAAATACAATTGTCAGAAGTAAAAAGCTAAATGTAGACTATAAATTAACTACATTACTACAACATCACCACCATTATGCTTTCGCCAGTTCTTTCAATCTTTATTCAATTTTCATCACTGAGTTTGATTTTGAATAGTTTGCAAGTGTGTGATTATAAACACAAGGCTATAAAAGCAACTAGTGAGTTGATAAGTTTACCTGTTTGGTGTGATGTTTAATGTCCCTTACAAACTCTGTCATCCCATTTAGACACTTGTTAGCAACTGCCTTTTTCAAGACCAGTAAAAGGTTTAAAAAATCACAAAGGGATTTTACTGATAAAACATGAAAATATCTTGAACCACAGCATGATGAGACTGGAAGTTCAAATATGTTAAATTGTTTCTGGGTTTTAATACAACATTCGGGTTCTAGAAGTAAAAAATTGGAAATTGATTTTTAACGATTTCTTATAAACTGTTAAAGACAGACCTACTGTGAACTCCGAGGTTGAATAGTTTTGTTTTTCCAATATATTTAATTTGATTGTTCGTTATTCACTTCATGGTAGT
Source organism: Spinibarbus caldwelli (assembly GCA_039654775.1). Taxonomy (NCBI): domain Eukaryota; kingdom Metazoa; phylum Chordata; class Actinopteri; order Cypriniformes; family Cyprinidae; genus Spinibarbus; species Spinibarbus caldwelli. The sequence continues at coordinate 18,801,639 of CM077265.1, read as the reverse complement.
TCCCTCGTAGTTCCCTCTTTCTCTAAAGCCATTAAGTAAACAGTCTTTTACCTTTGTCTTTTTGTGATACCTTTTTTTTTTTTTTTTTGTATTGCTTCAAAACAAAATTTGTAATATTGTGATGAGCTGGTTGGTTTGGTTCATGGCTTTATCACTCTTAAACAAAGACGACTTTTTTAAAATCTGAATGGAAATAATACTTCCAGAACCAGCGTCACTGAAAAAATAGGTGGGCACTAATGCACTCTACTGCAGATCACTTCCTGTCATTCCAGTTCAACTTCCTGTGGGATTCAGATAATTTAAATTCCAACCCATGAACTGAATACTACAACATTTCCTATGACATTTGAAGATAAAAATCCTTTGGATAAAAAGATAATGTGAGAAAAGACAAAATGATGCAATTTCCTGTAACACAGCCGCTCATTATACACAAGCAACATTCTTTGCTATATGAATGTGCTTTCAAACAACAGGCCAATTAGCCTGTCGAAAACTCTGCTTCTCTGCTTAATGGTCAGTCTGTGACTCATGGCCAACTTCTAAGTCCACGTCAAAAGAAAGTACCGGGGGTGCGTGAGGACTTTTGGTTGTGCAGGGTTAATATGACCCATGGGGGAGCTTGAACCCCCTGCATCCACTCCACACACACTGTACCAACCTAATCCTCCCAAAGCAAACGGATTAAGTATAATTTGCACCACAGCTGTCCGGCCTGGAAGAAACAAGAAATTGTGCTGCACATGTTCAGCTGCAAGAACAAATGTCACGGAGCGAACAAAAAAACAAGATGCCCCATGAAAAAAGCAAGACGAACAGAAAATCCCCCGACGGGCGTTCGGCCCGTCCATCTGAACACGTGTAAGTGGGTGTCATGGTCTTAAAGTCGGGGGTGTTGCTGGCGCATCGTCCGACTTGATGCATTAACTGTGAAGGATTGTTGAGGGGCTGTGCGGGTTCGCGATTTCGCGCATAGAAGCTGTGTCGATCTCCCGTGAGACGTATGATTAAACTGCTTTCATAATTACGCCCTTAGTCAAAGACAGTTCATTGCTGGAGCTGCCAGAGGTCGAGGCCGTCTAAAGCATGGCTGCTGGCACACACATGGCCCACTCAGGCATCATGGGAAATCTGACGCCCGCTTATAAGCGGGACAAAATTTCTTAGTATATGCCCAATTGTACTATTTCACATATGTGAAGCATAAAAATCATATATGAATAACTGAATAGATAAATGGGTTGCTACATTATCACTACTTTAAAAAAAAATAAAATAAAAATACAAATGCAATTCATACAAAAAATGACATTGTTAAAATGTCGGTGATAAATTTCCAACCCGATCTCATGGCAATTCGTACATATTTTACAAGATGGTACAACCTCACTCATACGAATTCGGTCACACTTTATTTTAAGGTCCAATTCTCGCCTTTAACAAACCATTAACTATGACTTTTGCCTCAAACTCCTAATTTGCTGCTTATTAATAGTAAGGTAGTTGTTAAGTTTAGGTATTGGGTAGGATTAGGGATATAGAATATGGTCTTGCAGAATATGTGGTTTATAAGTACTAATAAACAGCCAATATGTCAATAATAGGCATGCTAATAAGCAACTATTTAACAGTGATAATTGGTCCCTATACTAAAGTGTTACCACAAATTTGTACGATTTGTGAAAAATGGTGGCAAATTCATAGGAATTCATATGAGTGATCACCCTTAACTGTGCACCTAAACGAGTGAGGTTGTACAAATTTGAACGAATTAGAGATACAAGATAGCGTTGTAAATTTCATAATGAAGAAAAAAGTCTGAATAAAATAAGAATAATCTTAAAAAGAAAATCTTAAGTAGTTTGACATCTTTCATAGTTCTTTCTTAGAAAAAAAAATATTTTAACAAAACTTCTCTGATTTTAAATATATATTTTATTGTGTATTTATTTTGTTGATTATATATATGGGACACACCTTTTAATTGTTCAATTCATGTGTTTCAGTTATCAGACCCATTGGCATACTGTAGATGTATGAAATCAATCACCTAGCCATGCAGTCTGAATGTACATTTACATTTAGTTATTTAGCAGACGCTTTTATACAAAGCGACTTACAAAGAGGACAATAGAAGCAATCAAAATCAACAAAAGAGCAACAGCATGCAAGCGATATGACAAGTCTCGGTTAGCCTAACGCAGTACATATAACAAGGTTTTATTTATTTATTTATTTTTTAAAGAAAACAAGTAGATAGAATATAGAAAAAAGAAAGCTAGTGTTAATTTTTAAAGAAAAAGTAGCAGTTAGAGAATAAATATGCAATTGATAGAGGGTCAAGGGTGTGTGTTTTTTTTTTTTTTTTAAATAGAAGACAGATAGATAAAATAGAATTAGAATAGAGAGTGATAGAGTTAGAGGGTCAAATAAGGATGGAAGAGATGTGTTTTTAGCCGTTTCTTGAAGATGGCTAAGGATTCAGCTGCTCGGATTGAGTTGGGCAGGTCATTCCACCAGGAGAGAACAGTTAATGAAAAAGTCAGTGAAAGTGATTTTGTGCCTTTTTTGAGATGGCACAATAATGTGTCATTCACTTGCAGAACGCAAGCTTCTAGAGGGCACATAGGTCTGAACTACTGAATTTAGGTAAAGGGGTGCAGAGCCAGAGGTGGTTTTGTAGGCAATCGTTAATGCCTTGAATTTTATGAGAGCAGCTATTGGTAGCCAGTGTAAATTGATGAACAGAGGTGTGACATGCGTTCTTTTCGGTTCATTAAAGATTAATCTTGCAGCGGCATTTTGGATTAATTGTAGAGGTTTGATGGAATTGGCTGGAAGACCTGCCAAGAGAGCATTGCAATAGTCAAGTCTGGACAGAACAAGAGCTTGAACAAGGAGTTGTGTTGCATGTTTCGAAAGAAATATTATATATTGTATAAAGCAAATCTGCAGGACCGGACAGTTTTAGCAATGTGGTCTGAGAAATTCAGCTTATCATCAATCACAACTCCAAGGTTTCTGGCTGTTTTTGAAGGAGTTATGGTTGATGAGTCTAAATGGAAGGTGAAATTGTGATGAAGTGATGGGTTTGCTGAAATTACAAGCAGTTCTGTCATAGCTAGATTGAGTTGAAAGTGACGGTCCTTCATCAAGCAAGAAATGTCTGTTAGACATGCTGAGATGCGAGCAGCTATCGTCGGATCATCAGGATGGAATGAGAGGTAGAGTTGAGTGTCATCAGCATAGCAGTGATACGAAAAAGCCATGTTTCTGAATGACAGAACCAAGTGATGTCATGTAGACAGAGAAGAGAAGTGGTCCAAGAACTGAGCCCTGAGGCACCCCAGTAGCTAGATGTTGCGACTTGAATACCTCACCTCTCCAAGATACCTTGAAGGACCTATCTGAGAGCTTAGACTCAAACCACTGAAGTGTGGTTCCTGAGATGCCCTTCCTCAATAGGGTTGACAGGAGGATCTGGTGGTTGACCGTATCAAAAGCAGCGGACAGATCCAGCAAGATAAGTAATGAAGACTTGGAAGCTGCTCTGGCAAGTCTTAGGGCTTCAACAACTGAGAGCAAGGCAGTTTCAGTCGAATGTCCACTTCTGAAGCCAGATTGGTTGCTGTCCAGGAGGTTGTTCTGTGTGAGAAAGGCAGAGACTTGGTTGAACACAACTCGTTCAAATGTTTTTGCAATGGAAGGTAGAAGGGAAACTGGTCTATAGTTCCCTAAAAGAGTTGGGTTAAGAGTGGTTTTTTTAAGAAGTGGGGTTATATGAGCCTGTTTAAAAGCTGAGGGAAAAACTGTGAACTGTGAAGGGATGTGTTAACGATGTGAGTGAGTGCAGGTACAACTGCAGGAGAAATGGCTTGAAGGAGATGAGAAGGAATAGGATCAAGGGGACAAGTAGTAGGATCGCTGGAAAGGATGAGTTTAGAGACTTCTGCCTCAGAGAGTGGAGAGAAGGATGTGAACGAGTGTATGTTTGCTGGTAAGATGTGTTTGACAGTTTGAGATGTGGAGAATTGTGCAGTGAGGTTTATAATTTTATTAATGAAGAATGTGGCAAAGTCGTCAGCTGTTAGAGTTGATGAAGGAGGGGGAGGACAAAGGAGGGAGGAAAATGTTTTAAAGAGCATGCGAGAGTTAGGAGAATTGTTAATTTTGTCGTGATAATATGTCCTTTTAGCAGTGGAGATATTAGCAGAGAAGTCAGAGAGGAGTGATCGATATAAATTAAGGTCAGTAGGATTATGTGATTTGCGCCATACCCTTTCTGCAGCCCTAAGCTTAGAATGATGTTCGCGGAGAACATCAGATAGCCAAGGGGCAGAAGGGGTAGTACGGGCTGGACTTGAAGATAAGGGGCAGAAAGTGTTTAAACACGATGTCAGAGTGGAACAGAAAGTATCAGTAGCACTATTAGCATCAAGAGATGATAACTGTTTAGGGGAAGGAAGTGAAGATGAAACCATAGCAGATAGCCAGGAGGGTGAGAGTGAGCGTAAGTTACGTCAAAAAGTGACATATGGAGGGGTATGTGTTGTGTCAGGAATCATGTTGAGGTTAAGAGTGAGTAGGAAGTGATCCAAGGTGTGCAGTGGAGTAATCAGCACATGATCAGTGGAGCAGCGTCGTGTGTAAATAAGGTCCAGTTGGTTGCCTGATTTGTGAGTAGCCATAGTTAACATTCTCTTGAGATCAAAAGAGGCAAGCAGAGTGTGGAATTCTGCAGCTTGAAGTTTATTGAGGTGGATGTTGAAGTCTCCAAGTATAACTAAGGGAGTACCATCTTCAGGAAAGTTTGAGAGCAACACATCTAATTTTTCCACGAAGTTACCTAGTGGTCCTGGAGGTCGATAAACAACTACAAAATGGATTTTAAGAGGGTAGGTAATAGTAACCGAATGTGATTCAAAGGAGCTGTTGATACCCAGAGATGGTAAAGGAGTAAATTTCCAATTATTAGAGATGAGCAGACCAGTACCTCCACCTCTTCCAATATACAATATACAAACATATATGGAAAAAATGGGTCATTCTGAAGAGCTTAGTGAATTCAAGCATGGTACTGTGATAATATGTCACCTTTGCATCTTTGCACCTTTGCCACCTTTATCAGTTTGTGAAATTTCATCAGTGCTAGATATTCCATGGTGAACTGTAAATGGTATTATTGGAAAGTAGAAGCATTTAGGAACAGCAGCAGAAGACTCCATAAAGTCACAGATCAGTGTCACAGAGCACTGAGGTGCATGGTGCATAAAAGTCGCCAACGCTCTGCTGATTCCATAGCTGAAGAGTTTCAAACTTCAACTGGCAATAGCATGAGCACAAAAACTGTGCGGCTGGAGCTTCATAGAATGGGTTTTCCATGCTGAGCAGCTGCATGCAAGCCTCAAATCAACAAGTACAATACCAAGTGCTGGATAGAGTGCTGGACTCTGGAGCAGTGGAAACCTGTTCTCTGGAATCACACTTTTCTGTATGTCAGTCGGATGGGCGAGTCTGGATTTGGTGGATGCCAAGAAAATGTTACCTACCTGACTGTAAAGTTTGGTTGATGAGGGATAATGGTTAGGGGGTTGTCTTTCAGGGGTTAAGATAGAAGGTAGAAAAGGTAAATCTTAATGCTTCAGCAAACCAAGATATTTTTGACAACGCTTTGCTTTCAGCTTTGTAGGAACAGTTTTCTATTCCTTTTCTATTCCAACATGATTGTGTCCCAGTGCACAAAGCAAGCTCCATAAAGATATGGTTGGATGAGTTTGGTCTGAAAAATTTGACTGGCCCACACAGAGCCCTGAGATTGCAAACCAGGCCTTCTTGTCCAACATCAGTGCCTGACGTCACAAATGCTCTACAGAAACACTTGGAAATTTTGTGGAAAGCCTTCCCAGAAGAGTAGAAGCTGTTATAACTGCAAAGGGGGACTAACTCCAAAATAATATCTATGTATTTAAAATGTGATGTCATTAAAGTCTCTGTTGGTGTAGTTGTCTATATCTGTCCGAGATAGATAGATAATAGATAAACTAATTATTAAGGTGTTATTATTAATTAACTAATTATTAATGATTACACCACATGATATTTTTTAGAGTTATTCAGTTTAAAGTTCTCAAGAAAAAAAAAATGAATCTAAAGATTTATAACAGAAATGTTTTGTTTTGTGTTTCATTTTTTAAAAACATGCTTTGGAAGTCTTAGTATTTAAAAAAAAAATGATCTGATCAATTTTTCAATTCACCTTTGGCTTAAACTGTTATCTTGATAAAATAATTTATAATGAGGAAAAAATGCTAAATTAAAGTAACAAATTATAAAAATGCAAAAATGCAGTATATACTGTAGGACAATTTCTTTGGGAGTCCCAGACTTCTGGACCACACTGTGTGTTTCCTTTGTTCTTTAGCATCGGGCAGCTGCAGCAGGAGTGTGTTCATTGCCCAGATCTGCTGCTTGGTTCATTCCCTCCTCAGTTAGGCTCTAATGCTGAATTTAGCTGCCTGACGTGGGCACAGAGTGCTAGAAAGCAAGCGGCCAGCACACCGTGAACATCCAGACCCTCTGAAATTTTATGGCAGGCAAAAAGCATGGAGCTGTAGGTATGGCTTTCGGCATGGGTCCAAATCCTGGAGCCCTAACAGGCAGCACTGCTCTACCACTGTCCATGTGAGTGGGACTGATCATTTGGGCATAAATTTAGCATTTTAAAATGCTTACATTGACTGTAGACTCCATATTGCAGCTTATTCTAGATATACTAGACATGCATCAGACAGGAAGATTACAGAGCCTGCCAGGGGCATTTACCCATGAATGCCAGGAATGACTTTGGTCTCAGTGGGCATTATCAGCTTCTGAGATAGACATGCCAGCCGACAACAGGCCACAACATTATGCCATCCTCAGGCATGTGTCTGATGGTTGATGACCTTTGACCTTTGCTTGATTTAGTACAGGGTTTTAAAATATAAAAACATTTGGGTGGATGTAGGTGTATGAATCATTACACATATTGTTTTTAATGGATTAAATGTAATTATAGCTCATGTAAAAACAACAACTAGATTTTCTTCCCTAAAACATCGTGATTTTATTAACAATTGTTGAAGTTCATGTGGTTGCAGCATCAAGATCATTTCATATTTTTGCTCAGACACTGACATGTAAATTATTAGCATACTGACAACATGTAAATCTATTAAATATGTTCAATGCCATCACATTTATTTAATGTATTTACATAATTTGTCATTTGTTTGTTTAAATTCTCAACTCTAAATAAGAGTCAATTCATTTTTTTTTTTTTTTAATTATAACTTATTCAACAAGGATAAAATTGCTTTGTTCATTTTTTGTAAGCCACTTTGGATAAAAGTGTCTGCTAAATGCATAAATGTAAATGTAACATATCAATATCAATAATATATATATTTTAAAGAAATCAGTATTTTACTCAGATAGGATGCATTAAATTTCTAAAAAAAAAAAAAAAATGAATAAATAAAAGTTATATGAACTTTCTATTCATCATATATATCATGGTTTCCACAAACATATTAAGCAGCACAATTGTTTTCAACATTAATAATAATAAGAAATGTTTCTTGAGCAGCAAATCAGCTTATTAGAATGATTTCTGAAGGATCACGTGACACTGAAGACTGGAGTAATGATGCTTTGATCACAGGAATAAATTACATTTTACAGTATATTGACAGAACATAGTTATTTGAAATTGTAATAATGTTTCACAATATTAATATTTTTACTGTATTTTTGATCAAATAAATGCAGCCTTAAAAGACTTCTTTTTAAAACATTAAAAAAAATGTACAAACCCCAACAGTGCCCGTTTTTATAAGGTTTTATATATTACTTGGCTGTAGCCGTTAGTACAACCGAAAACATTATAGATATCTAAATTAATCTTAGATTACCTTAAAACTGCTTGTGTTTTTTGATTCAATGAAGCACTTAATATGGATAGCATAAATTATTCAGTCACTACAGTAAGTGAGGAGTTCAATTCAATTCAATTCAATTCAAGTTTATTTGTATAGCGCTTTTCACAATACAAATCGTTGCAAAGCAGCTTTACAGGAAATTAAGTTTCAACAATATATTTATATATTGTAGAAACTTAATATATTTAACTTATGGCGAAATTTGGTAGTTCTGTATGTTGTCTGAGGGTAAGCATCATCTGAGGTCCTCTGAGGGGTTGGCATCATCTCTTCTCAGGTGTTCTGGATCCAGACTGAAGCTTTTGTAAATCCTAGTTACCACGGGATGTTAATCCCGTTGCAGAAACAGAGAAACAATTAGAGACATAATTAGCATAGCTGCTGTTCCAACCAAGCAAAAATTATTTGTTCAATCCAAGCTAAAGAACGATAATGTGTGTTTGAACAGATATAACTGCAGTACAAGATTATGAGATGCATTATGTGAATGCTTGGCTAAAGAGATGTGTCTTTAATCTAGATTTAAACAGAGAGAGTGTCTGAACCCCGAACGTTATCAGGAAGGCTATTCCAGAGTTTGGGAGCCAAATGTGAAAAGACTCTACCTCCTTTAGTTGACTTTGTTATCCTAGGTACTACCAAAAGTCCAGAGTTTTGCGACCTTAGGGAGCGTGAAGGATTGTAGCGTGGTAGAAGATTAGTTAGGTATGCAGGAGCTAAACCATTAAGGGCCTTATAGGTAAGTAATAATATTTTGTAACTGATGCGGAACTTAATAGGTAGCCAGTGCAGAGACTGTAAAATTGGGGTAATATGATCATATTTTCTTGACCTGGTAAGGACTCTAGCCGCTGCATTTTGGACTACCTGTAGCTTGTTTATTGAAGATGCAGGACAACCAGCTAGCAATGCATTACAATAGTCCAGTCTAGAACGTTTCGTAGCTTGGCAATGTTTCTAAGATGGAAGAATGCCGTTTTTGTAACATGGGAAATATGATTTTCAAAAGGCAAGTTGCTGTCTAATATAACACCCAGATTTTTGACTGTAGAGGAAGTAACAGTACATCCGTCTAGTTGCAAATTATAATCCAAGAGATTCTGTGTACTGTTTTTTGGTCCAATAAGTAATATCTCTGTCTTATCTGAATTTAATAGGAGAAAATTATTGGTTATCCAATCTTTTACATTTTTAACACACTCTGTTAGCTTAGATAATTTAGAAGTTTCATCTGGTCTTGTTGAGATATATAGTTGAGTATCATCAGCAAAACAATGGAAACTAATCCCGTATTTTCTAATAATATTACCAAGGGGCAACATGTATATTGAAAATAGCAGAGGACCTAGGACAGATCCTTGTGGTACTCCATACTTTACTGGTGATAATTGAGATGACTCCCTGTTTAAATAAACAAAGTGGTAGCGATCAGACAGGTAGAATCTAAACCATCTTAAAGCCTGCCCTTGAATACCCATATAGTTTTGTAATCGATCTATGAGTATGTCATGATCTATAGTGTCGAACGCAGCACTAAGATCAAGTAAAACTAGCAATGAGATGCAGCCTTGGTCTGACGCAAGAAGCAAGTCATTTGTAATTTTAACAAGTGCGGTTTCTGTGCTATGGTGGGGCCTGAAACCTGACTGAAATTCTTCATAGAGATAATTTTTTTGCAAAAAGGAGCACAACTGAGCAGACACAACTTTTTCTAAAATTTTAGACATAAATGAAAGATTAGAAATGGGTCTGTAATTTGCTAGTTCATTAGGATCTAGTTGTGGTTTTTTTAATAAGAGGCTTAATATCCGCCAGCTTGAATGATTTTGGGACGTGACCTAAAGATATCGATGAGTTAATAATATTGAGAAGCGGTTCTTCTGCTACAGGTAACAACTCTTTCAGGAATTTAGTGGGTACAGTTCTACATTTGTTATTGTATTTCTGATGTTATCTATCTTATCAGTGAAGAAATTCATAAAGTCATTACTATTAAATTGTGAGGGAATATTTAGATCGGGTGGCGTCTGTTTATTTGTTAATCTAGCCACTGTGCTAAATAAAAACCTTGGATTGTTTTGGTTATTTTCTATGAGTTTGCGGATATGCTCTGCCCTGGCAGCTTTTAAAGCCTGTCTATAGTTGGACATACTGTTTTTCCATGCAATTCTAAAAACTTCCAAGTTAGTTTTTCTCCATTTGCGCTCAAGTTTACAAGTTTCTTTCTTGAGAGAATGGGTATTACTGTTGTACCATGGCGCAGAACGTTTTTCTCTAACCTTTTTCAATTTGATGGGCGCAACAGCTTCTAATGTATTAGAGAAGATAGTGCCCATGTTGCTAGTCATTTCATCTAGTTCATGTGTATTTATGGGTACACAGAACAGTTGAGATAAATCAAGCAGGTTATTTCTGAATCTATCTTTAGTGGTTGGAACAATAGTTCTGCCCGGACGATAACGCGGAGCCATATAGTTAATATCAGTAATACTCAGCATGCACGATACTAGGAAATGGTCAGTAACATCATCACTTTGAGGTACGATATCTATGTCAGTAAGATCAATTCCATGCGATATAATTAAATCTAGCGTATGATTAAAACGATGAGTGGACCCGGTGACGTTTTGCTTGACTCCACAAGAATTTATTAGGTCAGTAAACGCAAGTCCTAACGCATCATTTGTATTATCAACGTGAATGTTAAAATCTCCGACAATTAGCGCTTTATCAACAGTAACCAATAGGTCTGAGAGGAAATCTGCAAATTCTTTTAAGAAATCTGTATTCGGCCCTGGCGGTCTATACACAGTAGCCAGAGCAATTGATAGGAGAGTCATTCATAACAAAACGCCCTCTTGTGGACAGTCCTTTTATTATGACTCCGTAGCTCTCATAAGTGTGTAGGTGCAATATAAATGTTAATTTTAATGAGAGATTTAAGATTTTCCTGCTAAAAAATAAAAAAATAAATAAAAAACTTAAGATATAGAATTAGTGAATACAATCAGGGGAAGCTGAGATATTACCATGCCACAACTTGATCTGTGAACTTCTGATCAGCTTCATATATACTGACATGAGTAATAAGATGTGACATACAGAGGGGAACTGATAGGAAGAACAACACACAGAGAGAGAGAGAGAGAGAGAGAGAGAGAGAGAGAGAGAGAGAGAGAGAGAGAGAGAGAAAGAGGTCACTTACTCAGCTCTGATTGGCTAGTGTCCCACTGACGCTGAGGACAAGAATAAAGTCATAAAGCCATCCATCAAACATGTAGGCAAAAGGTAAATGTCCTGTATTAGTGTTAGTTTCCTGGTGAATGACTAGAACACACACAGAGGACACAATATGACATATCTTGAAAAACTGAAATGACAAAAATAATATATACATTAAACAAATACTTAAATATTTTTAAATAAATAAAAACATATGTAATATAAAAGTACACTCTTTAAATAAAAAATTAATTAATTTTAGATTAATGTAAATATACTTACACATACAGTATATATAGTTTGTGGTCAGTACGGCTTTTTAGAAAGAAATTATTATTATTATTATTTTTAATTCAGCAATTAATACTTTTATTCAGATGCATTAAAATTATCAAAAGTGACAGTAAAGACATTTACAATTTTATAAAAGATTTCTATTTCAAATGTTCTTTTGACCTTCCTAGAACAAAAAGCAGTACTGCTGTTTTCAACATTGATAATAATAAGAAATGTTTGAATTATTGAATTCTTGAACAGTGAATCAGCATATTAGACTGATTTTTGAAGGATCATATGATAGGCTGCTGAAGACTGGAGTAATGATGCTGAAAATTCAGCTTTGCATCACAGGAATAAATTTAAAAAGAAAACACTTATTTTAAATTGTAATAATATTTCACAATATTTCTGTTTTTACTGTATTTTTGATAAAATAAATGCAACCTTGGTGAACAAAAATGTTATATAGCCCACTCTTTAAGTCTTAATTGCACACAAAGTCTTCAAAGAGACTAATATACTGAATATTCACTGTGAGCCAAATTTGATGTTGACTTGATAGAATTAGGAAAAGAAGGAGGGAAAAGACTGTGTGGTGTGAGTAAGCTACTCAAATTTAATATGTCTAATCCCGTCTAAGTCATAGACACAGAGTGCATGGCTGTTGCTTTTCTTTCAGCTTAAAGAGTCTGGTCTCAGAGACACCTCGACATTTCCTCCCAGCCCTCCCACACATGAATGAAAGCAAAACAAATCAGCGCTCACGTTCATATTCCATTCATAAAGAATAACAAACCAATTAAGATTGATAATCAACTATAAATATCAAACATGGCCCCATATGTACGGGATTATCTGCTTTAAAGTCATTACGTTCACATCCTTCGCCTAATCTCTCAATTCCCTTTGTAATTCCAGCCCAGGATCACTTTTCCATGTTAGATGGCCTGTTTGCCAACAGGATTTATTGATGCTTTTGTTTCGGAGGCTGGAAACAAAGGGCCTTACCATGAGATAAAAAGCAAAGCGTGATTTATTCGATTAAATGCTCGGGACAATAATATCGAGAGAACAGAGAGAATAGGTGGAACGGAGAACTTCAGAGGACGATCCTCTGATGCTTACTTTGAAGTGGGAACGCTATGTGATCCAAACCGCTTCGGACAAGAAGAAAATCCCTAGACTTTTCGAAACATGTGAAACCCGAGCGCTAGCGGTGAGATTAGCATCTTATAGTATTTTAATAGCGTTTTGATATCGATTAGATTTGTGTCCATCTAAAACAGGTGGAATAACAACCACATTGATGTGATGGGCTGGTCTGGCCTATCTGTCCCGCGGCGCGACAAAGACCGCGAACCATCAAACGCTACACTCGTCCTATTAGAGAAGGGCTGTGAAATACACACTTAACTATTAAAACATGAGAAAAAATAGGTGCTAAACTTAAACGAGTGCTTGATCATCAAAAAACACATAGCCTACTCTCAACGGTTTTGTTGAGCTACACATTCTTTTCTCCACATGCTAACAAGCTAAATAATGAAGTGTAAATGTGTTAAACATTGACGATGATGGGTTAATAATGTGACATACTAGAACATTAGAAGGCTACTGAGGCTTTTGACAAACTTGTCAAGGTAGTTAGAACAATATACAACTTAAAAGATTCTTTTTAACTACACTACTTAGCCAACTTGTGTAGATATGCTAATTACCTAGCTTCACTGAAAATTAAGGGGGTATTTAGGACCCACTACTGTTTTAGCTGAGTTCAAATTGGAAGCGAGAAATCAGCATTTGAACAACTATTTCTGGAAATATAGCCTACCTGGATTGGTCAAAAATTGTGTTACAAAATTCAGCTTTGAATTCCAAACTGTATGCCCATGAATGATACCTCAAGCTTAAGTATGCAGTAAAATATGTTCTCATTTTTATATTTTGAATCTCAAAATGAATAAAAAAAATACTAAATTTTCAAAGATTTCTAAATTTTTACAAAGATTTATTAAATATTACAACAGTTGTCAGGAAAACTCTAACATCTTAGCAGCGAGTTTTGCACAGGAGTAGTTTAGCCTACTCACATTTTTTTTTTTTTTTGTAAAATAAGATAAAAATTACATATACTTTATTTAAAATTGTGTTAATCTATCTGTTCTTTCCTCAAATTGCTGGTCAGTTCATTATCCCCATCCTATTAAACAGCCATTTGAGATTCTTCTAAACCGTGAGATGGGCTGAAACGGGAGGTCTGTTGATAAACCAGCGCAATCCTGTCCGTTAATTAACGTGGTCTCTTGAACCCACTCACTGCTTACAAGCGGTATGCAAACATCTCCACGGCCGGCTCTGATTTCAAAGTGAAGTCCAGAGGACCAGCTGTAGACCATGGGACAATTTCATCAGCTTTTTGAAACAAAAGCTGGGTAGGCCTGTTTGAGCAGCACTGGGCAAGAGAGACAGCGAGAGAAAAAAAGAGAGAGCGAGTGAAAAGGGAAAAAAACAACACCGATGTCTGAGACGTTGCAGATGTTGAGTTGAATCCGCTAGTGGCTGTTGACAGTTTTTTGAGGAAAGACAGCTTGAGAAGTTCAGTGTGTAGTGTGCTTGTATGCACACGTGTGTTTGTTCGTATATATACTCACATGCACATGCGTGCACTCAACACTTGCATGCTGCTAATGCATTGATTTGCGGCTCGTCGTGCAGCACGCAACTCTAAATGCTGTGACGCAATGCAAGATGTTTGCTTGAATCGAGACGTTGGCTTGTTTTTCTCTTCACTTTAACACCTTCATTCCACGTCAAGAGCTAATCAGAGGAAACATTCCTTCGCAATCCTTTAATCCCATTTCCTGATCAAAACAGTGTTGTTGATAGTTTTGCTAAGGACAGATACAACCTCAATTAGCCCTGGCTTTACACCATGCTAACTGAGAGGTGACAATTTCACAAATTTCAGGCCAATTGTAACATGAAGATGTCTGGAAATTATGTTTTTCTGTTTTTTAGGCATTAATCAGGATACATTTGAAACAGTGTTTTCAATGATAACACAGTCTGTAGTGTTTTCAAGCATTTTCTTAGTGTTCATCCAAACTGAAACATATTAAAAATGTTACAATGTTACAACATTATGAAAGTGAATAGCAGGCACAACAATGCCAGTATGTATATCTATGCCAACCATAGATATCTATGGGTACAATATGCCTCACATGACTAAACATGTGTCATCAGTTTTGAATTACTCCTTTTTCGAAGTCCATACATTTGTAGTTTATCCACTTGGAAAAGCTTAATTTTCTTTACATGTTATAATTTTTCTGTTTTGAGTATAAAAACATCTTTTGGCAGTCTGATTTAAAAAAGGAAAACTCAACATTGTGGTTGATATTAATGGAATTTTGTTTTAGTGAGGGATTAAAAAAAAGGTAATTGTGACTTTTTATCTCAGAACTCCGCGTTTATACCTTGCATTTGTTTACACCTCGCAATTCTGATCGTTTTTTTTTTTTTTTTTCTCGGAATTCTGAGTTTACTTGTTACAATTTAGATTTTTTGTTTTTGCCAGAATAAAAAAATAAATTTAAAAAAAGGTAATTGCAACTTTTCATCTCACAATACTGACTTTTCTTCTCACAGTTGTGAGTTTATATTTCACAATTGGGACTTCTCAAAATTCTGACGTTATATCTTGCCGTTCTGACTTTTTTCGCAATTTCTCGCAGCTTCTCAGAATTTTGAGATAAAAACTCAGAATTGCAATAAAAAAGTAAGAATAATGAGATGAAAAGTCACAGTTACCTTTTTAAATATTTTATTCCATAAGCTTCCAAAGATATTACTTCCAGTTCATTCCTCACATTGAAAATGGATTATCAAATGGAGCGCATTGCATTATGCTAAATTTTATTCTGCACAGTTGTGGTATGTTGTATACTGGGCATTTTAATAGGTAATATGTCATTCTGGTATTTAGGATTCAGGAATTTATGACATGAAAAATTTCCCAATACTGACATTTTCTTTTGCTACTTTCACATCACCAACAAAGTACATACTGTAGTGTGTAGTAGCCTATTAGCAGACACATTTGTACATAGTCTTCTCTGTCAACAGCCCAGTTATAAAAGTTAGGTAATGACATGCAAACAAAGGCTAGACATGCTTATTATCTTTGTTATTTAGGCAACTAAATATTCAAGAACACCCACTGATTGACTTACAAATACTGTATATTTAGGACTCCAAATATGCACAAATATAATAAAAATCTATAAAGCAGTTGCAAAGATAAAAGAGTCGGTAATATTTTAGTATAGTGACCAATTCTCACTATTAACTAGTTGCTTACTAGCATACCTATTATTAACATATTGGCTGTTTATTAGTACTTATAAAGCATATATTCTGCATTCCTAATACCAAATACTTAAACTTAACAACTACCTTACTAACTATTTATAAGCATCAAATTAGGAGTTTACAGTATTTGAGGCAAAAGTCATAGTTAATGGTTTGTTAATAGTGAGAACTGAACCTTAAAATAAAGTGTGACCAAAAAGTCAATCAAACAATGTTCATTTTATTCGTCATTCATTTTGGATCTCGCTTCTGAATGTTTCTGAATCATAGCCGTCAGAATACTGCCGTAAACACATCTATGACACCGGCCTTCACACAACAAGAAAAAGCATCAGTTTACAAGCTTAAAGCTTCTATATTGGGAACACACACGCACACACACACACGTACACACAGGTTATTTTCACGTCCGCCATGACTTCACACAGCGTTTTGTGAAAGGATGGTTAATCCTTGAATGTTTGACGCTGGAAGAACAGAATGTTAGTATGACTGACTCAGAGACCAAACACAGACCAACGACCAACACACTGTTGAACGATTTCTATCTAGTCTATTTTGTTCCATTCTCAATTATTATGGCCATTTTTCTGTCCTTAGTGAGAATTAAATGAATTAAAGTACAAAGAAACTCCACGACACAAGTTTAGTAATGGCTGCTTTCTGTAAGCCACCGAAATCCTGTTTTCCTCTCATGTAGTAGTCATGACTCTCCTCATACTTCAGGCGTAGAGTCATATCTAATGAAAGTGTGGATTACCTCACTCGATTTTGCATGGTGAGCAGGGCAGCGCTCGACGGAGACATTCTTTCCAGTTTAGTCTTCAGAAGATATTGAGCCCACCATCAAATGGAACATCTATGCCTCAACCTGCTATTATTCGCTTCACGTTGGCTTATGTCATTTATGATTGTCTATCCTTTATTTAGGGATACAAGATTTGCTCTGTGTAATGATAGCATGCTAGAAATAGTGCACAATTTGCTATAAACATAGTAGTAGTATTAGAATTGGTGTTCATCTCAAAACCGCTAATACTAATTTTAAACTTGAAACAAATAACATATACAGTAGTAGTCAATATGTTTATGCACCTCTAATGGATAACACAATCTCAAAAGAAAACATTGCTCTGGATTCACAAATACATCAGTCTGTGATAAATTTTTGCCTTGTTTTGGAGAATTCAATAAGGCCTTGTTTATTTTTGACTTAATTTAGGATGATTTAGTTATCTTTCAATGTCTTTGTCAACATTAGTCAGTAAAAAAAAAAATAAATAAATAAAAAAAAAAAAAAATTACTTAACTTTACTAAAGTTACTTTTAAAAGCAATACATTACAATATTGTGTTACTTCCTAAGTAACTAATGTCATTACTCAGTTACTTATTATGGAAAGTAATGTGGTACGTTACTTTTGCCTTACTTTTTCTCATCTGGCTTGGGCTTGCTTGTATGTTTTAATATAAAAAAAGTTATATTTTTGGAAAATGCATAAGCCCTTTCACAAAGTGAAATGCCTCAGGCTGAAGAAAATGTAAATTCACATCTGTACAGTAATACCTGCAGCGCAAACAAACCTTTCAGCTGTGATGCCATTTTGGATTGTATTAAGAATAGAACACAGGAGAATAAAGTTCAACACTATGAAGACAAGTATTATGTTTATCTAAAGTCATTTTTGCTTATTAGTATGGCTGAATTGGATAATTGAATGTCAGCAGTAGAATGGGATTAAATACATAAAGGATATTTGTGTTAATTATTGCAGCCTTGCATTTCACTGTTTTTATTCATTTAAAGGAATACCTAATCTTTTTTGTGCAAGTGAAATGAGTAAATGCATGTTCACATTTTGTCTAGAACTACAGTAATATCATGTTTACACAGCACACATGCACTTCCGATTTCTCTCAACTTGGGGACAGGAGAGCTGTCAGTCAATAAATCGAAAAACAAACTGACATTACTTTTATGAAAAAGTTATCCCAGTTTTCAGTATTTTTTTTTTTTTTTTATCAAAACAATGAAAGTCAGTCATCAACTTTCGTCGTATGGACAAAAACAGTTGAAACATTTGTCTGCAGAAGAAAGAAACTCATAAGGTTTGAAACAACATGAGGGTGAATAAACTGACAAAATTTTCACTTTTGCGTGAACTATCCCAACATTACTGTTGACTTATTAATTTTTGTCACTGTATCACATACATTTGCTTGATTAATAGTTACCATGCATGTTTCATAATGCATTTGAAACCAACTTGCTATATTGCTTTTCTACCTACTTACATATTCTAAATGATTCAAACATATGATAAAATCCAAAAATAACCATAACTTTACAGAAAACGAAGTTAATACATTCAAAAAGTTTTAATTTAGCAGTACACATTAATAAAAATATCACAACTATGTTTCGTTTGAGAAAATGGGCTAATCAGTGACACAGTAATTCCTTCCCATAAGTGATGCAATCAGTGACAGATAAAACTGCACCCATTGGCTTTAGACTGTTATTACTATACTATTACATGCTATTACATATTAATTACTGTATATCATAATTCAAACTAGTGAGAAAAACAATGAAATGAGCTGAACGAGTGCGAAGCGAGCTAAGAGGTCAGAAGTGGAGACTGTAGCAGATAATTGTGCTGGTGGGCTCATGCAGAGAACTGTCTGTTTAGAGCAGCGATTATTTATGAAAGCCATCCGGCCCCTGGGCCACAGTTGCCACCCGGGCTGAAGGGGGATAAAAAGTTGGTCATCAGGTCAAGGGCCAAGGGGAGCATGCAGAGAACAGGTGGGGCATACAGAGGCTTCTGGAACTGACTCAGGACGGCCCACACCTGCCCTGACTGTCAATCAATGGCAGCCGAAAGAAAAGAGACGCTGAAGTACCGCTGTACTCATATATGGTGTCCTCTAGAGTTTAGAAAGAAATTCTCTGGATCTACCCTTTCTGCTGGTAAGTCTGACAGACTGAGAAAATGGAGAAAATTTTTATGTTCAGCACGGCCTTGTCTTGTTACCTACGAGAAGTACATCTAACGGCCAACATCCAGAGACTTAAAACAAAGTAGGGATGCAGTTAGTTTCCAAAACTTGGAAAATTGGAAACTGACAATATTTGAGCCTGCAACTTGATTTTTGGAGATTGGAGGAAAAATGTGTTTTGAACGACAATGACATAAGTACTAACAAATCTACTAAAAAACAATTCAACTCTACAAGAAGTGAATCTGTTTGTGAAATTTATTTAAAAAAATACTTGAAAAAAAATTCTCCAGTAGGCAAATGTGACCTAGAAATGCCATTTAGAAATGATTACTGTGACAAAATAAGACATTAGACTAAAAAAGTGAATCAAGAAACCAATGACAACGTCAAAAAACATCCTAAAAATGATATTAAAGTGCCATTTTCATACAAGCATATCTTTAAAAACACTTTCAGATCAAATCCCTCATGGTTCCCTTGGTCTACAAAGAGGTTATCACTTCATTAGTTGAATTTCCTCTCATTTCCCTTCCTTCTGCATCCTGTAAATCACTCATACATCCATGTATCATCCATCCATCAGTGTGGGACATCCAGTCCGGGCCACGGTAGCAGTTCCCATTGGTTTCGGACAGCTAATGGCCCTTGTGAAACGGCACCGGCTCTTATAGAGTTGCGTTAGCAGCCAGCCGGACCCGTGTGTGCTGAGTGGGCAGCAGGTGTGAGCATGAAGGACAGCTCAACTGCTGCACTGTACAACACACATACATACTGTACACACAACACGTTCTGACTCTCAGTCAAACAAAACTTTCTAAGAATCTACTTTTACAATAAGTAAATTTTATTGTCAGAGACAGTTTAAAAGGAAATCAGACTGAATGCAAGAACACTCTAATATGTTAGTATCACCCCTCACAGCATCACTGACCAATATTTATTGTTGTTGCACATTTTAAGATATTAAAAACTAAGTCAAATTGGTTGTGTTAACTGACTTTACATCAGCAGTATACTTACAGTATCTATCTATCTATCCATCTATCTATCTATCTATCCGTCTGTCCGTCCGTCCGTCCGTCCGTCCATCCATTTATCCATCCATCCATCCATCCATCCAGATCTTGGTTTTCAAGTGTAAAATCACAAGCAGAAAAAGTTTATATTTGTTTATATGTACAAATGTATATATACTTAATATTGTTAATGTTATTAATTAGTATATACAAATTATGTAGTTATTACAGTAAAAAAAAAACACACACACACACACACACACACACATATATATATATATATATATATGTATGTGTATATATATGTATGTGTATGTATATATATATATATATATATATATATATATATATGTATGTATGTATATATATATATGTATATTTATATATATATATATTATTTACATATATGCAGTATATTGTTGCAATAATTGTACACAATTTGCATATACACATGAATAAATATATTAATATTTTTAAAGAATATATAAAAATGATCTACAAAATAGATCATTGTTAATTAAACATTAATATCAATGTAATGTTAATATTAGTAAAAAAAATATTAAATCTAAATGCAGTTTTTAAAAACAAAATATTAGCATATATATGCATTATATTATTGTAATAATTATGTTAATTTAAAATTAAAGACAGTTTTGCCAAAGTTCTACCAACATGTGAACTTTGCAACAAGGGGAAACAACACACTGGACTTTGTTTACACAACAGTTAAGAACGCATACAAAGCCGAACCCCGCCCCCACCTCGGGTACTCGGACCACATCTCTGTTATGCTAATCCCAGCATATAGCCCACTTCTCAAACTCACCAAACCGGTTCAAAAGCAGATCACAGTATGGCCAGACAATGCCACCTCAGCACTGCAGGACTGCTTCCAGGACACAGACTGGAACATGTTTAAAGAGGCAGCCACTTACAACAACCACACAGACCTACAGGAGTACACTGAAACTGTGACTGCTTACATCAAAAAGTGCACAGATGATGTGACAGTCACAAAGACCATCACCACACGCGCCAACCAGAAACCATGGATGACAGCAGAGGTTCGTGGGCTGCTAAAGACCAGAGATGAAGCTTTCAGATCAGGAGATAAAGCAGCCCTCAAAACAGCAAGAGCCAATCTGTCCCGCAGCATCAAAAATGCAAAACGGTCATATGCTCAAAAAATCAACAATCACTTCACAGACAGCAGAGACACACGGAGTCTGTGGCAAGCCATTCAGACCATCACAGACTACAAGCCCCCGCCACAGGCCTGTGATGATGACACATCCCTCCCAGATACACTCAACCACTTTTATTCACGGTTTGAAATGCAGAATGACACACCTGCACAAAAACTGCCCACACCTCCCAACGACCAGGCGCTCTGTCTGTCTCCAGCCGACGTAAGGAAGACCCTATCTAGGATTAACCCACGCAAGGCTGCGGGTCCCGACAACATACCTGGCCGTGTACTGAAAGACTGTGCTGTACAGCTGACAGATGTCCTAACAGATATCTTCAACACCTCGCTGAGCCAGGCAGTCGTCCCCACATGTCTCAAATCCACAACAATCATACCGGTACCAAAGAAATCACCTGTGTCCTGTCTAAATGACTACCGTCCCATAGCACTGACTCCAATCATAATGAAGTGCTTTGAGAGGTTAGTCATGCACAACATCAAAACCAGCCTCCCCAACACACTCGATCCGCTCCAGTTTGCATACCGTCCAAACCGCTCCACAGACGATGCAATTTCCTCCACCCTCCACCTGGCTCTTACCCACCTAGAAAATAAAGACTCTTATGTTAGAATGCTGTTCATTGACTTCAGCTCAGCATTCAACACAATAATCCCACAACAGCTCACAAATAAACTAAACCTACTGGGCCTTGACAATTCCCTCTGTAATTGGATTCTGGACTTTCTAACCGGAAGACCTCAGTCAGTCCGTGTCGGCCACAACACCTCGAGCACTACCACACTGAGCACAGGTGCCCCACAAGGCTGTGTGCTCAGCCCGCTGCTCTTCACGCTGCTGACCCATGACTGCACTGCCAAGTTCAGCTCCAACCACATCATCAAGTTCGCTGATGACACAACAGTGGTAGGTCTCATCAGCAACAACGATGAAACGCACTACAGAGAGGAAGTGGCACAGCTGGCTGAATGGTGTGGTGCAAACAACCTGTCCCTCAATGTGGAGAAGACAAAGGAGGTTGTGATGGACTTCAGGAGAAACTCCGCTGATCACCCCCCACTGACCATCGACAGCTCGCCTGTGGAGAGAGTCAGCAGCACTAAATTCCTGGGGGTGCACATCACAGAGGACCTCACCTGGACCACCAACACCATGTCACTCTCCAAGAAGGCACAACAGCGCCTATACTTCCTCCGCCGGCTGAAAAGAGCAAGTCTCCCTCCACCCATCCTCACCACTTTCTACAGGGGCACCATTGAGAGTGTGCTGACCAGCTGCATCACTGTCTGGTACGGGAACTGTACTGCAGCAGACCGCAAGACCCTCCAGCGGACAGTGAACACAGCTGCAAGGATCATCGGTGCCCCTCTCCCCTCCATCCTGGACATTTTCCTCAAACGATGCTCCAGCAAAGCCAACAGTATCGTAAAGGACTCCACACACCCCTCCTACAGTCTCTTCCAGCTCCTACCATCAGGTAGACGGTACCGGAGCATCAGAGCCCGCTCTGCCAGACTGCTCAACAGCTTTTTCCCCCAGGCTGTGAGAGCCCTGAACTCAAGTCACCCCGCCCCTCTCTGAAACCTCATACAAACCCCCTACCTCCTGAAACATGGACAATCTGGAACTTATGGAACTTTGTTAGTGCAATCGAAGAGTGCTACAGGTGAGTGGGCCTGTACAAACCACCTGTAGTAGCACACTCTCTTCCTCTATGCGCACTAGTCACTTTTCACACACACTGCTGTGTGCACACAAATCCCACAAAAGACTCAGTAATATCAGTAATATATGTATGTTTACATGCTCATGCACTACAAATCATCCTGCACTGTTCCCCAGCCAGCTGCTTGAACTCACATTGTCTCTCTTTGCACATGTACAGTATTTATCTGAAGCATTCGTATAGTTTGTATAGTTTGTATAGTTTGTATTTTTTAGTTTATGTATAGGTAAATTTTTTATATAGATAGTATATTTATAGTCAAAATCTATCAGTAGGATAGTTTGTGTATAGGTTTATATTGTTTTACTTCATTGCTGTATGCCTGTATTTATGTAGCACCGTGGTCCTGTGAGGCACGACATTTCGTTCCACTGTATGCCCCCGCATGTAGCGGAATGACAATAAAGCTCAACTCAACTCAACTCAACTTAAATATTAATTATATTTAAAATATTATAAAATAAAAAATATATTAATGCAGAAATATTTGTGTACACACACACACACACACACACTGATTACGATTATCTACATATTATCAGCATAATAATTTTGTATTAAAAGTTAAACTGAAAATTATTTGATTACTGCAGAACTCATGTTTTATTTTTAAATTATTTATGTACATTTTATTCATTTCCTGCGAAAGCCTTTCAGATATTGTTGAATAAAACAAAATACTTTTTATTTCTTATTTATGTCTCAGATTTTTGACCCCACAGTATATTCAGGGTGTCTTTGCTTCATCACTTTGGAAACACTGAAGATGTTTTGAGGCCTCTGGGTGCGTAGATAAACCACACACCCCTAGAGGGCGCTGTTCCTTATGTGTGTTGGTTGGTTTGAAGTCAGTGTGTGGTGTGGACGCCATGAGGGACTTTGGGGTTCTCCAATTGCAGGCAGGCAGACTGGCTGGCACCCCAAATGTAGCTTCTTCATCCTGGAGACAGCTGTTGTCTCTGTGACGACACTAGCGGCCAATGAGGTTTGGGTCCGATCTGGGGGTGGTGAGCTGGAGAGGAGGCTTATGGGTCTGAACACGATCAACTGCTGCAGAATCGGAGGGGGCAGTTGGCTGTGGACAGTAAACACCATTCCAAACCCTGCCGCACACTGGAGCGCAGCTTCACCCGACACAAATATACATCTTGACACTTCCTCCTATGAGAATACACTCTATATTTTATCCATTCTCATCTTGTCAACGGGTGGTCCGGGAAGTTCCTGTCAACTCCTTACACTCTAAAGGCATACTTTGCTATATTTGTCAGTTACTTAGATGGGACTTCACATTGACAGACTAATAATACCATTGAGGGATGATATTAATACAGACGGATTTTTCCATGTGAAAAGGTATACATCTTCAAAAAGGAATAGTACTTTTTATAAATATGTTTAAAATGATGCATGTATGAGATCATATTCACAGCTCAAAAAAGCTTTTTTTATTCTACATAAAGTGGGTAGCCCACTCATGGTGGTGGCCATTTTGAGATCACATGACCAGAAATGTCTCGAATGATTCCTGGTGGCTTGAGTTTAGGGATTCGCCAACATTAACATTCTGGTTAGTATAAATTAGATATGCTTGATAACCGATAAATGGGCGATATTAAAGGGTTAGTTCACCCTAAAATGAAAATTGTGTCATTAATTACTCACCCTCGTGTCGTTCCAAACCTGTAAGACATTCGTTCATCTCCACAAATTAAGATGTGTAAGATAAGACTGACACGGAAGAGAAGAAATTGTTGAAGAAAGTTGTTATTTTTGTTTTTGTTTTTTGCACAAAAAGTATTCTTGTAGCTTCATAAAATGACGGTTGAACCACTGATGTCACATGGACTATTTTAACGATGTCCTTAATACCTTTCTGGGACTTGAACGTGTCAGTTGTGTTGCTGTCTATGGAGGGTCAGAAAGCTCTCGAATTTCATCAAAAATATCTTAATTTGTGTTCAGAAGATGAACAAAGGTCGTACGGGTTTGGAACGACATGAGGGTGAGTAATTAATGACAGAATTTTCATTTTTCTGTGAACTATCAATAAATAAAAAATACAGCAGTAAAAACTAACTGCAATCAGTCTAACTAAATTTTTAAATGCTACAAATGAATTCAGGTGTGTATAAAAAAAAATAGATTTTCATTTAAATCCAAGTAAATATCCAACATCAGCTAAGACCGATGAATTACAAATAAATAAAAAATTAAAATAAATAAATAAATCCAAAGGAACAAAGACCCTTAACTGATATGGTACCAATTTCCTTAGTTGAGTTAATACACACAAACGTATATTAAAAGAATAGTTCACCCCAATATGTAAATATACTCACCCTCAGGCCATCAAGATGGACCAATGGATCCTCTGCAGTGAATGGGTGCCGTCAGAATCAGAGTCCAAACAGCTGATAAAATCATCACAATAATCCACAAATAATTCACAAAACTCCAGTCCATCAATTAACGTCTTATGAATACAAAAAACTGTGTATTTGTAACAAACAAATCCATTATTAATACATTTAAGATTAAATCATCACTTCTGGCCACAATACGAGTCCATAATCAATAATAATGCTTCCTTTAGTGATAAAGTCCATCCCCTGTTTTCCTCTCAAATCAAAATCAAGCCAGATATTTGGTTAGAGCTGTTTTGGACTGTTTTTACTTGTAAAACGTGTTTGATCTGTGCATATTTCTCTCCTGATTCAGCTGAGACAACTTTTTTTTTTTTTACTGAAGAAAGCAGTATTATTAAAAAAGGACTCATATTTTAGTTGTACAGACATTTTTGTATAGACATTACAGGCCAAAGCTTTCTGAATTTGGTAATATAATAATATCATACAGAGGTCAATCTGCAGTAACATGAAATATAAGGAATGAATGCTCCAGACCTGATGGGGGCAGCAGAGAGTTAGATTCTGTGCAGATTCTGTGCAAAGAAAAAAAAAAAAAACAGATCTGAATATGACAAGCATAGAAACAGGTGCGGTTAAAAGGTATGTTTTATAGTCATTGTACTGTCCCAGCATCAGCATCAGCGAACAGACACAAGTGACATTTATGGAAACCATGAACATTCATACATTCCAGTGTTTGCACACCTCTGAAAACTTATCTGTGTGCACTTTATATGCACACAGATAAAACTCTTACACTATGACTCAAAAGGTTGGAGAACTGTTAAATGTATGTTCATCATGATGTCAAAATTTTGATCCAAAGGCGCATAAATGCTTGAAATCATAATATAAATTGCCCATACTTATGAATTTAATTATAAAAGTAAACTTTTTGTGAAAAAAAAGAAGTGAAAAAAAAAGTCTTGATATAATTAACATTTCATATGTGCTATATAATGCATCAAAATCATTCACTACATAACATCCAACTGATTCTTTTTTTTTTAATTTTTTTTTTCAGTGACTTCAGCATTATTGTAAAATATAATGTTTGGTGTTTTCAAATCTTTGACACATAAAGCGTCAAAAATCCCTGCATCAAAGTGATAATTAAACACACACACACACACACACACACATAATAGTCACCAAAACAATGAAACTTTATCAGTTGGATGTAGCGAATGAATTGTATGAATATGTGTGCATATTTATGTGGTTTATGAGGACACGTGTAATGACATGGGTATTACACTGATATAACAACATAAACATGTTTTATGAGGACATTTCCTGAGTCCTCATAAATAAAATAGCTTTATAAACATACTAAACAATGTTTTATTAATAATGTAAAAATGCAGAAAGTTTTCTGTGAGGGGTAGGTTTAGGGGTAGGGTTAGTATAACTATAGAAAATACAGTTTGTAAGTATGAAAACCATTACGCCTATGAAGAGTTCCCATAAAACATAAAAACCAATATGTGTGTGTGTGTATAAAAAGTTGAAAAGTTTTCCATTTTCTTAATTTGCCAATTATTTTGTAAACAACATATTATCTTATATATAATATCATATTTATTTATTACACACACTGTATAAATTGGTCTTTATGCATGAACAGCTGCCTTTATAATTTGCGGCCCCATATAAGGTTAAAGTCATATTTGGGGATCCGTGGCATTAAAACTTTCGGTAACAATTTATTTTAAGGTGTCCTTGTTACATATGTTACATGTATGTACTATTATAATAACAATTAATTATGCATAATTACATGCAAGTAACCCTAAACTAAACTCTAATCCTAACCCTAAACATATAGTAAGTACATGTAGTTAATTAATATTACTCAGTACTTAAATGTATAATCACACTGTAACAAAGACACCTTAAAATAAAGTGTAACAAAACATTCAAACCCTTTTAATATAAACCATTAATTCTAAACAATCTAAAAGCAGCTCGAAAAGCGTTCTGGGATGAGATCCAGAGCTTGATCCAGGGAACAGATCGAATGTGTGATCACCCAAGCAGCAGGTCCTGAGCTGCACCTGCCTAAACGACGAGGGCAGCGCTCTCCCGCACTCAGGGCCTGATGCAGTCCACAGACGCTCACTGCGCTCATTGTGTCATGGTCAGGAGTCCACACTGATTCCTGTGACTATAACAGCAGCTGCTCGAGGATTACTGCCTCAAAAACTTCATAAATCTCATCACTATAGGCTTCACTGCAGTCTATCCACACAAAAAAAGAACAATATTTGTAATCATCATCCTGTGATATGTTCAATAACAACCCAGCATCTTTACATTGCATATAGGTAATGACAGTCTATATTATAGATAATGATTTATTAGCCATATGTCATGAGTAATGGTGAAAGAAATCTAATATATATATATATATATTTATATATATATATACAGTGGGTCCGGAAAGTATTCAGACCCCCTTAAATTTTTCACTCTTTGTTATATTGCAGCCATTTGCTAAAATCATTTAAGTTCATTTTTTTCCCTCATTAATGTACACACAGCACCCCATATTGACAGAAAAACACAGAATTGTTGACATTTTTGCAGATTTATTAAAAAAGAAAAACTGAAAAAATCACATGGTCCTAAGTATTCAGACCCTTTGCTCAATATTTAGTAGAAGCACCCTTTTGATCTAATACAGCCATGAGTCTTTTTGGGAAAGATGCAACAAGTTTTTCACACCTGGATTTGGGGATCCTCTGCCATTCCTCCTTGCAGATCCTCTCCAGTTCTGTCAGGTTGGATGGTAAACGTTGGTGGACAGCCATTTTTAGGTCTCTCCAGAGATGCTCAATTGGGTTTAAGTCAGGGCTCTGGCTGGGCCATTCAAGAACAGTCACGGAGTTGTTGTGAAGCCACTCCTTCGTTATTTTAGCTGTGTGCTTAGGGTCATTGTCTTGTTGGAAGGTAAACCTTCGGCCCAGTCTGAGGTCCTGAGCACTCTGGAGAAGGTTTTCGTCCAGGATATCCCTGTACTCGGCCGCATTCATCTTTCCCTCGATTGCAACCAGTCGTCCTGTCCCTGCAGCTGAAAAACACCCCCACAGCATGATGCTGCCACCACCATGCTTCACTGTTGGGACTGTATTGGACAGGTGATGAGCAGTGCCTGGTTTTCTCCACACATACCGCTTAGAATTAAGGCCAAAAAGTTCTATCTTGGTCTCATCAGACCAGAGAATCTTATTTGTCACCATCTTGGAGTCCTTCATGCGGGCTTTCATGTGTCTTGCACTGAGGAGAGGCTTCCGTCGGGCCACTCTGCCATAAAGCCCCGACTGGTGGAGGGCTGCAGTGATGGTTGACTTTCTACAACTTTCTCCCATCTCCCGACTACATCTCTGGAGCTCAGCCACAGTGATCTTTGGGTTCTTCTTTACCTCTCTCACCAAGGCTCTTCTCCCCCCATAGCTCAGTTTGGCCGGACGGCCTGCTCTAGGAAGGGTTCTGGTCGTTCCAAACGTCTTCCATTTAAGGATTATGGAGGCCACTGTGATCTTAGGAACCTTAAGTGCAGCAGAAATTTTTTTTGTAACCTTGGCCAGATCTGTGCCTTGCCACAATTCTGTCTCTGAGCTCTTCAGGCAGTTCCTTTGACCTCATGATTCTCATTTGCTCTGACATGCACTGTGAGCTGTAAGGTCTTATATAGACAGGTGTGTGGCTTTCCTAATCAAGTCCAATCAGTATAATCAAACACAGCTGGACTCAAATGAAGGTGTAGAACCATCTCAAGGATGATCAGAAGAAATGGACAGCACCTGAGTTAAATATATGAGTGTCACAGCAAAGGGTCTGAATACTTAGGACCATGTGATATTTCAGTTTTTCTTTTTTAATAAATCTGCAAAAATGTCAACAATTCTGTGTTTTTCTGTCAATATGGGGTGCTGTGTGTACATTAATGAGGAAAAAAATTAACTTAAATGATTTCAGCAAATGGCTGCAATATAACAAAGAGTGAAAAATTTAAGGGGGTCTGAATACTTTCCGTACCCACTGTATATATATATATATATATATATATATATATATATATATATATATATATATATATATATATATATACACTTTATAATTTGTTTTCTATATTATTATTATTATTATTATTATTATTATTATTATTATTATTATTAAACCATCAGTATTAACAAAATATTAAATTAATAATATAATATATAAAAATAATATATAAATGTATAAAATAATATAAAAAATAATTACAAATATAAAATAAAATAAAATCATATAATTATTTTTCACATTTTTCATTATTCGAATAATCGTATAACCTAAAAATTTACAATATATATAAAAAAACATATTATTGCTATATTAACATAAGGTTGTTTTTGAACATTAATAACATAATAATAACATTTTTTGACAATAACATTTTCTTTAACATTCTCATACAGTAAAAACAGCAAAATTGTGAACTATTAATACAATTTACAATAACCATTTTCTATTTGAACATATATTTTCCATGTCATACTATACATTTTTGTATATATACTTCTGTATATATCATTTTGTTTTCTGTATATTATTATTATTATTATTATTATTATATAAAAACAACTTAATAATATAATTTAAAAATAGCAATATATCTGAAAACACTTATTATGGACATTTAAACATAAATTTTTTTTATCAATAATAACATAACATAATAATAACATAATTTTTGAAAATAACTTTTTTACATTCTCATACAGTAAAAACAGGAAAATTGTGAAATACAAAATGAATACAAATAAACTGTTTTCTTTTTTTCTATTTGTATATATATTTTTGCTGCTCAAGAAATTATTATTTTATGTTATTATTATTATTATTATTATTATTATTATCAATGCTGGAAACAGTTATGCTGCTTAATATTTTTTTTGAAAACAGTCATACATTTGTAAGGATTCTTTGATACAATGAATAGAACAACATTTATTGGAAATCGAAAAGTTTTGTAACATTTTAAATGTCTTTAGTGTCGCTTTTCAATTCAATGCGTTTTTGCTGAATAAAAGTATTAATTTATTTCGAGAAAAAAAAAAGTATAATGTGTTTCCAGTTTTTAAGTTAATAAAAAACACAATTAGATATGTACAGTATATAATTCAATTGTATCTGATGATATATGTCTATGTAAATATTGAGGATGAAAAATTGTAACTGAATTTTGTATTGTATTTTTGGCATATTCAATTGGAATAGCCAAAATGAATTTTAAAAATGCATAATTAAATACCACAGCACATGTATAAACGTTCATGAAGTTTAATATGTTGTCCTTGTCAAGACAACAAGTGAAAAATCCCCTCAATGACAAGTCACTTAGAGGCGGCTTTCACAGACCCTAAAGTGCGTGATTGGGGTCGTTTCCAGACGGGGGGAGGAGGGCTCAAGCGTGGGAACACATGCTAATGTTAGAATCAGGTGTAGCGGCTGCTTTAATGAGCTGAGCATGGACAGGCCTGCTGCTGTCGGGACAGAGAAATGGACTGACCATGTGACAGGAAGGAGAGAGCATGACATCTGTCCCCCGTACACCTCTGAGGAAGTGACCTGCCACCTCTCACACACCCGCAGGACAAGCTCCTTTTTGTGGAGGTCGTCTTTAACGCACTATTTTGACAGCAGGAGAGGCGATGATGATCTGTGAGGATGGCCGTGGGCTTTTGATCTCCACAAGCTTTGTTTAAAGGCGGAGGAAGGCAAGTGGAAATATGAAGGCCGCTGGACTGCTAGTGGCTATGCTAAAGTGGCTATGACATAAAAAAAGAAAAACAAATTGTGCAGATATGAGGCAAGCTGCAGAACTGTACACAATATTTTGTGCTTTTACCGAAAAAGACTGCAACAGTAAAAAAAATTGATAATTGCTAAACTGTAAGTTAGCAAATGACAATTGTTTAACATTGCGGTGCATGTAAATGATTTTTTTGCACCCTCAGATTCCAAATTTTTTAAATAGTTGTATCTCGGCCAAATATTGTCCGATCCTAACAAATCTTACATCAATGGAAACCTTATTTATTCAGCTTTCAGATGATGTATAAATCTTAATTTAAAAAAATTTACCCTTATGACTGGTTTTGGGGTCCATGGTCACATATGATTTATGGGGGGGAAAAAATTCCCAGAAGTCTCTACATAACACATTACAAGTTTCATAAATCATGTGAATATATATATATATATATATATATATATATATATATATATATATATAGTTATAGTTACTTTTAATTCGTTTTGTTTATTTTTATTTTTGTTATCAGCAGTGATTTTAGTTAATAAAATACACAGCACTAATATGCCTTCCCGTAATACCTAAAACATTGTCACGTTTTTATATTTGAATGTATTTGTTGGGATTTTTTTTTTTTTTTTTTTTTTTTTGTCTTGTCTTGTCTGTTTTTTTTTTTTTTTTTTTTCTTGCAGTTTCTTATAAAAGCAATACACCACAAATGTATGTATGTATGTACGTATGTATTAATTTTTATTTATTTTTAAACAAATAAAAAGGTTTTACACACTCATTGAATTGCAAATAAATGATGAATAGAAATAGCAAAATTATATATATATTATATACTCCATATGAAAAACATTCATGCAACATGAAAACCATTTCAAAGAAAATATTCAGTTTAATAAACCTAAAAATGTTATGTGGTATAGCTATCAAGAAAAAGTAAAAAAAAACAAAGAAAAAGAAAAAAAGAAAAAGGTTTTCTAAGGAATAATAAAACAAATATGATGCCAAACTACTTAATAAAGTGTTTTATTTATTTATTTTTTAATATCAGGACAAATTGTTTTGTTTGTTTTCTTTTTTGTTCTTCTGATATTATGAAAAAAAATTTTCATTATATTATTTGCAGGTCAAAGTTCACCAGACTTAAACTTTTAGTACACAGCAAAAGACTAATTATTATTATTAATATTAATATTATTATTATTATTATTATTATTAATTTATTTTTTATTTATTTTAATATCTATTAATATCCACGCCATTTGCACTGGTTTCTAATTCTACATTAATGCCTTATTCACTGTGACAATTAGTACTAATAAATATAACTATTTATTGAAGATTAGTGTCTTTTATCGTATTGTAGTTTTTACTGTTATTAAAACAAGTCTATTGAAGCTCACTTTACTGTGGTAAAATCACTGTAACACATATCCTTGTGTCAAATTGCTTTAGTAAACAACAAACCTAAACAAGTAAACAAGTAAACCTTTAGCTTAGCATTAAACATTGTACTTTCTCACTGACGTAAAAAGTTTGCTTCCGATCAAGTTCGATTTGGGATTTGAGAAACCCACACGAGCTAAAACGCTACAATTGTATCCTTTCATCTTGTAGAAACATAATTGTTGATATTCCAGAGGGCAAATCCCAGATCCATTTGCAGGAGGTCACAGCGTCCTGCTGTATGTGTTTCTGATGATTTGTGCAGTTAGCTCACTGTCAGTGTTGACAGGCCTATGACAGACTCTGTCACTATACGGCCCGTACGGAGCACAGCGGTACAGGAGCACTTTAGTCGCCCCATCTGGTCCTTCTCCAACATCACAGGGGGTGTTTGGTTAAATTGTTAGTCCATTAAGGGAGCAGAAGAGAGAAATTTGAAACTAATGATGCAGGATGAATGGGATTATGAAACACTGGAGGCCACCGGGCAATATTTACAGATAATAAACACAAAATCATGTATTTGATTAGATGTATTAACCATACTGAGCCCTGAATTTGTTCTCTCCTGGACTCCGCATGAAGGAATGAATGTCCTTGATTAAAAAAAAAAAAAAAGAAAGGTTTTAAAAATCTAGTTAAATCTCATTCTTAGAAATTTACTCTTTGTATTTATGTTGGTTTCATTTGATTTAGATTTTTTTTTTTTTTTTTTTTTTTTTTTGAGCAACACATCAAGAAAATATTCCATTGATTGACTCTTAAAATGTAAAAATATAATGTGGTGTAACTACATTTTACAAATAAGATGCATTATTAATTTATTAGTATTTTTGGAAAGTCATGCCAGATGATGTGAAATATTACAACATAAATTATAATAAGCCTTAAACTACTTCATTACAATAATTAAAATCTTGTAATGAGTTTTTTTTTTTTTTTTAATAATAAGACAATCTTTTTTATCTGAGGATAAAAAATTAAGATGAAAAATATCACAAATATTATTTCAGTATATTTATAATAGTATTTATTAATATTTTGAATTATCTTTTATTCTTAAATTTTCAGCTTTGATTTTTAGTTTAAGTATTTTTCATGTTTTTATCTTTTTTAATATTTCTGTTAGCTAATAATTTTTATTTCAGTAATTTGTATATTTAAATTCAACTTGTTTGTCATTTCCAACATAAACAATTTTTTATTTCAGTTTCATCTGATATTTCAATTTAATTTTTATTTTAGATTAATTTCAATTTCAATTGCATTTTTTTTTTTTAGTCTACAGTAACAGCACTGGTTTAAATAGCATTTTTCATGTATTTTTAATAAATTACTATACAGAAAGAAAGAAAGAAAAAAAGAAAGAAAGAAAGTCACATTACAGACCCAAAAAACATTATGAAATTAGTATGGACATTTTTGTGATTATATATGTGTGTGTGTGTGTGTGTGTGTAACATAAATGTAAAAACATAAACGTAAAAATGTTTATTTTCATAAAAAGTACTGCATTTGTACAGTGAATAATGTAAGTTAACCAGTGAATAATTAAATGGTCTTTATGGTCTCTAAATCCAGCTTTGTCCCTCATAACCCTCTCTGCTCACAGCCAAACTGATCTCAGGTCAGCGTAACGGTTTAATTCACAGAGTGAGTAAATGTTTGATGCTCAGCACATTTAAGCTTGTAATGCATGTATCATGCAGAGATGCTAAACAGACTGTAGTGTTGGCTTTGGACCATCTACACCAAACTGAATGTGACCTCACCTTAACCAGCATGACAAGATCTGAAGCCCTAAACCAGAACAAAACTGCAGCTTTCATGTATTTCACAGCTATTTTAAAACTGGCTTTACAGTTACACACTTCACAATACTATTCCAAAACATCAAAGAAAATAACAGAGTTTGCAAAGAGAGCCTTAATTCATCTGTATAAAATCTATATGTGATGTGATACCTTAATGTGATAGTTGAAATAATACCGTCACTGACCAAGACTGAATGCAGATCTAATAGGGTCATTAACAGACTCACATTACTAATAAACAGGATTAAACCATAATGATTTTCAGCTTGTTTCTAAGCAGAATAACCGTGGCCTAAGTGAGGCCTTAAAGGGACAGTTCACCCCAAAATTACAATTCTGTCATCATTTACACACCCTCAGGTCATTTCAAACATGTGTGGCTGTTTGGAGCACAAAATGAGATGTTTTGCAGAATGTCAATGCAACTCTTTTCTATATAGTGAAAGTGAATAGGGACTAGCTGTCAAGCTACAAAAATAACAAAAAAGCACCATAACGTTCAAGTCTATTTTGAATATCTAAAATGAAAAAGAAGTGCACTTAACTGTATTGAATTTACACTTGTGTGTCAGGACACGTATTGCTAGATTTACTATAAATAATAAGACACAATAAAGGTCTTTGCACACTGAGTCTGAAATTTTCGTATGCGTTTTTTAGTAATCATCATCGTCACGCACAGAAACCTTGCACACCTTGAGTCAAAATGCTTGCTACGGATGCAAAAAATGCAGAAATCCGAACCCGATCCGAACTTTTTTATGATGGGCGAAGGTTTCAGAGGCAGTGTGTAAACGTGATTTACACAACGTGAGGTCGCATTTATTTTTTAACGTGCAAAAATTTTGGACAAAAATTTCGGACTCAGTGTACAAAGACCTTAATTACCAAGAACCAATATATTTGATTTTACTGATGTCAAAGCTGGTCAGATGAATCTAAATGAACCATATTTTAATAATTTCAAACATGAGATTTTAGCAAATAATGAGTGATATTTCAAACAATGTTTAGTAGACTTGGAATATAAAACATGAGTTGAAGTACTTTCAAGATATTTTTTTTTTTATTCCATTGTACAGAACAGAGCAGCCAAGACATTCTCCTAAATATCTCCATAAACATGTTCTTATATGAACTGCTCCTCAAACTTCTTTTCATGTGTTTAGGAGAAATTTTTAGAATTTATAACTACCTCTGTAAAATTATGTCTTGCTATAAAAAAAGCTAAAATTGTACCATTTACACAAGAAATCTAAAGAGAACAGTCTTTTGATTTTTGGTCAAAGCAATTTTTTTTTTTTTTTTTTTTTCATATTTCCTGCCCAGTAGGTGCTGCAGTGCCAAAATTGCGCATGTACCCTCAGATCATGCTTGTGATTACAGGTACCACACTAAAGCGTTGTGGAGATTTAGCCTTTTACAGTATACATTTTGCATACAGTATGTGTTTTTGGTCAAATTTGTTTGTGCGTTATTCAAAAATGGTTTGACTAATCAACTTGAATTCCATAACTTTTTGTCAGCATGGTCTGAAGATGATCTGTGCCAATTTTGGTGAAAATTGAACACACAGCTTAGAAAGAGTTCAAAAAAGTTTTTTTTTTTTTCTTGGAAAATTCAAAATGAGAAAAAAAGAAAATTACAATGAAAATTACATATATAAATTATGTAATATTTTTTAATAATCAAATATGTAATTATATATATATATATATATATATATATATATATATATATATATATATAAATTATATTGACAATTACATTTAAGGCACTGACAACAAATTTTGAATGGCAACTAATTTTGATATGGATGAGATCTTTTTTCATACTTTTCAAAACAAATCACTTAACTCATTGTTTTAATATTTTCTTGCAAGTTTAATATCTGTAGAAATCCCCCAGTTCAGCGTTTCTCCAACTTCCATGTCTGAGTTTCATTTGTCAGCATTAACACGGATCATGTCAAGAATCAGACATTAGGGTTAGGACACAGCAGTTGAGTAAATAGTGGCTGGAATCATCATGGCATATCCATTTCCACACCTAAATCACGGAACGACTAGGTTTACCTAAAGACAAACAGAAAAGCCAAAGAGAAAGAAAAATATCTGTGCTCAGAATTCAATATTCACAATCAAAATTTTAAAGTTGTGTAATATTGACAATTAAAATCTCTACCAATAGTAATAATTTGGGTTGGGACTATCTGTTTGGTTGATCAATGGAAAACAAAGGGAGTGTTCACGAGATCTGTTTAGTAAAAACTAATTTTTCCATTTTGTTTTTTGCCATTAAAACAATAATTGCCATGACTCAAATTAACATAAAATGAGACATCACTATCAACAAGCCTCTGTTGCTTTCCTAAACTCAAATCTTTAATCCAAATACACAGTTTTTCTCGATGAAGGCATTTTCTGCCGTTGGACTTGGAGCTTGTACCAGTGTATTTACTAGCAGAAGATTAGACTGATTATAAAGCTTCATCCGTGTCTAGTTCCTCCTGGACGTCTGACCCTCCAGCCCCCGATTCCACCCTCACCGGCTTTCTCAGCTGCTGATATGCGTGTTATGTGAGTATGACTTGACTGGTCTTATTTTAGTACATCACTATCAATCAAACTTCTGGATTGGAAGGCCGACTTGACCCCGATGCCCTGAGAAATCTGAGGCGAGGTGAACAGGAATCTCCCTGTTTTTTAAAGCCAACTGGACCAATGAAAGTCTTGAAATAAACCAGAATGGACTGGTTAGGAAAGGTTCTGCCGAAACTGAACATTTCATTGAAAGTGTATTGGTATGTTTTGGGCGTATCCCTGTGGAATTCTACAAAATAAACTCTTAAAAATAAAGGTTCTTTATTGGCATTTATGGTTCCATGAAGAACCTTTAACACCCATGAAACCTTGCAAATGCACAAAAAGTTCTTTATAGTGGAAACAAGTTCTTTAGATTTTTAAAAAAGGTTATTCGCACTAAGACAATATTGTTCTTTTAAGATCTGTTCACTAAAAGGTTCTTTGGGAAACCAAAAAATTTTTTCTTCTATGACATCGCTGTGAAAACCATCATTTGGAACCTGTGTGGTTTAGTTAATTTGTCAACTAACACTGTCCAACAGTTTATATACATGAATTCAGAAGAATTTTGTCGTTTTTGCCCATTTTCAATTGAAAGTAATATAAATACCCACTACAGTGTCATTTTCACAACATCCAAAGTTATATTTTGTATTTAATAGCATGCTGTGATAGAAATGACAATATGACAGTTTTTGAAAAAAAAAAAAAACATCTTGTTAGGCTATTTTCATAGCTAGCATTTTACGTAGCCTAAATAAACACAATTAAATTCTGTTTTATTTTTTGCATATTTTCAGTTTGATTGGAAATAATGCACAATAAACATTTTGCGCATATGGAAAGTGATATTTACAGTACTTTTTTCCCAACATCACATATCTCATATTTCATCTAAAACATCTTTATTAACAATGTCACCTCCTTGGTAAACAAGTACAACTTTTGAAAAGAAAAAAAAAAAAGTTTATTTAAACGTTTCTTCGCTATGGTGGAAATGACACCAGAACTGTAGGACAGCCTTAAAAGCAAAAAAACAAACAAAAAAAAAATATATATATATATATAAAATGTCTATGATTATTTTTGATAATTGTAGTTCTAAACATTCTATAATTCATATTTTTATTAGAGAATCTGTACATATTGATTTTATGGTGTATATATGTAGTATATTTATGGTGAATAATGGTGAAAGCATTTAAAAAAGTTTCCAATTAATAATAATAATAATTGTAATTATAATAATAAAAACCTTTTATGAAATTAATTAAATAAATTATTTATTATTATTATTTATAAATAAATTTTTAATTTAAATCATTTTAATAAAAAAATAACCCCAGGCACATGAAAGTGCCCGCTCTTTGAGGATTCACCACTTGCGTATTCAATTACTTAGACAATTGTACAAAGTTTGCCAAAATATTCACAGATGCTGGGGTTTCTGTCTCGCTGTAAGCAAAAGCTGAATCATGTTGCTCACACATTGGCCCAGATTATCACCATACCAGAATCTCAAGCACAAGCAATAAGGGTTTGGGCTTCATCACACCATAACACACTCATGGGACTATTTATAATGTGTCTTGTGCCACTGAAGGTAACATTTTTTTCACACTTTCCTTGCAAGTGTTGAAAATGTCCTGCTTAAAATGGAGTAGCCAGATGGAGCGTTTAAATGGTGTTTTCATCAGGTTCCACTGCGTTTTCACCTCTCGGGTCCTCGCTGTTGATAGCTAAGAGGATCTTTAGCTTTTTTGTTTGGAGCTAGACTGACTCAGATTGATGTCTTAGAGAAAGTCACTAGTTAATTAGAGAGAAAGCTGTGTAATGTCATGGTTCACGCTGTCCCGAGGGAACGGAGTGAGCGAGGGCTTTAAAGTTGAAGGAGACATGGCAGAAAAAGAAAAAAAAAACATGGATATGATCATGACTTTGTCACGTTCATGCTTTATAATCCATTAGACTCCAATTGCTCAACAAAGTTTCAGTGGAAGTTAGCATTTAGGATGCGTTGTGCCTATTGAAATTTGGTTTTGTTTACATGTGTTATTCAGGTTCATGGCTCAATCGGACTGAATAGCCTTTGTGTAAACACCTCAATCAATGCAACTGAGCTTCATCCAAGTAAAATTTCAGTCAGATTGAAAGAGATGGTGTAGATCTGAAATAATCTCATTAATATTTTCTCAGTCAGATTCAAAAACACTTTGCACATAATGCCAGGAAGTGTGTTTTATTAGCAAACTTGTCAGTGGAGACTGAATAATTGCTAAAAAAGCTATATGTAAAAGCTCTTTTTAGACATGTCATCAAGACTAAATCAACAATTATGGTTTTCGCTGGTTCCAGATATGAAAATTAGGCACTAAGTATACATTTTGTTTGGAATATAAGTAATGCACATATAAACAAACATGAAAATTTAATTGCAAAGTTTAGGGTTTATATAAACCCTAAACTGAATTTATTTACATTGATGAAAATTAGTGCATGTACTGTGAAGTGGATTTTGAAAGTGGACTTTTTTACTTAAATGCATTTGATTATTCTAACACGTTTAATCTGGGTTGTACAGATGGAAATAAAGAAAGCAACCCCAAAAAAGTGTCTCTCCACCCTGATGTCACTCTAAACTCATTGTATGGAGATCTGGATTTAAAAAACAGCTCAAAACAAAACAAAACAAAACAAAACAAAACAAAACAAAACAAAACAAAACAAAAAAACATTGATTGAAATTTTCAAGGAGAAAAAAAAAAAAAAAAGTAGTGTTGTCATATTTAAAACTCAATATTCGTCACTTCAATGCTTAGTCTTGAAAAAAAGTTTCCAAAGGAGAGTTTTTGCAGCAATGCCATAAAATAGCCATTTTTTGGTTCCCAAAAGAAAATTTTAGTGAAAAATGCTTCAAAGAATCTTTCTTTCCATGAATAACATTTTAATATTCTAAAGAACCTTGTTCCGTGATTAAAAAGCTTTTGTCAAATGGAAAGGTTCCATTGATGTTAAGGGTTCTTCATGGAACTATAGATGCCAATAAAGGACCATTTTTTTATTATTTTTGAAAACACTTTGTAAGTGTTTAGATGTTCTGGGTGGTTGTCAGGGTGTTTCCATGCTATGAAAGAAGATAATTTGAAAACTTTGAGTGTTTTTTGTCCATACAATGAAAGTTCAATGGGGTCCAATACAGTGTTAATTTTGACAGGCATTTTTGATTTAGTCTTAGTCTCTTGAGACGAATCTGCTTAATAGTCTTTCATAGTTTTAGTCTAGTTTTAGTCGACGAAAATCATTGCATTTTTGTCAACTTTTAGTCATTAGTTTTAGTCAAACTGCAGTTACCAGCATTTATTTTGGTAGCTATTTTATTTGTCTTCAAACAAAAATAGTTATTAATTCTCTCTTTAGACCAAATCAATTAAGCTTGTGAGAAATTTGAATCAAGGATTGAATTTGGAAAAACTGGAATAATTTTTTAATTGTTTTTTTTGGTAGAGATTCAAATTAAACAAATTTTTCAGATACAGTAAGTTTACTTAACAATATACATTTATTTAACATATTTTGTTGGTTAACATTAATGACACAGATAGGTATTTAATTAGCAATGCTGTCCCTTTAAGACGGAAAGTATGCATGTAATACTGACACACATTCAGTTTTCACCCACCTGTTTACGTTCACTTAAGCCATAACCAACTGTATTTACGTGAGATACTCTACACGATAGACATTTGGACCACTGTGTGTGTATTTGAGCATCGAGAACTGATCGCGTACTGTATGAGAACTGAAGAAGTGGAGCGTGCACGTGAGAGAGCTCTTCTATCGCACCTTCAAGGAATTGTGACTCCTGGGGAAACATTTTGAAAGACAAAACAGTTAACTTATCCTATAGGATGTGTTTTGAATGTCCGGTAGTCCTCAAATAACATTTTAGTCCCGTCTCGTCTTGTTAAACGAAGACGCGGCATAAATTTCGTCATAGTTTTTATCATCAGATATTAGTTTTAGCTCGTCAACATCTCGACTTAGTCACAGAAAAAAGATTCGTTAACGAATATTTTTCGTCTTCGTCTACGTTGACGAAATTAACACTGGTCCAATATTGTTTCGTAAAACCTTCTGTGTTCCGCAGAATAAAAAAAGTGGTACAGGTTTTGGAAAGACATGAAAGTGAGTAAATCATGACAGAATTATGCCTTTAAATACAATTCGGCTTTACTTAATCACACTCACTAATATTTAATGAAGATTTGAAGGAGTACAACAGAAGCCCACCTTAAAACTCTCATCCCCAGTCAGGGGCCATGATTGAGGCCCAGCTCCTGTCTGCAGACTCCTGGTAACTGAAACTACAGCACAGTTGGATAACACAGCATGATAATTGGAGAATTACAGCTGTTAGTCACATGAAATACACTGCAGTTGTAGGTCGGGGACCTGGAGGTCGAGGCACAGGAAGCTGAAGTGTAATTTAGAGGCAGCCAGTGCCAATTTCATACCCACAACCCCCTCCATCAAGTCCACCTGTTAACTAGAGCCTTGTCAGGCAAAGACTAAACATAATCAATGAATAATTAATAACAATTCATTTTTGCTATGCTGGCATGTCTCTCGTCATTTCTATTGAGATTAATGAGTAAGGCTTGTCTGATGTGTGCTATGAAAGAAACGTTTAATGTGCCGTAATAGCAGCTCTCTGAGCACTTTAGCCACGAGAATATGATCTTAGTCGACGTCTGTTTAGATGAAGTGTAGTTAATGTTGACCAGACACACTCTAAAAACCAAAGTATATTACAATGTTATGTATAATATTCTATCCATTTTATGTAATGAGGATTTTCTTTCCATCAAAACTGAGAGAATCTGAGAACAACAGAATAAAACAGAATGCAAGGGTATCAAGAGATCTTTTTTGGAGAAAAAATTACTTGAAAAAAAATGCATTAGAGACTCTGATGAAAAATGGAAAGACCTGTGTGTGTATTATTTGTATATATTGTCTATGCATACATATGTGTGTGTAATTAGTTTATTTTATTATTTTACTATTATTTTATTTTTATTATTAGTTTATTTTATTAATAAATTATATTAATTTAATAATAATAACAGCAAATAAATAATTATATATTATATAACTAATAAATGCATTAATACACATTATCAATAATACTAGGACATGTTAGTTTTTCAACTTTTTGTTATTAACTTTTGTTGTGCTGATAATATTATTATGAATATAAAATAGTATTGTGATAATGTGATTTGTAAATAATGAATGCATTTTGTAAATAAATGTATTTAATAAAATTGTAATAATTATGTAATAATAATGTAATAAATAAAATAAATGTAAAATTTTAATTTTAACACAATGGAGATGTCATAGATAGATAGATAGATAGATAGATAGATAGATAGATAGATAGATAGATAGATAGATAGATAGATAGATAGAGATAACTTTCATTATTTTACTATTAGTTTACTTTATCATTGCAAATATTTTTTTGGGGGAGGGGGGTCTCTTGTACATGGGACTTGACATTATATTATATTATATTATATTATATTATATTATATTATATTATATTATATTATATTATATTATATTATATTATATTATATTATATTATATTATTTGTTTAATTCATTTTATCTTATTTATTTTATCACAACATTTTCTCTTATTCTCTGGACCATTGGTCTGGCAATCAAACAAAGCAGTTAAATAAAGTACATGATGTTACTGAATTATAAATTTATTTATTGGTTAGTTGGGTTTTTGATAAAATGTGCTAATTTTTCAACACTTTTTAAAGAAATAATTAATTGCACTAAAGGAACACATTAAATTGACAGGGCTCTTCTTTTGTGTATTTCTGGTTTGTATGTGTTTTGCAGATGGGCAATCAGAGTTCACACCACCTGTTTGGTTTTCCTGTTTCAGAGTAACCTGTCCATGAAGGTCATTGTGCTTTCCAGTGAAAAACAAAGCACAATAGTGCTCAGGTCAAGAGAGAGAAGAGGATCTGTAGACATAGAGCCTGATAACATCAATACAATTCAGTTTCAGATGATTATCAATACATAAATCATAAATCATAGAGTCATCTGTGTATTATAACAAACAAAGTATAAGACAAACAAAACAGCAAAAACTAACATAAACAAAGCAGTGCTTGGGGAAAATCCCGGCGCTCATATGGAAAGATCATCTAAAGGAACCTCAGTAAAATCCCCTCGTTCAGCTGCCCCTCTAAAGACCCCCTGCAGGGGCAGGGCAGGGTGGGGACAGTCCAGCGTGATTAACAACCAGGCGTGAACAGTATGTTGGAACATGTCCCTTCCTGGGATCCCTCCCTTTGACTGAAATGCTGATCTAGGATCAGTTTCTCTGGTCTGTTTGCTAAATCATGTGACTCAGGACACTGAGCTCAGATCAGAGAGGAAGGGACCGTTGTGACAAGCGCTTCTCAAGTCAGTGCTGCAGCGATTGGGAAGAGGTTGAAAGTGTTGGTCCCACAGAACCGAACCTGTCGAAGCTACTGAGGGCACCCTAATTAGGGTCAAAGATTTGTTTGCAGAGAAATGCAATGTGGTGGACTAATTCAAGCAAACTCATGAGAAAGCAATGAATCGGAAGCTCTGAGAGTTGAAAAGTGGGACAACTCATCTGACCATTCAATCCATAGAGCTGGAGAAAGCTGATACAATAGCAAAATATATCATGGACTATCAGATTTTGCTCAAATGTGTGGAGATTAGGGGTGTGCGATATTGAATAAAAATGATATCTCAATATTTTTTGGAATTTTTCGATAACGATAATTAGACGATATTTTGCAGAGTGTGTTATTGTGCTGATATCTGACTACTGTGGACAGCTGCAGTTTTTGATATTATTCATATTCTGTGTGGTCAGTTCACATCATTGATAGAAATTAATCTTTTCATATAAGTTTAAATTGATTTTTACCTTTTATGGGCAATTTTATCTTTAATAAAGCCTTTTTTTTTTTTTCAAAAAGTGTGCATCTTTTGAGTCAAATTGTTACATTTAATCAGTCAATTAGAATAATAAGACACTTAGGCTGTTACCAAACAAATGAAACCATTATCAACAAAATTAATCTTTGCAGAAGTTGCATCTGAAGTGGCAATTTAGATGTGTTTACACACAGTTTAATGCAGCTCAGAGGGACATGGAGTGCTTTAACCTGCAGTTACAAATGCATATGTTTTGATATTTTAAACATGAAACATTGAATACTGATATTTGAAATTATTTAAAAAATTAAAAGATACTTTAAATGTGAAATTAAAATCGCCAGTAGGTGGCAGCAAGTCACTGTTAACAAGTCATTGCGACTGAACCTGAACCGAATCATTTAAACTGTTGATTCATTCAGGAACGAAACACCGTCATGTTGCTCAGAGAGGTAAAACAGCGCTGTAGCTGTTTGGAATTATTTTTTGTTGGCGAAATGAAGCAAAAACAGGCAATATGGTGTCTAAAACATAAGTCCTTTAATATTAACTTATTGTTTTTTGAACTGTTGTATTAAATCAATATCACATTTGTAATCATTCTTATTTTTGAAGAAAAAACGTCACTCTTCGTGTGATTTTAACTATATTAAATTATATATATATACATTTTCTGCCCCCATATCTTGAATTTTGTGACCATTCTTAAAGCATTTTAAAAGACTGAATCATGCAGTGAAAAAAACTCTCTAAATGCGTATGTGCACTATTTACCCCACTAGACTTCATCACGTAATGTATGCGTGTGCTCTGTAGGGGTGCTTTGAATGGTTTTTGCAAAATACTCAA
Source organism: Spinibarbus caldwelli (assembly GCA_039654775.1). NCBI lineage: Eukaryota > Metazoa > Chordata > Actinopteri > Cypriniformes > Cyprinidae > Spinibarbus > Spinibarbus caldwelli. The sequence continues at coordinate 18,756,900 of CM077265.1, read as the reverse complement.
TATTGTCAAATTGTACATCGTTAAAACAACAATTACGATATTATCACAGACGATATATATCGCACACCCCTAGTGGAGATCATGCCAGCTTGAGTGCTGCTGACATACTAAGACATGTTAGTTTTTCAATTCAGCTTTTTACTCAAATTGTTAATAATATTATTGTGCTAATAATATGATTTGTAAAAAAAAAAAAAAAAAAAAAAAAAAAAAAAAATCATGTTCAAAATTGATTACGTCTAATAAATAATATAATAAAAAATAAATGCAAATAATTTATTGAATAAAATAATAAATAAAATAAAATAATAATATGAAATAGAATGAATACATGTAATATTTTAATAGTCACAAATGAAAAATAAATAAGTTAGAAGATCCAATGTAGATTCATTTTTCTAGGGGTCTCAAACTTTTTTCAAATCTTACATCGCTAAAACTTCTAGATGATGCATTTAACTTTAAAAATGCATAAAACCATATTTAATTTGAAGCTTATAAAATAGCAAACAGTTCTTAAGTCTGATTTTTGTTTGATTTAAGTTTGATCATTCGAATCCCATATGATTTTCTTCTGACTAATTTTTATCAAAAGGCATTAAAAATAAAAAAAAGTGAAAATGAAAGTATGGCAAAGTGGTCCACACGACTAATGCACTGTATTTCTAATGTTTTGAAGCCTGATGATAGTTTTGTGTGGAAGATATCAACCCAAGTCTAGCCCAAGTCAAATTTTACCCTCCCCATAACACTCAAAGCTCATTTGCACTCAAATGTTAAAAACTTGTCACCTCAAGGTGCTTTGAGCTTGTTTTTACATCAGTGATGTTGAATTTGAATTCAATTCAATTCAACAAACATGATTGTGTGATTACAATATAATAAAGGATAATATTTGACAGGTTTGTATGTTGATCCAAAGTTGGTGTTATCTGAAGTCTTCACAAGTGTTGGCTTTATTAGAAAATCGAATGCCATTGGCTCTTATATTGTGACCAAGTTTGAATGTATCTTTATCATCCCATCAGTTGCTCACCAATGGATCCTCTGCAGTGAATGGGTGCCGTCAGAATGAGAGTCCAAACAGCTGATAAAAACATCACAATAATCCACACCACTCCAGTCCATCAGTTAACATCTTGTGATGTGAAAAGCTGTGTGTTTGTAATTAACAAAAAAAAAGAAAAAAAAAAGAAGTAATTCGGCTAAAATACAATTTCCCTATCCATAATACTACTTTGTCCAGTCAAAAAGTCATCTCGTCTGAATCAGGAGAAAAGTATGCACGGATCAAACACTGTTTACAAGCCAAAACAGTTCTAAACAAATATGGATTTTAATGTGAGATGACAACAGAAGATGGACTTTTTCACTAGAGGAAGTGTTTTTATGGATTATGGTTATTTTGTCCAGAAGTAATGATTTAAAGTTATAAAATATTTAAAAATATTTTAATGATGGACTTGTTTCTTACAAACACAGCTTTTGGCTTCACAAGACATTAACTGATGGCCTGGAGTGGTGCGGATTACTTGTGGATTATTGTGATGTTTTTATCAGCTGTTTTGACTCTCATTCTGACGGCACCCATTCACTTCAGAGGATCAGTTGGTGAGCAAATGATGTAATGATGCATTTCTTCAAATCTGTTTGAATGAAGAAACAAACTCATCTACATCTTAGATGGCCTGAGGGAGATTAATTTTCACCAGTTTTTCATTTTTTGGGTGAACTTTTTTTTTTTGTTTGTTTTGTTTTTTTAAACATCACTATAATAGTTTAATCCAATTATACTTGTATATTTTAATACAAATATAATAATGCAGTCAAAGTCACTTCTGTGTTTTACATCATTCAAAGATGTAAAACTGAGAATAGAACATTTGTAAAGCTTTGAAAGAATTCTCTAAAAATTAGGAAACTGCCAGAAATATCCAAACTGTAAAGCTGAGCAAATCAGAATTTGTATACAATCAAAAGAGAGAAAATTCTCTACTAATAACAATTTTTCCTTCAGACTTTGCATGTCAAAACATGTCACATCTGGATATTTGGTTGTGATTTTTAAATGGATTACAGCAACACAACTATATCCCAAAGTCCAGACCAACCAATTTACAACCCTGTCTGCCACCCAGACTAAATAAACCTGGATGTGATGCGATTATTCACACTCGCTCACATTCCAGCGTACATGGGGCACAAGTGCTTTACCACGCTCTTTAGGAGCATCAAGCATACTGATATACAGGTTGATATTAAATCTGATACCCAATGGTGTTTATCCTGCCAGACAGGGCAATCCAAAGCTGTAAAACACACTGAGGTTTAACTACACACCATTGTTATCCGGTATGAGACTGTGAGAAAGCCAAGGTTCAGCCTGTTTAGTCCTGAGCTCAAGAACAGGTTGTGTTTCAACTTAATTAATTCTCTGTAATGGCAACGATCACAGTAAATATGTGAAGTAATGAAGCTGACATTAAACTCGCTTAGGATTCTGAACATTTTAAGTGTTTCAATGAATTAAAAAAATAATTCATGTAACATTTAGAATAAGAAGTTCTTTAATAAATGTTTTAAAAACAATTGATAACTTACTATAATTAATTTTCTTATTTCATTGCGTACTGTATATTAATAGCATAGAACTATATTTTATTTTTTAACATCATATTTTTATATTTTAATGTTGTATAAAACATTATATTATATAAGAACATTACATTATATAAAATCTAATTTTTATATATGTATATATAAATATATATTATAATGATATACTGTACATATGGTAAGTATTATATATGTGTGTGTGTGTGTGTGTGTGTGTGTGTGTGTGTGTGTGCAGCTTGTTATAATGAATTTTTGCTTTTAATTGCAATTTATAATTTATATTATATAGCATTATATTTTATTTTTGTATACAAAAATATGTTTTAATATATTTTCATAGTGAAAATATTTCAGTATCCTAATTTACACATTTTAAAATCATGTTTAAATTTTAAACAAAAAAAAAAATGTATTTTAGGTGTTACCAAAAAAATGTAAGAAAAAAACACATATTACGTATTAAACAAAAATGGACCACAAGACATTCCACACAAGGATCGGACCATAGGAATTTTCCCAGGACATACATGGAAATTTATTGCTGTGAGAGATAAAGTAAATTCAGAATGTATGGCACTAAGCTTTCTGCTTTTCTGCCTTCAGGAGCTGACTGTAGGAGCAGACAGGCAGGAGGTGATCGCATGTTAATGGGCCGTGTGAATGCAGCGTGGAGGATGGGATTGGGCATGGCAAGGACCCTTGCAGAACGTCCACTGTCAACACCTCACAGAGCCTTTCCATGCCACCCCACAAGAGCAGTTAACTCTTTAAGCCATTGAGACACATTGTGCCAAGCATTGTGCACCAGATCAGAGGACTCATGCTGTTTTCATTCAGCTGAAAACAGAAAATCACACATTGGATTTTACACTTTTAAATTTAGTTTAAGCGTCAAAGATAAAAGCTTGTTAATGGAACAGAAAATTAATAAAGAATTCAAAACCAGTTGATATTTACTAACCCTCATGTTGTTATATATGTGGAATTTAATTTAAAAGTACTGAAATTAAAAAATGTTATCAAATTTAATTAACTCATTATTTAATTACATTTGAAATGTGTTCCACAGAAATAGCAATGAGCAAATCATTCTCATTTATGAGTGAACTATTCCTTAGTAGATCAAGCTTTGGGTCTCTGTCTAAACAAATATGAACACAGCCGTATCTCTTCCGCGTCATCAAAGCTTTTTTCTTTGTGTCCGGCCCTACTGGGACAGGGGTTGGTGGAGGGCCATGACCACAGCCCCTCGACATCTCTCATCGTTTGGACCCGATCGCCACTTCGTTGACATTCCTCCCTCTCCCGGCAGAACGCGTTCCCATTTTCCGAGCTCAGTGCCAGCGGCGCGGACCCCCCACCCTGAGGCTGGCATGGTGCCCGCATTAAGTGCAGAACAGGCTGGACGGCGCCACTGGCGCTTAAAGAAACATTTAATGTTTCACAAGGCTGTAGGAGTCAGGATTACACTCCGCAGCACTTTAAAGCCTGCGGTGCGGGAAACAATCAGTGCGCTGCTTTTTTGCCTCGGTACACGAGAGCATGGTTTGTTATGAGACCCGGCACTGGGGAACGGATCCAGATTTGGAGGGCTACACCTGCACCTGGCATGGGCATGAAATGACCAATAAAAAACAAGTACTTAAAAACATTCCCAGTGCCGCCTGACATTTGATCTAACCAAATGCGGCCCACTGCGTTTACATTTTCAAACCGCTTCAGAAATGATAATAAAAGATTGTTTGGGAATGAAGGGGGCTTTGAAAGTCTGGATTGGGTTGGAGAGCCCCTCAGATAAGACACCCAGCTTGGCATTCAATGAGAAATGACAGGAGCACTACAGAATCTTTGATTAATCTTCAAAACACAAAATTAAATCTGTTCATCATATGAAGCAATCAAACAGTATCTCTTGGATTAAACCACTCAATTCATATGGTTCAGTTTTATGATTCCTTCATAACAGGGGTGTCCAATCTTGCCTCTAAAGGGTCACTGTCCTGCAGAGTTAATTAAACACACCTGAACCAAAGTAATCAAGGTCTTCAGACTCAACAGAACTTGGTTATGGTTAGAAGGGATACAGCTGCAGCTACTGGGCATGTACACGTCAATATAGCAGTATTTTTGTCACAATAATTCAGCAATACAATAATTGAACAATAATTACTGTTTTTGCATTATTGTAAGGGGTAGGTTTAGGATTGGGATAGGTATAGATGTTAATAAAATACAATCTAATAGGTAGAAAATTTAATTTATTGTTGATTTCCGGTCGTAGCTGTATTCCTTCTAGCCACAACCCTAGAACTTCCAAGCAAGTGTGTTGGAGCTGGTTGGAGCTAAAATCTGCAGGATATTGGCCCTCCAGGAGCAGGATTGGACACTCCTGCTTTATGAGCTTTTTGGATCTTCTAAGTTTTGGTTACTTGGAATTTCAAAGGAGAGACAGAAAAATATCTTAATTTGTGTGTCAAAGATTAACCAAAATCTAATGGGTTTGGAACAACATGAGAAAATTATGACACTTTTCATTTTTGGGTGAACTGTCCCTTCAGTCAGACCAGGCTCTGGAGAACAGATCCAAATCTGGTCTTGGCATGAAATGACCAATAAAATAAATAAATAAATAAATAAATAAAAAATGCTCATGGTGCCACCAGACATTTGATCTAACTAAATGTGGCCCATTGTGTTTACATTTTCAAAATGCTTCAGAAATGATAATAAAACTTTTATGGCAAGGAGGGGGACTTTGAAAGTCTGGATTGGGTTGGGAAGCCCCTCAAATGAGACACCCAGCATGGGATTCAATGAGAAACAATGGGAGCATTACAGAATCCAAATGGCGCTGTCAGAAATGCACAGTAGTTTTGCCAAAGCACTCAAAATCCCCTAAAACGATGTCCACCCATTGCTTGTTCTACTCAGGACGTTAATCACATAATTTCCATTCCCGTTTTGTCTGTACACTTTTGTCTTGAAAAAGCGAAAAGCTCCTGTTTCACTTCTTGGAACCTTAGCAGTGCCTCCAGAGTTCAGCTCTGTGCTTTAATGTGCAACTTGGTTTCAGACACTTTTGGTCCGTTTGACCGAGGCCAGTTGGGGAGATTTGGCAGAGGGTGCAAGTGCTGATAGGACAAGGTCCATAGTGTTGCACACACACGCCAAAGTTTTCAGTAATGGCAGCACTGACAAAAAGAGAATTATGAGGGGATGGCGTAGCTGAGAGTTTGCCAGAGGGGAACTAACATTTTGGACATGGGGGATATTAGATGTCAGCATACCAAAGGGACTGAATTCAAACTATAATATTCTATATATCTATACATTTAAAGGGACAGTTCATTCAAGAATGAAAATTCTGTCATTGTTTACTCACATTCATGTCATTTCTAACCAAATTATGATATTTTTAATGAAACCAGAGAGGTTTAAATCTGTTCATCATATAAATCGATCACATCTTTTCACAAGACTTGGATTAAACTGCTCAATTAATATGGATTAGATTTATGATGACTTTATGACCTTTTTAGGTCTTCTAAGTGTACAGTTGCAAGACAACAATGTACAAAAAATCTGAAAGGGACAAATGTGCGTTTTTGAAAAGTTTCAAAAACAGTCAACAATGTTGTCAAAAAGAGTGAATGTTGACAGTGTTTCTTCCACTATCGGCATTTTTGTTACTGTGAAAAACTTAAAACTTAGACTAGACTTAAAACTTTGTCTTCTAATATTGTCCAGCAGTCAACATTCATACATGACAGGGGGATTATATAATTTTCTGAATCAACAAATGTAATTTGAAATGAAATTGCAGCTTGATTATAATAATAATCCAGTTAGGCAGTTATTATGGTATTGTTTAAATTTGTTAGTTTTAATAATAATCAATTCATGTAACACAAACTGCCACAGATATGGAAATGTCCAATAATGTTACTTTATTGTTACTTTGGAGTTGCAATTTACAGCATAAAATAGTTGCATGAATACACACTGTTTCTAGAACAATTTCATATCGACTTTGAAATAAAATTATGATAATGAGCAATGCTAAACACCTTGTGTAGAATTTTAGGCTTTAGGCCCCAAAATCTGAAGGCACCCACTGGCTATTGTGAAGTTCACCCTCATGCTCGTGTAACCTAAGCTAGCAGTATTACAGGGGTCCCGACACCTCACGTTAGGAGGGGAACTGCATCTCTCTGGCTATAAACACCAAGGTGGACTCATAACTGTCCACACCAAGCACATTCCCGAGCTTTTGTCACAGCCACGCTTCGGATTAGCATTAAATTATTTGAGCAGTAACTAAGTCACATGGGCGCTGAGAGAGTAATAGCAGGAACTCTGGGAATTAAGATGGAAAAAAGTTGATGACTTAGGTGAATGGAGAGAAAATTAGGTTTGCAATCTTTATTCATTGCCTATTAAAAATGCATCAAAAGATGCAATGCATTTATCACTGATGGTAGAAATTTGTGTGAATTTTACTTTATTTTAGAATATTTAAACAAGAATTACATTTGTATATAATATTATTTACTGACACAAAACCTGACCAATTTAATTTTTTTTTTTGTTTGTTTTCAATTTGCAATGTTATGTCAAGAGAACATCTTGGTGCAACTGAACTAAAGGATAAAATCGGATGCAACTAAACACAAGAACAGAAAAGTAGACAAAAAATGCAAAACATTTTACAATGGCTGAATATCTGTCATTGTCCGAAAAAAATGTTGACCATTTAAGTCTGATTTCCTTTCAGAATAAAAGCCCCCAAAATTATTAACGTAAAGTTCAAACACTAAAGGGACTATCTCCTTAAGGATACACCCAGTGTTAACAGATGGTACCAAATGTTATCAAAGACCTTGATCTCAGGTATCTCAAACAGTAGGTGACAGGTTTAAGATACTCTCTTCCTTCCATGTGATTAGTGACAGTCAGTAAACAAGCCAGGGGAGGAGAGATGTGCCCACCTCACTAATTACTGTAAATTAGTGTAATTAGCAAGAAGCACCTTCTGTTTCACACAACCCCTTCCCAATATGCACGTGGCATCCATTTAGCATTACTCTGTTAATACTTAAATTAGCCTTTTAAGGCTAAAGGTGCCAACCATTATTGAGGAGGATACTGCAAAATTTCACTTTTTGTCTAGTTGACTGGACAAGCATTCCTTTGAATTCTATTTTTAAAAAAGACCAAGCAAAACTTGTCATTTGTAAATACATTAAATGACTCATTCGACACCATTCATTGCATTCCATTCCATTGACAAACAATTAAGACACTCAAAGGTGTGAATCTTGCTGAGTGAAATTGCCACTGGTAGCAGTACACACATTCCTTACATCACCTAAAGCCTACATTTGGGCCACCATGCATCTCAAACCCTTCCACCATTTGCATGTGACAAAAAATGTTGCAAAATGGACCACCAAGACAAAAGCAACAAAGCGGTGGAGGTGACGGAGACATCACTCTGGACCATCACCTCCTCATTCTTGGCCTCCAGTAGCTAAATTTGGCAAAAGTTGGTGTGTCTTCAGGCTGGTTTTCACACCTGTCAGCCCGTCACAATCCAGGTCCCAAACTCTGAGTTTACGTTTTAATGTCCTGTTGTCGCAGGACAGAGTCTCTGTGTGTGTTCCCCAGGACTCTCACCATGGGACGCAAGCTAACACAGGGAGATCAAAGAGAGGACACAATGAAAATATTGTAGTTCTGTGATCTTGGTCAGACTATTGAAGGATAGACAGTGGCCCCAGCAGAGGGCCACTACTGCTGGAAACGTCTTACGAGAGAATCGAAAGATGGAAACCTTGAACTGTTCTTTTCCTGCTTTTCTCTTACAGTAGATTTTCAGAACAATTGTGTATTATAGTTCATTTTATGAATATTATTTAATACTCAATCTTGTCATTGGCAATAGCATACATAGATGCAATGACTTAAAAATGTACACAATAAGACTGGTATGTTTTTGCCCACCGGTATGTTAGATCTGATTTTAAAAATGTGTTTCTTCAGTGGATTTCCTTTTCACAACTGCCAGTATCCTGCCACCCAGAATTACTTTGCAAAATATTATGTAAAAAGTTCTGATTTTGCCATTGCCAATTGTATTATTCTGATTTCTAATAACCAGAATCTTGGCTTAATTTGGGTTTTAGCAGAATAATGCATTAACCTGATGCTTACATAGTCAGAATATGACCATATTCTGATTAATCATTAATCAGAATATTCTTGTTCATGTAAATGCTGTTACTAAATCAAACTTATGCTGCCCCATACATGCTATCGAAATTATCGTAAATACAAGTTTCCTAGTTGGAAATTGGACATAAATGGCCTCCCTAGTCATATTTACAACTGGGAAACTCAGAGATAATTTTAATACCCGAGTTTCTGAGTTAGGCAAGCCATAAACTTTAAATATGGTGGAGGAGAGAAACATAGCAGTAGTACTGTAAAGTTTTATTTGTTTTTTTCTCACAACATCTCCATTGCTTTCTCCTGCCATTACAGTCATGTATATTTACATATATAAATAACCATTTAATGCATATTGTATGTATTGAAAATAGCATTTATTTAACCGAAATTTAGGAATCATCAGTCAGCTGAATGTCTAAATAGTGTTGTGAATGTTTATATGGTTACCAATGAATGGGACGCTACATTTTATTCAAAACCTGTTGGACATTGACTAAATATCTTCTAATCTATACCTTTTGGCTTTAATAAAATTTCCCCAAGAAACAGGCAAGATTGAATAGGCTTAAGAAGTGGGAAGAAGGAAGATTCCGATTGCACTTGAAGGCAGCATAAAAACCATTTTCAATACGTTAGGAATATTAAGGTTAGGAAACCAATAAATGGTAAACGTAAAAACAAGAATATTCCTCCTGCTTTGTGATTTGTATCTCTATAATGTACTGATATTGAAGGTAAAATTAAGAAGCTGTGCCTCATCTCGGTTCTTATGCCTAAGAGTTTTGGAGGACTTTGGAACCATTGAGAGGTGAAAGACCACACAGAAAGTCCCTTCTCTCTTTCACACGTACCACACTTTGGAATGACCCCATGCCTAACCTGTAATGTAACATAACTCTCATTAAAATATTCTGGATTACTTAAGAGTGCTCATGAGGGTGTATATGAAACAATGCCCCTTTAGCCTTGTCCACTCCAGTGGTCAAGATTGGCATGACTGACATAGCTCATTACAGAGGACATCATAAAGTTATTTTCGCTGGCCAGATAAGTGAACCTGAGACTAGACCACTGATGTAATTGATGTACATTGACAAACAACTGATGCACATGATGTTTGTGTCAACAACTTGGACTCATTCATCTAAACTTGATGAACAGGAACATAGCAAAAAAAGTAACCCATGACAGTTCCCAGCAGAACTTGTCTCTGGGTGGGCCAAACTGAAGGTGTACCTTGATGACCACTAGTGTTATTTTTATAGGGCTCCTCTTCAAAGCACGTTTAGAGGGGTGCCAAAAATTGGGCACAGAACACCAGGGATTCTGACATACAGGGACACACACACACAGAGTTAAGTAGGGCAGCTATGGACCCCATTCCCAATCCACATTTCTAGCTATTCACATCCCCAAGTATTTAGTTTCATTCCTGTATCTCATAGAGTTGAGTTTCCATTTAAAGTCCTACTGAATTCCCCTTCCCCCACCTAGTTCAAGTCCCCGGCCATCTGAAAAACAAACATCCACACCATGACACTTCACACACCTTTAATCCATTCATTATCATGTGTCATCCTTGTTGCCCAACTACTTTTGAGGTTAATGGTCATAAGAAAGTTTTGGGCACTGCCAAATTCTTTTACCGAGAGGGAAAACGTTTGTTGAAGTATATGACTGGATGTTGGTTGCAAAATCAATGAGTAACTAATAGCACAATCGCTAAAGAATTTCCATAAGATTTAGAGGGGTTTCAATTTTGAAAAGGCGTAACACATTTTAAGCTAGTGCCAACATAGTCACTAATAGGCAAGGTATAGTGAAACTCTTGAGTAGGAAGTGGGCAGCTTAAAGCCCCACAATACACGTCGGTGGAACAGCTATGAAGCCAAGATGACTTTCATATGGTACAGGCATCATCATCACTATTCACAGAATCTCTCCTGAAACATGAGCCTGTGATCAGGGCAGCAGGGTCAGAGCTCTACCTTCCCAAATATTCCCCTGGCCCGGGCCAACTCTTGCCTTCACAACATTCAGCGTGACTCACATTCTACTCAACGTCAGAGAGCTGGAGCCTTCAACCAACTTTACAGCCAAGCAAACAGCGCTGTAGCACTTCTAACATGCAAACATGGATGTCTAACACCAGTGATTCTTGTTTATTGAATTTAACTCTTCCATTTGTTGGTGTAGTGAAGCATTAACCTCAAGATGCACTTTTGAGTTTACTTTGACTATATGAAAATGGTGTCAATTGAATGTTATTTTTAGTAGTGGGACTTTCTAAGGCAAGCATTGATATTAGAATTGCTCAGGGTTAGGGATTTGAGCAAATCCTTAACACTAGACATTAAACTCTGGACTGCAACTTGTTCTGTACTCTATGTGCTACAGACAAGAATGATATCTCAACTCATGGGGATAGTTGAGGAGAGATATGCTTTTACTTTTTGAAGCGACTAGGTGTTCAGTTTTCACCTGATGGGCAATAAAATGGACAAAAAATCCAGTAGACTTAAATTGAAGGAAAGATTTGAGAGTTTTATCCAGAGTCCAGAATATCATAAGGGACTTTCACGCCGCGTAGTTCTAGGAACTCAGTTCTAAGAACTAGTCAGTATGGTGGTTCATAGAGAACCAATTTACCCCTCAAGCCGTTTTCCTGGTTGCATTCGCACCAGCAGCGGGAACTCTGAAGCAGCCGACAGTGACGTCTTTATTCGCAGCATTTACAAACGTCAACAACCAGTGAATGGAGGATGCCGTGATCGGAGCTATTTTTGTTGTGTGTCGTGGCTTTCGTGATAACTGAGATGGAATGTAAATGCACAATTTACGTGATTGAAAGAGCATGAAAATCTGACTAAATCTCCTACGACAACTTGCAGAGTTACATATCATCGAGGCTGAGAAAAGAACAAAAATGATATGTAACACTGGAAGTTGTCATAGGAGATTTAGATTTTCAGATATTTATGATCTTTCCATCGTGTGTTTACATTCCACGACCAACGAAACCAACGACACACAACAAAAACAACTCCAAACACGGCGTCCTCCATTCACCGGTTGTTGACGTTTGTAAATGCTGCGAATAAAGACGTCGCTTCAGAGTTCCTGCTTCCGGAGCAAATGCAACAAGGAAAACAGCCGGAGGGGGAAATTGGTTCTCTAGGAACCACCATGCTGGCTAGTTCCTAGAACTGAGTTCTTAGAACTACTTGGTGCAAAAGCCCCTTAAATGGCGTTATCGATGATCATGGAGTAAATATTTTTACATTGCTTTTCAAAAATGCCGGGTAGCCGGTGTTTTGTATGTGTTTGGCCAATCAGCGTACACTTATGTCACTGGTAGCTCCTATATAACTGTTTTAGACCCTACTCTGAAGTAGAAGCTAATTTAATTCCCCCAAACGAAGTTCCTAGAGCTAAATATGTTCCTAGTTCCTGTGGTGCTAAAAAAGTGTGAATTTCCGACCAATAGTTCTAGGAACTATGAAAAGGTTCCTCTGTTGCAAAAGCCCGTATAGAGACTTGGATATTCAAAGAGGTGGGATCTTTCAACTTGGTCTAAAAAGTAAACACCTACAACACCCTAAACTAGGAGCATTGTAACAGGAGCAAGGTTAGGACAATTCCAAGGGCCCTGATCAGAGAGGGAGCCCGACGCTTACACCAACTGAGGGGGCCACAGGTCAATATACTGATCAGGGGACCCAGATATTATAACAGCACCACTGCCCTAAACTGCTAGAAAAAGACCTAAAATTATACTTTTAGGGGTAAAACAGCTTGTCACTGGGCCAGCACCATCAGAGGTACATCTTTGTACATTATCAACCACTAAAGAGCGCATGTTGTTGACTTAAGGACAGATAAGAAATGGATAAGATACAAAAGTGTGCCCCGATAACAAGCAAAAGGTACACTTCTTGCCCAATTTATTGACAGTGTAGCATAGCACTTTTTATATAAAGTGTTAACTTAGTTGTAACTGATAATGCTGAAAACAACCAGGCATCTGATGACCTGAGCTCTCCTGTGGATCTACCGTCACCATTTATCATTTCTTAATTCATGGCACATAACATGGAGGATTTCATTACATGCACTGAAATGCACTACTCTATATTTGTCTCTTTAATGAGGGTCCAGCATTCCACTGAGCTTTCGGCCTAATCATTGTGTCTAGGATAACTATGCCTGGACACCCCCTCACTCGCACCCATATCATATCCCATAACGCACACTGGTCGTCAACAATACGGCATGCATCTGACTCACAGTGCTTTTAACACACCTTTACCAGCGCTACAAACGACAGCCACGAGTTCAAGACGCACACTTCGAAACCCCCTTACACAGCCGTAAAGGATCCCATAACAGAGTCTTTCCAACAGGGATGACTTTAGGGACGGTGTCAAATGCCAGCTATGAAAGAGCATGCTGACCGAAGGATTAGCTTTTGAGTGTTATGATCCACCATTGTATTTTTCTTTGCCCTTCTTTCCACCCTGTTTAGATGGCAATTAGTGAGCTGCCAGCTTGGGCCGAGTTGTGCGGGTGACGTTATTGAGTATTGTTTATAGACAGCTGCTGGCCCTGATAAAAGCTAAGGCCATTGATGTATTCACCAGCTGTGCTTGTAAGCTACAGGCTGCCTCTAATACTCTGTCAAGAGCTGTTGAACCTGAAGAGTGACCCCTCGTATACAGGGATGGGCAGTATTTCAAATACATGTATTTAAAATACGTATTTGAAATACAAAATACTATTTTGTATTTAATTACCTTTGAAAAAAATCAAATGTATTTTGTATTTAAATACATTTAATCTTAGTATTTTTGTACTTTCAAAATACATAAAATACGTTTTGCCAATCAACCTCTTTATTAGACTGCTGATTTCCTGTATCAACTAGTTTAAACATGCTACTTTCATGCACATGAGCTGCAGCTGTATGACTCCATCTAGAATTGGGTAATGACATTTTCTGGATTCCTGTAAGGAAATAAGGAATAATACTGCCTTCGTGTGCTATCAAGATTTCCTACTTCCAATTTCAGAAGTCCTGATTACAAGCATGTCGCATTCAAGTGCTTTGCTGTTGGAAAGAATAAGAATCGTGGAGGACGCCAGGTTTCCTGGGAAAATCTTATTAAAGCCAAAATCTTAGATATTTAAGATATTTAATTTTGAATAAAATCTAGCATCCCATTTGGTGACAACTATATCATCATTCACAGTGCTATCTTTACAGTTAGCTTGTTGATGATTCTGGATTTTCAGTCAAATACATGCTGTTTCGCTGTGTGTAAACCATACAAAATGCTTGAAATGGTTATTGCACTACTATATGCATGACTTTAACATTAAAACAAGGTGATCTTGCTTTTGTGGGGAAAAAAGCATTCCTGTCCCAGCAGGTAAAAAAAGAGCACTAGCAAGGGCATACATAGCATACATAGCATTAGCACTTGTCAGTCTTGTTGGTCAGATTTTGGTTTTATCAACTAGCTAGTCAAATGTGTTCATTAAACTTTAATCATTACTGCTTGCTATGGCGATATGACAATATATACTGTATGTTGGCGATTATATAAAGTGTAAATCGATTGAACTTTTTCTACTTCATTTATATATCATCGTGGTGTTTTAGTGCTTTTAGTGAGCAGGAGCTATTGACACGTCAGAGCGATAAAGAAACATGGATAAATGAGTAATAAGCAGCTTTCTGTGTGTGTGTACCCCAAGACAAAGATAACTATAATGCTAATAATAAAAAATATAATTTAAAAAAAATTGTTCTAAGGGTATACTCACACTAGGCACAGGTGCCTTGTACTAAAGCCCATGTGCGATTTTCCTTTCGCTAACAGACAGATATCATAGGAGTATTACAGAGGCAACTACATTACTACATTACCTGTTCATCAATAAGATGAGAACCAGACCCATTATAATTCTAAATGTACTCGAAGTTAAATTGATTAAAAAGTGTGATATCCAAGTAGTAATAAAGATTTTTGCTGTCATAATGATAACAATAGCGCACACAAAAATAGTAAATTAACTGTTCCATGCTCCGACGCGGTTAGAGGTCACACTATATGTGTACCACACCTGAGCCACCTCTTCAAGCGGACCAGGTCATGCTTAAACGAACCGCACCGGACACGGTACAGAGCAGTCACACCTGTGAAATGAACTGGACTTTGGGGATCAATCGTGCTCAAGCATGGATCAGATCCCCTAGTGTGAGTACATCCTAAATCCAAATGAATAGCAGATAGCACACCACAACTATAACCATAACAGCACAAAAAATGATGAATGATAAAAACATTGACAGCCAATCAGAATCATTTCTGCTTTAAAGAGCTTGAGCATTTAAAGTGACAAGATGACACAACTGCATTGTATACTTAGAATACACTAATATAGTTATCTTTATAATTATCATTCTTGGTGTAAAGAGCCCTTAATAGTGTTACTTCACTGGATGGCCAATTTCACATGTATTTTGTGTATTTTCAAAATATAAAATACTGTATTTGTATTTAAATAAATTTTCCCACACAGTATTTTGTATTTGTATTTAAATACATTTTTCCACCCAGTATTTTGTATTTTTATTTTAAATACATTTTGATGTATTTGTGCCCATCTCTGCTCGTATAGCTCGCACTGACAATTCATCTGTTCGTTTTCAATATGAGATGGACACAGTATGTATCGGGGTGAACGTACAGTGCTCAAAAGCAGTCACAGGGTGGTACTTTTTCAAATGGTACACTTTGTGCTTTATTTACCACAATAGGGTGCATATTAGCAGCTGCTACGTACAAATAAGTACCTAAATGGTACATATTAAATCCCTTTGAAAGGATACCACTTCAGTGACAGTTCTTGTACCTTTTTTTTTTTTTTTTCCGAGAGTGAATTAGTTGTGCGTTACTGTGCAAAACTAGCAGACACAATGTTGAGATGTCATGGGTGGTTTCCATGGAATGCTAACCGGTCGCTAGCAGTGTTAATTTTGTAAACAAAATTTCTGATAAAGATGTTTGCTAACAAAGGATGTTTTACATTTTGTTAACAACAGCAAAGACCAATGTGCATCCTGATGATAATAACAGTTTTAATTAAAACATACTCACCACAAGATCTTAAATGTCCAACGTTTTTTTATTTATAAAATAAAAATCTAGAAAAAACATTTTGTGTTCAAATAATTCAATCACAGTTAATGTTATTAATAATATTAATAAATAATAACATTAATAATTCATTATTAATATTATTCAGTAATATAACTGACAAATATTGACCAAATTTAAAGCCTTTTTAAGTTCAAAATAAAAACTATGACTAAAATAAATAGTATTGATATTGTGTGAATAATACGTTATCATGTAATATTATTACATTATTATATTAAAATGTAATGTAATCGAATTACAAGTGTTTAATTTTTTTAATCTGATTAAATAATCCAGATTACATGTAATCAGTTGCTACTTTCTTATCAATATTTTGGTTCCTGGATATAGCTTGGGTCCCTCCTTTATTAATGTAAATCTATGATTATGATTGTTTTTTTCTCACTATATGAAGAGATTAAGAAAATGGGACTCACTTTATATTAAGTGTCGTTAACTACTGTGCTTCTATTTAAATTAAATTTGATACAACATAGTGTGTACATACATGTTTTTACATTGTACTTATATTTAAAAATACCATCCTGTAATTACATCTATAGGTACATCTATAATTACAATGCTGAGCCTATCTCTAAACCTAACCATACCACCAAACCTGTCCCTAACCTTACCCATCTCCTATACCAGTAGCAGCAGAAGTGTTTTGCAATTCAACATGAACACAATAGGTACATTGTACCTAACAATTCATTATTTGATTATTAAATATAAAGTATTTATAGACACCTAATATAAAGTGGAACCAGAAAATGTTTAAATAAAGCCAATAATGTAACAACAAAACTGCATTTCCACACTCCGTAGCCCGTAACAAAATGAACCTATAAATATACGTCACTTCCAAAGTGTTAATGCGTCTTCTCTGTTAAAAACAAGTGACAAGGCCGTGTGATAAATTCCTAAGTCTCAGATGAGTGGGAGTTACTTCTTATATTTTGAGTCGTGCGATGAGAGATGGGCATTAAAAGCAAAAGGCCACATTCCGATGCTGATGTGGTATGAATTTACACACACACTCCCCGATGCCCAGGATCAACAACCACAAAAATAGCTCCACAAATGAGATAAATATAAACTATAAAGGAGCAGACACCCTCATTAATCTGAAATAAAACACTTGGGTGATTTTTTAAGAATGTATTAGAAATATGAGACAATATCCTTTAACAATTTAGACTGTAATTGATAAATGGGGTCGGATTTACATAGCTGGTGTAATGACCCAACTGGGCAGCCCTTCCAGACATCTAAAGAGGAATACTTCGGAAAGGACATCCCGTAATTACTGTGGGAGGATTTGGGATGGTAGAACAAAACTAGCTGTATCTTTCAAGCAGCAGTAATAGAGTATGGTTATACACTAGTATGTTTATTGTATGCATTATTCAATAAACAGAAATATATACATTCTACTCGGATACATTGTAAACAATATATATTTTTGTATATATGTATATATAGAAGTCTCTCATGCTCACCAAGGCTGCAAGGCAAATTTATTTGATCAAAAATACAGTAAAAACAGTATTATTGTGAAATATTATTACAATTTAAAACGCCTCTTTTCTATTTTAACATATTGTGATGCAAAGCTGAATTTTCAGCATCATTACTCCAGTCTTCAGTGTAACATGATCCTTCAAAAATCATTCTAATATGCTGATTTGCAATTATTAATAAAGGTTCTTATTGTTATCATCAATGTTGAAAACAGTTTTTGCTGTCTAATGTTTTTGTGGAAAGTGTGATATTTTTTCAGGATTCTTTGATGAAGAGAAAGTTCATAAAACATTTACTTTTCTAACTTTTGTAACATTATAAATGTTTTTACTGTTACTTTTGATCAGTTCAATGCATCCTCACTGAATGAAAGTATGCTTTTTTAATGATAGTGTATTAATTTTTTCATAAAACAAACAAAAAAAATATTAAGAAAAACTGTTTTCAACATTGTTAATATTAAAAAATGTTTTTTGAGCACCAGATCAGCACATATATATCCTAACACTACAATATGCACAGTATGTTTGACTGAAATATATAATCATAATCAACTTTTTATTTTATAATTTTATATTTATAATCAGCTTAAATATATATGTAACTCTATATATATGTTCACTTCTATTTTCATGGTTAAAAATTAACATAGAATGATCACAAATGGATGATAATTCATATTGCACACCCTACATAAGAAGCTTTCAAATTATTTAGCTCCACAAACGTTCATTAAAGGATGCATGAAACTTCTGCTTGGGCAGAAAATGATATCCCTTTGGGTTAAACAGTTAAGCCTCTGCTGCGTTTGGGTAACATGAAGGGGGAGACGTCCAGACACTGCAGCTAAAGTCCTCGTCCCTTTAAGCCTACAGAGCTGAAGTTAGGCAAGACAAACAGCGACTATGACTGACTCCTGGATGACATATTCATAAATCTGTTTTTGGGGCTATAATCCCTGTAATGCTGCAACACGGTCGAGCCCACATGTCCAGCAGAAGCCTCTGTCCACTCATTGTCCATTGTGTAATCCATTGGTAATGTAATCTAGCGCTGGGCCTGTCCAAACACAGAGTCGGGGTTGTCGTAAAAATGTCTCATCAGGGCAGTTTACCATCTTTACAGCTCAAAGCAGGTGTGGGAAGCACTCGTCCCATCACCAACAAGCATTAGAGCAGCTTTTGTATGCCTACGCATGTAAATATGTGTGTAATTGCATGAAATTTGTCAAATAAGTACTGAGAATACACAGTATAGAGCAAGCATAAGCTTAATTTTAGAATAAATGTCACATAAAACTTAATTTTAGGATAAATGTCACAAAAAAAGAAAAATCAAGAATTGGTCATATTTCACCTAAAAATCAAAAGAAAGAAATTTAAAACATTTTAAAAATGAATATATCCATATAGCACAAAGAAAGTGAACCCCCAATTCTTCAATTACTGACATGCATTTGTAAATAAAAGTATTTACAAATAAAGGTAGTATTTATTAAAGGTACTTCTTTAAAAAAATAATAATAATAAATAATAATAAATAATAATAATAATAATAATAATAATAATAATAATAATAATAATAATAATGAAACATGTAATGAGAATGTAATAATCACCATTGAGAATAAAAAAAGATAAAAGCATTATGGTGAAGAGAATATGAGGAAAATTAGAAAATATGAATGCACTGTTATACAAATAATGTCATGCTGCAAAATTTAATTGTCTTAGAAATAAAATTTAATTTCATTATGTATGAATTTTTAATAAAATTATTACTTTTATTTAGTAAGGAAGCATTAAATTGATCAAAGGTGACAGTAAAGGCATTTATAATCTCATATAAGATTCTATTTCTATTCTAATTCGAATTCTATTCTAATACTATTTTATTTCTGTTCTAATTCTATTTCAAATAAATTGTTATTTTGAACTTTCTGTTTATAAAACAATCCTGAAAAAAAAAGTGTTGCCATCACAGGAATAAATTATATTTTAAAATAGAAAACCAAAATAGTTAGTAATAATATTTCACAATATTACTGTTTTTAGTGAAATATTTCAGTTTTAATAATATTTCTCAAATATTCATTAAAAAAAAAATGAAGAAGAGAGAAAGAAGTCAGAGACTTCTTTTGAAACAATATATAGAGAGAGAGAGAGAGAGAGAGAGAGAGATCTATCTTGAGATATATATATATATATATATATATATATATATATATATATATATCTCAAGTCAGACGTTGTCACTGGATTTATACAAGTTTATTAAGAGTAGTCAAAACAAACAACATTTGAAGAATGTTTGGAGAATATTTCAGGTGAGACGAGAAACAAAACCAGGAACAAGACAGAAAGTCGTGAGTGTTTTTGGACAGCTGCACTAAGAAACTCACAGACAAAGACAAAACATGGACAAAAGGCAGGTGGTATCCTTGAAGGAGGTCTACAGCAAGCTGCCCAAATGTATCTCAGGGCACACACCACATACCCACCACGATATACAAGAGCCACACGCTGTGACCTAAAATGTGGGTCAAGCTCACAACCTCAATTCCGAATTCAAACTGAAATCTAGCCTGATCCGGGTCTGTTTCCCCCAGAGTGTGTGTGTGTGTGTGTGTAATTTGTTACACTTAAGTTCAGCTCAGGTCATTGTATATGTGTCTGAGAGGTGCAGAGGTCAAGTCAAGAGTGCAGGTCCTGTTGACCCAATGCTGGACATACGCTGAGTGTTCCCCTTTCTTCCATCCAGACCCAACAGGCCCCCGGGGATCTCCCAGTCCCTCGTGTCAGTCATCCGCACTGAGGAGGGCGCAATGACACGGGCCACTGATGAAACAAGAGACGGGTCCACAGAGAAGAGGGCAGGGGGACACAGCAGAGACCCCAGGACAACCGAATCACTTGGTTTGAGTGAAAAAGAAGCACGTTATCACATATACATGCATGACTCTTTTATGGCATCTTCTATGCTGGATATTAGACAGAGTTTAAAAGAAAAAGTCACATCTGATGCTCACAAATAATTAAAAAGTAAGATTTAATGGTCAATGAATATAATGGATGGATGGATGAGTGAATAAGGGCTGATAACTACAGTATATAACAATAACTATAAAGTTTTAATTAACGTTCTTAATGAGAAAGAGCTCAAGCATTTAAATTGACAGATGACATAAAAGCAGTACATGATTATAATAAACAGAACATTATTGTGTATTGATGTGGGTGCTAATATAGTTATCATTAGTTATCGTCCTTGTTGTGTATGACCTTAACTCTGATTGAGTATACAAGCCAATCACACCTAGTGAAGTAAACTTCTGAGATTAGATGAAACATCACCTGAATATATTCATACATATTCATATCATTTAACATTGTAAATGCTATTACTGTCATTATTATTATAATCATTATTATTATTATTATTATTATTTGATGTGTCCTTGGAGAATAAACGTATTGGTTTCTTTCAAAAATGCAAAAATTTCATGGTGTTTCCAAACTTTAGAGTAAGTGATTACGCTTTTTCTAAAATTTGGAAAAGCCTTTTCTTTTCTTTAATTTTTTGGAAGATATCGATACTTTAAAAACAAATACACCTGTTTTTCTATTACAAAAAAATAATATGCTTAAAATATATATACTTAAGTGCATATATATATATATATATATATATATATATATATATATATATATATATGCACTTAAGTATATACATACATATATATATATATATATATATATATATATATATGTATGTATGTATGTATATGTATATGTATATATACAGTGCTGCTTGAAAGTTTGCGAACCCCTTGCAGAATCTGTGAAAATGTGAGTAATTTTAACAAAATAAGAGAGATCATACAAAATGCATGTTATTTTTTATTTAGTACTATCCTGAGTAAGATATTTTACATAAAAGATGTTTACATTTAGTCCACAAGACAAAACAATAGCTGAAATTATTAAAATAATGCCATTCAAAAGTTTGTGAACCCTTGGTTCTTAATACTGTGTGTGGTTACCTGGATGATCCATGACTGTTTTTTGTTTTGTGATGGTTGTTCATGAGTCCCTTGTTTGTTCTGAACAGTTAAACTGAGCACTGTTCTTCAGAAAAATCCTCCATGTCCTGCGGAATCTTCAGGTTTCCAGCATCTTTTGCATATTTTAAACCCTTTCCAGCAGTGACTGTATGATTTTGAGATCCATCTTTTCACACTGAGGACAATTGAGGGACTCAAACACAACTATTAAAAAAGTTTCAAACATTCACTGATGCTTCAGAAGGGAACACGATGCATTAAGAGCCGGGGGTGAAAATTTTTGAACACGATGAAGATGTTCAAATTTTTTTAGTTTGTAGGAATATATATTTATTTTTCCATTTAGGACTGCCCTTCAGAAGCAACAGAAGATACTTGCATGTTTCCCGGAAGACAAATTAAGTACAATTTACCTTGATCTTTAAATTCAAAAAGTTTTCACCCCCCGGCTCTTTATGCATTGTGTTCCCTTCTGGAGCATCAGTGAATGTTTGAACCTTTTTAAAATATATTTTAATGTAATTTCTATTGAAACCTGTATGTCATATATTTAAATATATTTGTAATGACACATTTGTAATGATGAAGTTGCAATTTAATACATTTAAAATACAGGTGCATCTCAATAAATTAGAATGTCGTGGAAAAGTTCATTTATTTCAGTAATTCAACTCAAATTGTGAAACTCGTGTATTAAATAAATTCATTGCACACAGACTGAAGTAGTTTAAGTCTTTGGTTCTTGTAATTGTGATGATTTTGGCTCACATTTAACAAAAACCCACCAATTCACTATCTCAACAAATTAGAATATGGTGACATGCCAATCAGCTAATCAACTCAAAACACCTGCAAAGGTTCCCTGAGCCTTCAAAATGGTCTCTCAGTTTGGTTCACTAGGCTACACAATCATGGGGAAGACTGCTGATCTGACAGTTGTCCAGAAGACAATCATTGACACCCTTCACAAGGAGGGTAAGCCACAAACATTCATTGCCAAAGAAGCTGGATGTTCACAGAGTGCTGTATCCAAGCATGTTAACAGAAAGTTGAGTGGAAGGAAAGTGTGGAAGAAAAAGATGCACAACCAACCGAGAGAACCGCAGCCTTATGAGGATTGTCAAGCAAAATCGATTCAAGAATTTGGGTGAACTTCACAAGGAATGGACTGAGGCTGGGGTCAAGGCATCAAGAGCCACCACACACAGACGTGTCAAGGAATTTGGCTACAGTTGTCGTATTCCTCTTGTTAAGCCACTCCTGAACCACAGACAACGTCAGAGGCGTCTTACCTGGGCTAAGGAGAAGAAGAAATGGACTGTTGCCCAGTGGTCCAAAGTCCTCTTTTCAGATGAGAGCAAGATTTGTATTTCATTTGGAAACCAAGGTCCTAGAGTCTGGAGGAAGGGTGGAGAAGATCATAGCCCAAGTTGCTTGAAGTCCAGTGTTAAGTTTCCACAGTCTGTGATGATTTGGGCTGCAATGTCATCTGCTGGTGTTGGTCTATTGTGTTTTTTGAAAACCAAAGTCACTGCACCCGTTTACCAAGAAATTTTGGAGCACTTCATGCTTCCTTCTGCTGACCAGCTTTTTAAAGATGCTGATTTCATTTTCCAGCAGGATTTGGCACCTGCCCACACTGCCAAAAGCACCAAAACTTGGTTAAATGACCATGGTGTTGGTGTGCTTGACTGGCCAGCAAACTCACCAGACCTGAACTCCATAGAGAATCTATGGGGTATTATCAAGAGGAAAATGAGAAACAAGAGACCAAAAAATGCAGATGAGCTGAAGGCCACTGTCAAAGAAACCTGGGCTTCCATACCACCTCAGCAGTGCCACAAACTGATCACCTCCATGCCACGCAGAATTGAGGCAGTAATTAAAGCAAAAGGAGCCCCTACCAAGTATTGAGTACATATACAGTAAATTAACATACTTTCCAGAAGGCCAACAATTCACTAAAAATGTTTTTTTTTTATTGGTCTTATGAAGTATTCTAATTGGTTGAGATAGTGAATTGGTGGGTTTTTGTTAAATGTGAGCCAAAATCATCACAATTAAAAGAACCAAAGACTTAAACTACTTCAGTCTGTGTGCATTGAATTTATTTAATACACGAGTTTCACAATTTGAGTTGAATTACTGAAATAAATGAACTTTTCCATGACATTCTAATTTATTGAGATGCACCTGTATATTAATTTAAAATAACACACTACTGTTTGTAATCAAGTATTTTACATGTGCTTTAGAATGTTAGTCAACATATCAAAATAAGTGTACTTGAAGCATGTCAAAAGATTATTCAAACAATAATTTAGAATGTAGGCTACTTTAAAGTAAAACTTTGAATTTTACATTATTACAAACTGCACTTGAGTGCATTAGTCATGAACTGTCATGAAATTTAAAGGGATAGTTCACCCAAAAATGAAAATTCTTTTTTTCTTCAAAATATCTTCTTTTGTGTTCAACGGAAGAAATAAACTTATACAGGGTTGAAACAACTTGAGCTTGAGAGTGAGTAAATAATGACAGGATTTTCATTTTTGGTTGAACTATCCCTTTAACTTTCTTTAAGCACACTTAAATGGTCTTATGTAATTATCTGCAAGTACAGCACTTAAGATTTGAAGTAGATTAAAATACAGTTAAGCTATCTTTTTTACAAGGGCAGCTATAAGACCAGCAAACTTGTTTAGGTTGTTCAGCAAGTAAACAGCCATAAAATAATAATATAATAAGTTTTATATTCTAGATATATATCTTTAGTATCATTATTGCATCAATAGGGGAGAGTGAGGATGGTTGCAACACTTTTTGCATTTCGTTTAGTTTTTCAGAGACTGTTTGCATTAGAAACCCAGAATTTTAATACAAAAAGCCACATCAATTGGCTACTCACCCACATTGCTGTAACACATGCACATATGATTATATACACACAATTTATACTTGAATAGACAAAGTCAAATGTTACAACTGACCCCACAACAGGAGACAGTTGCAACATTCATTAAAATGTAATTAAAACCATTCTTAAATATCATTTTGCAGTTTCTTTATTTTATTTGTGCATAGACATGGTCTTTAATAAGTTAAATTGGCTGTATAAAAACAAAGAATAGTAAATGGGAAAAAAAAAAAAAAAAATCAAGTAACAAGTAACAACCTTGTCTTGGTTAATTATTTCAATACATTTGAACTACAAAATAGTCATTTAATCAGAATCAAGACACTAAAATAGCCTACTTCTGTTAGCATCTGTGAAAGGTTACTGAACTAAAGCCAGTTGCATGAACTTAGTCACTGTCTTAAGAACTAGTTTGACCAGCAGTTAACCAAGTGTATCAATGTTGTGGTAAGGGACAGCATGTTGGGACTGTTGCAACTGTCCCTACCCTTGACAGCCATGATAAAACTTGGTATAATAGCTTGACACAATATCTTTCACACATGCTAACTATGAAGCTAAGAAAACACAGATATAAATCATATGTTTTTACAATGCTTCATGCAAACAACTTAGTATGACAAAAAAAATCTGATGATTAAAAAAAAAAACTTTTTTACCATGAAAATTATTTTTTGTAAAAGGAATGGTCACATGTGCCTGATTTCATCCAGGAAGGATGGGGTGCTGATTTAGCATGTGCAGTATGAATATCATCACTGTAGCTCATTCCTGATTGAAGATTTGAACAGCCATGTTAATATAAATATAAAGCAAAAACAATCTTATTAAAAAAAAAAAAAAAAAAAAAAAACATCCTGACCCATTTTCTTCACTTACAGGAAACCATACAGGAAACTGTGGTTAGCAAAATCATTTTCGACTTAATTTTGTTCTAATTCTGATCTGTCTTCCGTTCTGTATTTTAGGCCAAGATCTTTGAGCAGAGTGATCTGGCTTTACCCAGAGTGTCTGCATATTTTCTTCAGGAATCAGTGAAGGAACTAGAGCAGGCAGAGGCAATGCTGCAGTATCTGTCCCAGCGCGGAGGAAAATACTGCAATAAAAACATCCAGGTAACTCATCCATCTAACCAGTTAACCAGAGCACCACCACAAGACTTAGCCAAAGTACCCTGTATTTTTTCTTAAAATAAATAGCACCTACATATGGAAAAGAGAAGGCATTTCATTCATTTAAACTCACTTTTACTCAAATTATTGTTATGATCATAAGCTTGTTTTTTTCCAAAAACTTAAAAAAAATAGTCCTTTGACTCTTGCCTGTATGGGGCAGCAGCAGCTCTTAAGGGGGATGGAGTGCAGAGAGAAAGAGAGCGATGGGGGTAAACCAGTGGGGGGTTTTGCAGAGATCTCCCCTGTAATGCCTGTTAGGGTGTACGTTTCCCCTGAGTTCCGGAAAATTGGCGAGATTAATGTGAAGGCGGAAGGATAGTGCATTAATTGTAGTTCCAGATGGATTCCATGGCACCCGCACTGCTGTCACTTTACACTACATCCTCTCTTCTCCCTTCTTTTCTTTCTATTTTTTTTTACTTTCCAGCCTTCCCTGATTTTATGACTCGTGTAAAATTGATCCGGACTGGGACTGGTGAGGGTCCATCAGCAGCAATTTTGAACACCTTGTTATCCGCTCATCCGTGCTGGTGATGGTTGGACACACTTGGAAACAACTGTATGCAGTCTTAGTTAATAGTAGCTCAATTAAAAATTTGACCTATAAATGGATTGGTCCATTTAGATGGTTCTTGAGTTGTTTATTAAAACTTTTGCAGCATAGAAATTATTTACATTATTTCAATGATTATTCATTCAAAAATAACTTTTAAAATATTTTTTTTTATTTAAGCACACTAAAGCTGCATTTATTTGACCAAATATACAGTAAATATTGTGCAGTTATTAAAATTTAAAATAATTAGTTTTTTTATGTGAATATATTGTAAAATAGAATTTATTCCTGTGATTTCAAAGCTGAATTTTCAGCATCATTACTCCAATCAGTGTCACATGATCCTTCAGAAATCATTCTAATATGCTGATTATGCTGAAATATTTCTTATAAATATCAGTGTTGAAAACAGTTGTGCTGCTTAATATTTTTGTGAAAAATTCTGATATGAATTGGAAGTTCAAAAGAACAGTTTTTATTTTAAATTGAAATCTTCTGTAACATTATAAATGTTTTTACTGTCACTTTTGATCAGTTTAATGCATCCTTACAGAACTTATATAAAATAAAATAAAAACAATAAAAAAACTTTTAGCAGTGGTGTGTAAAAACTTCAATTATGAGCATGTTGTAACATTTCTGAATTAAAATTTTGCTATTTTTGATATTTGATATTTTGTTATATTATGAAGAATGACGTAATTAAAAGAATTAAATTCTTGAAAGAAACCCCTTTTTAAGTATTTTTGGCATAATATTGTTTTAGCAAAATATTTCCATTTCTTCTTCTTCTTCGTCTTCTTCTTCTTCTTCTTCTTCTTCTTATTTTAAAAAATCTTTATAAAATATAGATTATTAGATTTTTTTTTTAAGATAAATGAAGGCTAGTTCCGGTTTGAATGTCATATGTAAAATGTCATATGGTGCGACTCCCAAAAACGTAAAGATATTTTGAATAAATAATTTGTGATATTTGTAAAAACTTTTTATCTTAAAAAATGTATTCAAGAATGTTGTCCTTAATAATGATTAAGCACACTCACATATATTCAAGATGTAAGGAAAATGTTACTTGATTGTAACACCACATGACATTTTTATAGTCATCCAAATAAAACTTTTCTTTAAAATGTTACATTTTTTTTTAAAACACATGTAACCAACATAAATACAAAAGGTACATTTCAAAGTACTTGGCACATGTGTGAAAGTTGTAAAAATGTTAAATTTTCTTTATCATGGACACTTTTATTTATCACTGGCCCAAATGTGACTTGCAGTGATTCTACCATGACAAATACCTACACAAAAGTTAGTTTAGAAAATCACGTGCAACTTCAACAACACTCAAGTCCATGCTATATCAACCCTCTCCCAAATGGCACACTTGACACAGACTTCCTCACATGCGGGGACTCACGGGCTTCCCTCGCATGCATCTGTGAAGTCCAAGCGCCTGTAGGGGGCTATTAGACTTCAGAAGGGTGCTGGAATCCTGCATTGACCAATCAGCATCCAGAACCGATTCATTTTATATTTAACCTACAATATGTAACTTTTACAGAGGCCTGGCACTGAAGAGGTGTGTGCTGTCCTTCCCGCTCTGGAAATCATGCTTAACCAGTGGAAGGAGGAGATGAGCGCCATGCTGGAGCTGAATCAGCTGGCGCATGAGTACGGAGATCCACACACCGCCAGTGTAATCAAGAGTCAGTTCATTCAGCCACTCGTCCCAAAGGTCAAACTCATCGGTGACCTCTTGACCAGCGCTCGCAGAGTGGGCTGCACCAATGACAGCACGGGTGGCTTCGGCGAGTACCTCATCGACAGGCTACAAGAGACGCTGACCACTGCTTAGACTTCCTCTTCGTAATCATTTGGGAACCATGTTTGCACTGTAAAAAGTGCATATTTTGAAGAAGCAAATAAAACAAAGATTATTGGAGTACCTTTTACAATAATAGCCTATTTCAACTTAATAATTTCATTTCAACTTAATCATTTTGTGTTTAACTCAATGTGTTACTTGCTATTTCTTTGCAATTATTTGTGAAATTTACTAGCCTGAAAATGAAAATCCTACACCTAATTATTTATTTATTTATTTTTTTCACTGTGATGAAATATTTTGTACAGATTGATAGAGGACAGACTGAGACACAATCTGATAACATATTGGTCCAAAAGGGAAAATAAAGTGCATAAATGCACTCATAATAGTGCCAGTTTTGTATGTTACAAGTGTATCCAGTTGTAGATCTTGTAAAATCTATGTTTTCTTCATTGACAGTAAGCTGAATAAAAGTTTAAACTTCGTTGTTGCAATTCTCTCTCTCTCTCTCTCTCTCTCTCTCTCTCTCTCTCTCTCTCTTTCTCTCTCTCTCGCTCTTATTTTATTTTATTTTTTTTACTGCTTCACATTTATATATGGAACACTGCATTGGCCTGTTTATCCTATGTGTTAGTAATTTATTTGTATTTCTTTTAAATACTACTTTTGCCTACTTTTTGTGTTAACAAAAAAAGTAAATATATTTTACATTTGCATGTCTTTGTTTGGTGTGCATTACTTCAAATGAAAATAATATATTTGGATTTTTTGGAAGGTTAAGTATTTTAGTATATTTTAATATATTTTACCTTGTCTTTCAGATTTTGACATTTGAATATGCTCCTGCACTGGTTTTAATAAACACTTCCACATTCTATATGCCATTGTGTATTTTTCTTTAGAGTACAAAAAGTACCGCAGTAAAATATGATCGTGTCACACACTTGTCAGGTTATGTGACAAATGAATAAAATCTTAGAATATTTGTTAAAAAGTTTACAATATTAACTCCAGCAGCCTGAAAACCTACTAGCCTAATAGGAGAGACAGAGGAACACACACACAATTTCTCTCTCTCTCTCTCTCTCTCTCTCACACACATATTTGGGGCTTTTCAAACTGAAAAGTAGTTTTTTTTTTCTTTTACTCTCATCTGGCTCTTTAACGCCCCCTATTGTTGGACTGTTGTGCATTAGAAACTATTGTAAGAAAAATTATTAAGTAAAATGGACCACATCATAAATAGATCATGAAATAAATTAACTTTACCTAGTAGATTTTTCTATAATAAATAAATAAAGAAATTGCACCTTGGAAAAAATAATTTGTAATCTGTCCATGTTGTGCTGGTGTGTGTGTGTGTGTGTGTGTGTGTGTGTGTTTTCTTTTATTATTTTTAAATCATGTTTAATACATAAGTGTATTGATATATAAGTGTAGCAGTGCTCCAGTCTTTTATTAAACAACTGATCCAAACCAAAAATACTTCAGAGTAGGCCAACATATACAGATAAGCATCCATAACTTTTAATATATTTAAGCTTAAACTGCTATACACATATGCATGTATTTCAAAGTATTTTAACGATATTTTGAGTTATTTATCACTCATGTTTGTTTTTTGAAGAACAGCTTTATGTATGGAGCACTGGAAACCAAAACAAAATATTAACAGCTTTTTTTTCCCTGTTCTGTTCTGCATTACTGAACTGTTGTTTGTCGTCTCATCAAATAGCCTACAATAATACAAACTTATATATTTATTAATCAACAAATGATAGTTGAAAGATTCCCTTAGAAAAGATAAAAGGGAAGTCCTTCCTCGAATGTTTCCCTGAAATTGTAATTAATTGTAAGTTAAAACCTGTAACTTGATGACAAATAAACAAACGAAAGAGATTGCTATCCAACCCAATGCAGTAATAGCAACTTTTACTATTATTTATAAATGAATTCATCATTTTAATATTTTTATGGCCCCGTCATTAGCTGAAGTGCCAGGCCGTCAAAACCACGCCCTCTTTCTAAGCACGCGTTCATTGGTCAATCTGTCTTCTGCAGGACACGCCCCCAACCGGCTGTTCTGAATATAAACAGGCCCTGCTCTCTCACCAGCAACAAGTACCTGAAGGGTACAAGCAAATAAACCTTTCCAGGATCTGCGATTTTTAAAAGGTTTTCTTGAGCAATTCGTTGTTTCAGAATTGGAAGGAATTTGTCTGAATATTCCTAAATCCTTAAAAACTTTACTATTTGGGAAGCATTCAAGTATAGACCTATCCATTTGTTTTTTTTACCTTAACACATAAAGATGGAGTTGTCGGATATCCCCTTCCCCATCCCATCAGCTGATGATTTCTACGACGACCCTTGCTTCAACACAAACGACATGCACTTCTTTGAAGACCTGGACCCCAGGCTCGTCCACGTGAGCCTGCTGAAGCCCGACGAGCATCACCTCGAGGACGAGCACGTCAGGGCGCCCAGCGGGCACCATCAGGCCGGCAGGTGCCTGCTGTGGGCATGCAAAGCCTGCAAGAGAAAAACCACCAACGCTGACCGCCGCAAAGCCGCCACCATGAGGGAGAGGAGAAGACTGAGCAAAGTCAACGACGCTTTCGAGACCCTCAAGAGATGCACGTCCACCAACCCCAACCAGAGGCTGCCCAAAGTGGAGATTCTGAGAAACGCCATTAGTTACATCGAGTCTCTGCAGGCGCTGCTCAGGAGTCAAGAGGAGAACTACTACCCTGTTCTGGAACATTACAGTGGAGACTCCGATGCCTCCAGCCCGAGATCCAACTGCTCTGATGGCATGGTGAGAACTCATATACTGTAGCTAGAAATTAGTATCATAATTATATGATCTAATATAGTTTACTATTTATTGTATATTTATTTGGTCGTTCATTCATTCGTTTATTTATTCAATAATGGTTTCAAAATGGTTTTAAACTTTAAAACGTGGTTTACTTGAGCACAGAATAGCCTAATTATTATACCGGGTTATAATTTGGGAGCATGCTATCTTTTTCGAATGATAATGTCACATTAAAAAAAAAAAAAAATGTTTAAGCTTAATAGTTAAGAAGCAATATTTAATAATTATTTGTAAAATAAGTTATGCTTTAAATGTGTATTCATAACAACTAATTTTCTTTTTGTATTTTCTAGATGGATTTCATGGGTCCTACATGTCAGTCGAGAAGACGGAACAGTTATGACAGCTCTTACTTCAACGACACGCCAAATGGTAGGTCATGCGTCGAAAACTGTTATTGTACTAAATAAATAAATCCATAAATAAACATTGAGTGACTCAAAGTTAAAATTCTTTTTTTTTTTTTTTTTTTTTTTTTTTTTTAAATAAAAAAATATATATATTTGCGTTAAAGTTAAAATCGCAGTTGAGTTAAAATTAAAATCTGCTATTTATCTTTTTTGCAGCTGACGCACGGAATACTAAAAGCTCAGTGGTGTCGAGTTTGGATTGTCTGTCCAGCATCGTGGAGCGAATCTCCACAGAGACCCCCGCGTGTCCCGTGCTGTCGGTACCGGAGGGGCACGAAGGGAGCCCGTGTTCTCCGCAGGAGGGGTCTGTCCTGAGTGAGAGCGGGGCCCCCGCACCGTCCCCGACCAACTGCCCTCAACAGCAGGCTCAGGATCCCATCTATCAAGTGCTTTAAAGATCCGCAACATTGCAAAACAAATTGAAAAGGACAAATCTGAATTGAGAAACATTCAACAGAAAAATGGCAAATTCGATCTTAACGACAAAAGAAAGACTATTTCGATCCACTGCTGGAAACTATAGGAACGAATGATCTTTCTTTCTTTCTTTCTTTCTTTCTTTCTTTCTTTCTATGCTGTGGGAAATTAATTCCATTATGAAAATGGCTCAGCAGATCAGCAGAAGTGAGTTTCTTAACTACGCTTATTTATATTATTGTATCCACGTGAAAATGTGACCATATTTTTTCCCCTTTGTGAATATATTTTCTGTCACATAATTATTTTCGAGAGAATCGTAATCCAGATACGAAAAGTAGGACCACTTTTGTATATGTGTAAATAAGATCTGTTTTGTTAAAGCGATGAATACGAACAAACATAATATTGTATTTAATGATGCCTGTTTGAAACACTAGCTTGTTGTGTCTTGTGTTAAACTTTATATTTATACTTCTTAAACGAGTGAATGTCGGATTAATAAAAATATAACTATTTATACTCAAATATTTGGATGCAATGTTTTGATTTATTCCATGAATTACAATAATGACACAATGGAATATTAATTTGAAACAAAACGGTTTTAGCGGGACAAAAAACAATGATGAAAGTGAAGGTTGTTGTTCTTAAAATTTCATCATGGTGTAACTCATTCAATACAAAAAAAGTTCTCATAACAAATTACCCGTTTGGGCTATAAAATAATATTTTAGATGTTTACATTTTGTCCATTTCAAAACTCTGGCAATTTGATGAAACAATGTTTTTCTCGAAGATTCCCCAAATTATTTGGTTCTAGTCTAGTGGACCATCTCAATCAAAATAGCTAAAAGCAAAACGGCAAATAGCCGATTATGAAATGGAGTAAAAAAAAAAAAAAAAAAAAAAACTGGCTTCACATTAATCGCGATTCGATAACGCATGAAAAGCGGTATAGGCCCATAATCTATAAACTCTCATTTATCTAGGCTATACATTCAATTATGAATGCATGCAAATATCGAATTATTTACATGACTATGATGATAAGCTTCCAATTTAATCTACAGAAAAATGTTCAATGATGTTAAAGAAAACTAGAGTGATATGGCCTATTTTTTTAATAATATAGATGTATTAGGCTATTTAACATCGAATATATCAGGGAAGGGTTCTTATTTATTTATTTATTTATTAAAAAAAAGAGCTAATAGAAGACAGACATGATTTAGCAACAGCACCATCTTGTGTACTGAACTACATACTTTATTAATAAACCGTCACCTATGGTAAACATATATTTGCGTATGTTAACGTCATATTTTTGTAGCTAACTGATCATCAAATTGTGCATTATCATGCCTATATCTTGTGCTGTTGTAACCCACGCCGCATGCATGCTCAATGTGCAGTTTGCAAAGATATTTAATAAATTCATGCATTCAGGAGGACAAAATTATATGGCAGATCTAGGAACTTTCTGGCACATTTAGTAAACAAAAGTTAAGCTTATTGACAGGATTGTGACTATCGGTTACCACAAAATATTTTCGACTCGTTCCTCAGGGTGTAAAAACGAACTCGCCTAAATTGTCTGTAGGTCTACGGATTAATGGTTTAAATAATTTATGTGACGCTCACAATTTTGTTAAAACACTTAAATTCATTCTTGCTTACTAAAAATTGTTATTTGAGCTAGAAATTGTTGGCACTATTGTCGAAGGCGGATGAACTTCTGACAGGTTACAAGGTTGAGTTTTCACTAAAGTAGCAAGTCACTTGGTATCCTTCCGCCTGTCACTCGAAAGTTATTTATCGGCATGACAAAGACTTGAAAATGGAATAAAATTTGCAAAGATGAGGTAAGAATGCGATTTTATCTCACGAGTTTCATTACTTAAATGATGTTTAAATCGTGTGGTTATACGAAACAGTGTTATAATATTTCGCAACAGCGAATTTGAACGATTAGCCTGATGCAATAAAAACCCGCGAATTTAACGCGAGTTATCAGTGGTAATCTACAGCATTTTATTTATTTTTTTTATCAATACAGCTTAATTTACCTTGAACCTGGAACATGAATATCCACTGGTAAACTTTAAAAAAAGGTCTTGCATGACAATATCTAAAAACAACGATTTTATTTATGTTTCAATAGGAACAAGTACTGACAAAGGCTTTAAGTCACACTTTATTTACATGACATAAAAGGAACTAAATAACAGTCCAAGACGAGGAAGAGTTGGTTGATCAACAACTACGGAGTCCTGTGTGGTAAGCACAGATCGAGGGGTGTATCTTGTCCATCTTTATTGTGGTGGTCTTGGCCTGCAGGACGACGCACTTACTTTCTGCGACGAGAGGCGGCGCCCTTCTTGCTGCTGCAATGCAGGAATTCAAATGAGAAGACAACAGGTGAGAAAATTATTATTTTATTTAATTTTATCTATCTATCTATAAACCTGAATTAATATATTTACATTTCACACCACTGCATGCACATACCAGGTTGTTCAAACCAGGCTTTACTTACTGTCATCATATCATAATGAAATGTTTTTTGGCAGCTCTAATCAAAGATGAATCTAAAATAACTAAAATTAACCAAAACTAGTTTATCTCTCTACCAGATAGACGACTGCTCAAATATGAGTAAAAACATTAGTTTTTTACATTAGTTTTTGTCAGCTCAACATCAGTGTTGGAGCAAGGTGTATATTCCTACTGTCCCTTTATCAATAGTTAAGAGTATGTAGAGTCAAATAGAGTATTTGTAATTATATTACAAATATATTTTTATTATATTTTTCATGTTTATTGCTTTTATTTTTACTATTTATATTTTACATTTCTTATTACCGCATCTCCCCGTCCCCCTATACCTTATACCCCCTTATACCATTGTAAGTGAATTATACTAAGAATTAATATTAATTATTATAAATGTATTATGAATAATAATAATATACTATTATTATTATTACAGTGCCTATACACTGCAAAAAAAGTAGTAGTTTTATTTTTCTTGTAGTAAGTAAAACAAAGGTTACTGGAGTATGTTTTATAAGAAAATACTAGCCTATTAGTTTTATTATTATTATTATTATTAAAAATTTAATGTTTCATTCATTGTGTTACTTGCTGTAACTGTGAAATTTACTCGTTTCTGGGTGAAGATTGTTTCTACACCAGATTTTGTGATTTCCAATTTTAAAAAAAGAAGAAGAAATAAGAAATAAGAAATGTGAGTTCCAGATGTTCAAGACAGTACACTGTCCCCACAGTCCTATTTTTTTTTTGACAAAACACCTGTTATTTTCCATCATATTTACTGGTTTTGAACTGCATATTGGTAAGTTAATAATAATTTTATTAAATCCTAACATTTACTAGATCTTCCAAATCTATTTCTATTACTGTTCCCAGAAAGTGAGTGCAGTGTTCTTACTTGTTAAGTTTTCACTATCACATGACACTTGTCAGGCAGCCACATACAGGCCATGCACAGCAGGGGGTGCCATTACATTCATTAAACCTGTAACTTACAATTTGCTGAGCTCCTCCACTCTCATGCGCAGTGTAGTAACCTGAAGAAGATCAGAGATTTATCAGCGATCTCTAAATTAACCTTAACCATAAATGTTTCCTGTCCTCTTGTCAGTTTCACTATTCATTCTCTCACCTCATACTTCTGTCTCTTCAGCCTCTCCATGTGCTCAAATTTCTCAGCCTCCAGGGTCTTTATCCACTCAAACAGCTCCTGTGCTTTGTCCCTGAAGTCCACGAGACATAAGTAAGCAAGACTATCCAGACTGTTTACATGGGCACTTCAACAGTTTGGAGAATAACTCACCTTAGTTTGTCCTCATTGAGATGGTCGATGTTGAGTGGTTTGCGTCTCTCAGCCAGAATCTTTTTCTTCTTCTCTCTCTCTGTTTGTTTCTTGCCACCTTTCTTGGCATCAGCCTGAAAGACAACAGAACGTCAGGTTTCAGTTACAGTTGTTTCAATTCATGCTCTTCAGTTGATTTTAAGTGTTTGAAGTAGAGCTGACCTTCTGCAGATGGCTGCTGTAGTTGGAGCCCATACCAGACAAAGCCGACTTCTTCTTGGCATCTTCCTCTGCCTTCCTCTTGGCATCTTCTTCCTCTTTCCTTCGCCTCTCCTCCTGTAGGAGTCGCTCAAAGTCAGTGTTCAAATTCATAGAAGATGGATACTTTCTAGCGATCTGGTGGGGGTTTTTTCGTCAAATTTTGGTTGCCAGATAATTTGGGAGTTTTATTCATTTACTCATCTAGTTTCCTGATTTATTACATCATCATATAAATTAACACACTCTACATTATGAAAACTGGTAAAGCTCAAAAGCTTCTCTCAGATGCTAAAACTGTGAAATTCCTAATATTAATTCCATTAATTCCAATTTATGTGAATGTTTTTATATTAAAACAACAAAAAAGACTTCGTATTGTCACACAAAAGTTGTGTAAGTTAATTTATTCAGCAACCACAACTGCAAACAATATAATCGAGATCCATGCATCACCGAAGTCCATGTTCATCATGGACTTTACAAAAATCTTTTTCCGTGTGCTCATGGTTGCCAGGTGGATAGGATAAAGTTAAAAAATATCTTTTTCCGTGTACTCATGGTTGCCAGGTTGCTAAAATAATGTAAAAGGATGGCTTGTCCAAAATCCCACACTTGCTGTCTTTGCATTTGACCACTTGACGTATTTCCTGTGTTTGGCCCAAGTGTTCAAGTGAGGATGAAGACCACAAGTGTGTCGAACTTTTCATTACCTGATGGGACACACTTACAGTGTTGTAAAAATGCAAGTGTTTACATAGCTTTATTTTTGTTTTAAATACTTTGCATTTTAAAATCAACTTCTACATGTCTGATCAGTAATCCCTATAACAGATGACACCATTTAATTTGTGGTGCTTCTAATTAAGTGAAAAAAAGCAGTTGCAAATGTTGTACAAAATAAATATCACCACTACTCATTTTTACACCAATAAAATGCGGAAAACTTTGTTTTTCTACCAAATTATATGTAATATCTAATTATTATTAATGATATTTAACTTACATTGGAAAGGTTTCCATGACCTCTCGTGAGATCTCAGCAAAAAGTCTCACGATTTATTCCAAAACATGATGCATGATGGGATACACTAAGCCTCGAATAGAACTCTGGAGCAGTATTTGAGATAGTGTGGATTTAGTGTGCATTAAGGACACTACGCTTTGGCGGTTTTAAAGTGCCCCTATTATGGGTTATGAAAGGTTCATATTTTGGTTTTGGGAGTCCCCAGCAACAGGTTGAGATGCATTCAAAGTCAAAAAACACTTTAATTTTCTTATAATATGCATTTATTTTTACCTTATTTGCTCAACGACTCCCAAACGATTCGTTCAACGATTCATTTTTTCAAACCTCTAATCTGTGATTGGTCGATTTCATTTAAAGCAGTGTTTGTGAGCGTTTAACGCTCCAAAAGCGGGACCTAGTGGCAAAGAATGAATTTGCATTTTCATTCAGACCAACGCGAAAATCCAAGTTTTCCCAGGTCTGCGCGTGACCTGGGACAGGGTTGTCCTTAGAAGGGATACAGCTCCGACTGGAAATGAACAATGGAATTTAATTTTCTACCTTTTATATTGTGTTTTATTAATGTCTACACCTAAACCAACCCTAAACCTACCCCTTACAGTAATGAAAAAATAGTAATTATTGTTGTGCAGTGTGACAAAAATTACGCTGTATTGATGTGCGCATGCCCAGTAGCGCCATACGTATCCCTTCTAGCCTTAACCCTGGGGCAGTCTTGCACACTTACTTCCTGTCGTGTGCACGTGCTCTCAAGTGGCTAAGACCGCAAGTGTGGGTATTTGGACAAGGCAAAAATGTTTTTCCGTGGACTCATGGTTGCCAGGTTGAATAATGTAAAACACAGTGTGGAAATGTGCTCTAATTGTTGATATCTGGCAACCCCAAGCATGAAAACTTGTGGGGGCTTTTTAAAAATATTTTTTTCTCCTCTTTTTTTTTTACATTTTTTTATTTATTTATTTTTTTTTGTTGAAGAGAATATAGATTTTAGTAAAGTTGCTATTTTTAAACTGCATCTTAGTCTCGCATGTTAAAAAAGTCACAGTTTGTGTTTAATGATGTTGGATCATCTTGTATTCATTATGGAAAAAAATGGTGGGGTGAAATCATCAACGCACATTTATTTATTTTTTATTTTTTGTAAATGAATTAACACTACTAGATTTGCAGGGTCAGTGATACACACCTCACGTCTGGCCTGGCGCTCCTTATCCTTTTCAGCTCGGACCCTCTGCTGCTCTGCCCTCTCAGCTCTGCGCTTCTCCTGTTCAGAGACAGAAAACACATTTTCATTTACGACTCCTTATTCAGAAGAAGATCAGGTTAAACTAACATTTTATTTCTCAGGTGATGCTCCCTTACCATTCTCTCTTTGAGGGCAATCAATTCCTGCTCCTCCTTCTTCCTTTGCTCAAAGTGAGCATCGATGAGGCCCTGCAGCTCAAGAGTATCCTTGTTCTGACGTTTCTTCTGAATGTCCTGCATTGAGACACGCGAGAAACAATGTTGTCATCCCACTAACAAATACACAAATTCATGTATCTTAAAAACTCCCAAAGATACATGAACTCTTACATCAAAGTCCACTTTCTCACCATCTGGGATCTTGGGTGCTGATGGCCTGTTGTGAAAGAATTAAAATGAGCATTATATCTTTAAATCTTTTCAAATAGTTTGCAATGATGCACAAATTCCTAAAGGCTACTTACTTGAACTTTGGCTTCTCTTCTGTATTAGGAGTAAGAGGAGACAAGTACATGTTATTGTGTTATTGGGAAATCCACACAGGGTAATACAGTTAATGGTACACAGCCATATTCAAACATTGGCATAGCACTGCCACATAATTAGTATTTTGTGCCCACAATATTAGAAGGAACGAAAAATGTAATTAATTGATAGATATATTAAAGCTGCAGTCCGTAACTTTTACCTCTTTGTCACCCTCTATGTTTGAAAACCTGGAATTGCAGTTTCTTGCGGAATTATCTTCAGTGCGCGGGGTTGTGATCCGGTGTTCCGGTGTTGTGCCCATTTTCGACCCCTGCCAAATTATTACCCCCTCTCTTTCAAATTGCTACCTGATTGCCTAATCTTAACCCCACCCCTAATCCTAACCCCTCCCCCACACCTAACCCTTAACCTACCAATGCTAAGGGAGTAGTAATCTGGCGGGGGTCAGAATTTAGCATAACACTGGCACGGCTCCAGCGCGGATGAATCTAATGTTTTGAGGTGAATGTGTAGTTTTCAGTCATTGCACCGGTGTGGATATTTACTGCCTATGTCTTGGAATATATGACCCAAATCAGAATTTTCACCGTAATTTGCCATCTTAACAAGTAACAAGTCTGCCACGTTTGTTCTGCCCAACTGAGGAAAAAAGCATTACAATAAATCGCGCTACCAACGGTGATTAAATCTAAAGATCAGTTAGCTCATATCACATCTAACTGTGCAAAATATTATCATTGTTATACTTTGTTCTCAAATTATGAATGTTAACAACATCAGCATTGCGTGACTATGAGTATAGTATTAGCGTGTAGATTTAAATTTCTGTAAAATGGTATTGTCATACCATTCAAATTTCATATTAAGAAATTCTTTTAATCCAAAAAGTAAATCAATCTTCCTTCAAGCTGGTTCCATTTAAAATACAAAAACTTGTGTAATCCCACATTGGCTATCTGTAATCAGAACCACATTTAAAACTGGAATATAATTTAATTTCATTCACATGTGTTTCATAAACACATAATCCTTTCTGGATTACAATCCGCCATCAAAATGATAAGTTTAATTATTCGAGCTGCTGTGAGAAAAGGCTATAAATGATCCACCACCTGCAGGATCCTCACGTGCCATAGCCTAGTAGCCGGGAAAACTTCTTCATGTTTACAGATGTGACGTAATGACGCAGTGCTATGCCGTGAATTTCCCGCGGAAACCTACCCGTGCCACTCAAATTAGAAAACATTATTATAAGCTAACCCTTGTGAATCGGGCTAAAATAAGGCGATAGTTTTGAACACTGGCTGGTTATGTACTTTCTCTAATATTGATTTTCGATCATTTTTAGCCAAAAAAAGTTACGGACTGCAGCTTTAAGATAGATTGTTAAAAATATATATATATATATATATTCCTCTTTGATTTTGAAATTAAATTAAATAGTTATATAGTTAAATAGTTACAAAGTGGATTTTTATATGTAACCAAATTGATTTTTTAAATATAATTTTAGATGTAGATAACTTATTAAAATTTAGTTTAATTTGAGTTAACTTTAAAAATATTGAAAGTTTTCAGTGACCATAAAAAGCTTAACCTATACATGATTTTTTTTCCCCCTCCCCTGTCCCTGTCATGGTGTACGTTCTTCTGCTAAAATTTAAAATAGCAGCTTGTCCTTGAAATGAGTGGTTTAGGTTTCAATACAAGCCATGCAAAGCAAACTCGAACAACGGGGCACTGCATTTAAAACTCTTTCCCCCATTTCATTACATAGCCTAATCTGTGGATAGATTATTGCCCAGATTTGTAAGGACTATGGTTAGTTTGTATATATTTTTGGATTATAGGCAGTCTTGCTCCAATATGCCACGCTTAACTAGAATGGACAGCATTATAGATGTTGTCCACTAGGAGGAGGCTGCAGACAACTGAAACAAGGGTCACAGCTGTCCCTTCAACAAAATAAAGTGGAATATATCTGTAATCAACATACCTTCCCCTTCAATGACAGCAAGCATTAAACAAGAACAGAATGCAAGAACAGAATGGATATTATTAGCAACTATAATAATAAGGGACTGAATTCGCTAACAACATTTTTCCGCCAAAAAAAAAAAAAAACATTTTTAAAAAATTTGTTTTATAGTATTTATTTATGCATTTATTTCACATAAATCTATTCGCACATTTATTTATCTATACATTTTATGTCTGTAAGATAATGTTTTTCACATTGTTTGATGTATGCACTACAGATTCAGTGTAAATGGGTAGTTGACAAATAAAAATTGGACTGTTTCCTATGGTGTGACATAGCAAAAATGTAGAAAAAAAAAATAACATACAAATAACATGAGAAAAATGCATCTTCATTCTTAGAGTTGCAAATAGCATGAGAGAAGTTTATCCTCAATTTTAGAGTTTTTTTTTTTATTTTTTTTATATGTTTGCTGTCACACCATAGGACACATTGATACGTCAACTACCCAAATACAGTGTAAAAGATAAATATAATTTGATATACCTTATTGTGTAATAAAATAGAATGTAAAAATAAAAGCTCAAAGAGGGATAATGGAGACCTGGATGTTCTACATAATTGTAGGCATATTCAAAAGTAGAAGTTGAGATGAAAGTTGCATCCATGAAATAATAATCTGAGAAATTATTTTAGCACAATTGTACAATTATTACATCTAAGTCTACACAATGTCCCATTGTGATTGCTTACTTTTACCATGTTCTTAAAAGAACAATGACCAGAGGGAGAGATGATGAACTGATACAGCATAAATATTTACATTGTTTAGAATTTAAAAACAAATGCTCCAGCTATAAGATTTTACAAGAAAACGTTGATAAATTGTACTCACCCTCAAAATGCTCGCTGTAAAAAACAAATAAGAAACAGAAGCTTGATTATGCTCGGTTAGTGTACTTCATACAAATTCAGTTCAGTATGTATAGAAAAGCATGTTTTAAAGTTCAGTTGGACTACAAAATGATAAACTTTATGATACTTACACCTCCTCTGTGTC
Organism: Spinibarbus caldwelli; assembly: GCA_039654775.1. NCBI lineage: Eukaryota > Metazoa > Chordata > Actinopteri > Cypriniformes > Cyprinidae > Spinibarbus > Spinibarbus caldwelli. The sequence goes on along the minus strand of CM077265.1, from coordinate 18,715,173 downwards.
TGACATGGTGATAATGGACTTTGAGACTAAAAGAAAATAAAAGAATGATGTGCAAATCAGAAACTCAAGGCAATACTGCAAAGAGCACATATGTAATGGACACATATATGTGGTGATTCATAAAACTGTCATGAAACTCTTCCCCTTATTGAATCTGTCATGAATCTCTTCCCTTTCCCCTATTGACCCCTTCATGCTGAACTAATGGCTTTTTTCCAAATGAAATAATCAAGACTGTCAGTAAGGACTAGGTATGTAGGGTGCAAATACTTACTTAAAAGTTATTTTGACGGTATACCAGAATATGTATTATATTTTAAGACAAGTTACATTTTTGTTTATAGTAGTCTTCTATGTTTTTCACTTTTCAGTTTCTCACAAGATGTGTGAAGTCATTAAGCTAAGCACTGACCAAATTGTATTATTAGCTGACCTGTGAACTGGCTGACACATGATAAATGAGAAGTGCCTTTGCTCGTACTCAGATTTATGTGGAAGTTTAGAAATTTATGCGTTTTCCACTTTGCCTGGTAGATTCATGGCCTTGTCAAGAACGCTGAAAAGATCAAAAGACAGGCACTTTCCTTTAGAACATCTTAAGTAGACAAAATGTTGTTTCCCAATTTTATAACTAATATACCTTTATATATTGCAGAACTGTAAAGAATCAACACAAAATGCTACAAAATCTGAAATGATTATATGGTTGATGAATGAATATATAAAAACAATCGATTGTTAACTTCTGAATAACGGGCATGAAATAAATGTAAGCAATCCCTACAAACATCTCAGGTCAAAAAGAATTTGACTTTGACAAGACAGCTGCACTTAATAGGCCCAAACATTGTTCAGGATCCAGCTTCCAAGTTCCAGCTCAACTTTTTTTCTATATTTGAACATAAAAAATTTAGATAATATAGACTGAATAGATTATTTTAAATTTATAACTTAAATTAAATGTAAATGTTACTTTATTTTATATATAAAGTTTAAGGAAGAGTCAATAATTAACCAAGCTTTTGATGCTTTTTGAAACTAAATGCATTAGGCTAAATGAACTCCACAAATTTGTGTAAAACCTGATGAATTCAAACATTTATTGTCACAAATTGTGTGTGAGTCTTAGTGTAAACTCACACACAACAACACACAATCTTTCCCACCCTCATAATTTCCTCACCTTGTGCCCTCTTTCACTCTTACCTCAGAAAAGCTGAAAGAAGTGAGCTCCCTGCTGAGAGAGACTGACTGTAAAGTTCAGCAAACATGCAGGCATGCAAAAGTCTTTCTGTTATAGTGACACTTGATCTGTAAAAATCACCCATTGGTGGAGATTCCATAGTGGGAAGGGTTAAGAAGGGAAGGTCCAAATCTTGGCCCAGGCACTGAATAAGGAGATGGACAAGGGTTTGAGGAAATGTAACAGAGGCGTAAGTTTGGAGGAGTGGGCCGAGACACTGTTGCTATATTTGTGTGTGGTACTACGTAAGCACAATTAACACATTTTCTGAATGGGATGAATGTGAGTGTGATCCGCTTGCCTTTTGGTGTTATTTTCAAAATAATGCATAGATGCTTCAGAGAAAGTGTTGGGGTGTTCCTCAGGGCTCGCTCCCAAGTCTGCTTATGTTGTGTTAGGAACTCCTCAGTAATATGAAACTGTGAAATGATATGAGTTGTACTCCAATTTACTCCAACTGGTGTAAGTGTTTCATACAGATACAGTTTCCTTCTTTCATTGCAAATGTCTAGAGGTCACTAATATGGCAATACATTTCTATAATTGAATTTAAATGCCATTCAATAATTAGATGCAACTTGGTTGATGCACATTCATTGATGTACCAATTGTTGTGATTCCAGCCTGTCAATAGCAATGCATAAATAATCATTAATTATATTAAATAGTATATTCAAAAATGTAAATAATACATTTACATAAATCAGTGGGTGGTAAGACCTTGTATACCAATTTACATACAATGGATTAATGAATTCACCAGTTAAATTATGCACATTTATCATTAATTTGAGTTTCATGCTCTTGTCTTTTATAATGTAAAAAGTGTAAATGTCACCTCCACCATGTATGCCTGAAAGATTGATGGTCGTAACGTAACACATGAGCTCTTTGGTGTAATCAAATCAGATGGCTTTTTATTCCAACCGTTACTCCTTGTCTGAAGCTTCCGTAAATATTTAGTGCACAGGATTAAGTTTCAACTAAGTTTAATCACACTTATTGCTCATTTACACAACAACTATACTCAGAGTTCAGCTGCAATATTGGTAATCAACATGAAATAGGAAAAATCTCTTTTATTTCTTGCTTAATGCCCTGTTTGCCATTTCTGAAGAAATGTCTTGTGAAAAACAATTCACAGTGGAATATTTTAAAAAGTTGGCCTGCAATAGAGTTCCAAAAGAAACAACTGCTTTTTCTTAACTGTAGGGGAAGCTGTGCTTATAGATTGTGTAAATGAGGGTGTATGTCTGGTGTCATGGGGGAGGGGGGACACTTGGTGATATCTAAGGTGACCTGGACCCCCCCTGCTTCGCTGACGGTTCCCTCTACACCGTCATCACTCGCCATGCATTCTGAGTAACAGACTCAGGGTTTTATTTTTGGACTGCTATGGAGCCTGTGTCTTCCATTTGAAGGAAGGGGGAATAGTTGAACTCAACATGAGTCTCCCGTTCTGACAGTCTAAGCTGGGACAAGCAGGCAGCCGCCGGACACCCCTGAACAGCAGACAAACAGGTATAAAACCAGAAAAATCTGCTTGAAATTTTATATTTTTGTCTTTGGGATATTATTATATGAATGCCTAGTGTGGAAGTACATGCCATGTCTGTCCTTTGAGAAAAGGCTTTAGCAGTTTGTTGCAGGCTAACTTAACAGGTTTGTTCAACAGGGATTGTAATATAACACTGTTAAACTGAAATTAATCATACATTTGTTTCAATGTCAACCATATTTTAGGACTTTTTTTTAAATGCAGTTGTTTATTTTAAAGGACGTATAATCAATCATACATGTTTATATTTACAGGGGACCTTGTCTGAAGTGTCTTCACCTGTCTTCTGTTACAGTCATCTCTTGGTAAGTTATGTTTTTTTAAGCGCATGCGTATAAGTGTACATATCACCACAGAGCAAATATTTTTACATGTGCAATGACTTTTTTCACCAGGTGGTTGCTAAGAAGCAATTATGCAGTGCATAATTTTACTGCTTTGCTATTCTTGCCCTTTCCTCTTTTGAACTTGCGTCTTGGAAATTCTCCAAACTGCCCAGCCTACCAGGGCCTTAAAAGGATGACCTCCTCTCATATGGTTCTTCTTGTCACTCTGGGCTAGAGGCTTCTTTTACAAGCTTTTACAGGTGGCCCACATTTGCACTTTTGCAAAAAGATTTTGTGTTATAGACACCAAATAAGTCATTTTGTTCAGTATTTTATACTTTAAAAATTGTTCCTAAGTGATTTCATGCACTGGATTTAATTTACAGTCAGTTTTTGTATTTTGTAGTAAACATTCCTAAAATAAGATGAAGAAATCGCTTATACTAAAACTTGTTTTGGGAAAATATATATGAATTTAGTTTTTTTTTCACCAATAGCTAAATTTAGTGAGATTTATTCTTATATAAATATATAAATATATATTATATTCTTCTTTTATACCGGAAGAAGTGTCTTGTATTCCTTTCTTATAATAGATTTATTTTTGCATTGTGCTTTTTAAAAAAAAAAAAAAAAAAATGCTTAGAAACCCACTGATTCATAACCTTTATATATAATTATGATCTATATTATTGCTTAAATTAGCCAGAAAAGGTCTATGAGTGTTTCATGAATCATTTATGAATAGTACAGCCATAAAGATAATTATTATCTTAATGTTTTATGGTAATGTAGTTTAGTAAATATATCAATACAGTATGAAAAACTTAAAATCAGCTCTGTGATATATGACCTTAGGTTGTGCGTCAACAGAAACCACTGAATCTGATTGGTAGTAAATTTTCAGTGATTTATTATGTAATTTAATGTAGCTGCTCCACCTATGGCTAAAGCAGTGACTGCTTGGCATTGGTTTACAGTGAGGGTGGAAAGTGGCACCACACTCTGTGACATGGAGCAGATGATTTGCTCATTTGCTTTCACCCTAAAATTAGGCCAAGGAGCTATCCTAGATGTGTTGTGGAAGTTTACTGGATGGGAACATGTCATTAACGGAGACATTATCAAGTGAAAACTATTCTGATATTTCCATTTTACATTGAGAATAGGCAGCCAAAATCAAACTTAAGAATCATACAAAATATCAAATTTATTGAAAATAAAAGCTGTAATTGCCTATAAATGACATTCTTATTTTAACCATTCTCAATACCATTGGGTAGCAAAATGCTCATAACCAAACAAACATGTTTATTATAATATTATAAATATGATAAATGGAGTAATTCCAGTGTTTTCTTGAAAACCAAAAAGTGTTGTCAATTATGCATTATGCAAAACTATGAAGAACAAGAGCAGAGATTTAAGAAAATCAATGTCTTATTTGTAATAAAATATAACACTAAAAAGATTGGTTGTGGCTTAAAATGCATAAGAATCAGCTGCAGGAATTTTGGAATATGTTTTTGGATTATTCTACTGTTCATCTATTCAAGTCTATATAAATGAAATAATGTGCCATAGTATAAAAATAGCATAGATAATCAATATAAAAACAGTTGACAAAAGTCATGACTTTGATCTATTTGACATTCACATTCAGTTCATACTCATACATTGTTAGAAGTGGGCATAATATCAGCACAAATACTGCAGAGGATACTGAGCAAAAAGAAAAAAGAAAAAAAAAACTTTATATTCTGTGGCAATCAGTCAGAATTCTGAGAATAATTTTACATTATATATGTGACAAATATATTGTAGAAAAACGTTCCAAAGCCATGCCATTAGAACAGTCAAAAATGGAGCAATCATAAAAAACATGAAAGCACATACAATGTACTGTAATTGTTTCTTGCTTATGTTTTGAAAAGTTGATTGAAATATTGTAGTACATATATGTCAATGTATATGTGTTCTTGGTGAATCAGGAAAGATGTTATTGCTGAATTAAATTCCTCACAAGCGATCGCTGGAAAATTCACCTGAAAAAAAGAGAGAAAACAACAGTATTAGCGAGCAAAGCTTTTTGCTGATTTATTTTACAATGCCTATTTTTAGAATGGTGTGCACCTTTTTACCATTATTAGCAAGAACAATCATTGTTGTGTTCAAAGTACACAATATCTGTTATTTATTTCTTTCAGGGGGCTGAAGATTTAATGGCTGTCAATATTGGCAATGCTGCCCAGGCAGGCCTGCTTTCCCAGCAGTACCCCCCACCTTTGTTTCCCAAACCTGGGAAAGAAAATGTCCGGCTCCAGAAACTACTCAAGAAGACAGCGAAGAAAAAAGCTGCAGCCCAGGCCTCACAACCGTCTGTCCCCTTCCGCTCAAGCCTCTCTCCAGTAAATGAAGCGAGCCCTGACCTGGAGCACAGTGATCACTCAACTCCTCCTAAGACTCCAGAGACACCTTTCTACATTGGCACGGTACACCCACGCTTCAACGTCCGACCATTGTATCAGCATGTGTCATCTCCTTATCCTCATCATCGAGGATTCACTTACGGCAAGACGGCAAGGTTTTCACCACAACCATATATGGCTCCTCAGCGCCTGTCTCCATCATTTCCATACACAGCCTCACCAGTACCAGGACTTGACACATATGCAACTGCTCCAGTCACTATTCTACAAACTTCACAAAGAGTGGAAGTCAGCTCAAATCTTATCACTCATGTTACCTCTAAATCTCCAAGCCCTCAGCCAGCTACTTTGAATGTTTCTAGAACAGCAAAACCATTGTTTGAAGTTCCTCAAATCACCAATTACACAGCAAAGTCAGTAGGTGTGAGAACACCTCATGCATCACCAACAAGGAGTAAAACACCTACTGCCGAGTTACTGAGAGGCCCAACACCAACATTTGAGGTTAGAAGGATAGTGACACCCACATCTGAAATAAGAAGAGACAGAACACCAACCAGAGAGATAAGAAGGGTTACAACACCGACATTTGAAGTCAAGAGGATTACAACCCCAACCTCAGAAATTAAGAAAAGCCAAACTCAAACTTCTGAAGTCAAGAAAGAGACAGTTCCATCTTCTGAAATGAAAAGGGTCAGTACTCCTGCTTCAGAGACTAAACAAAATGCAACACTGTCACCTGAGACAAAATGGGGTACAACTCCAACACTTGAGGCAAAGGGGGCTACAACACCAACAAGAGTAAAAACACCAACATATGACTTTATCTCAACAAAAACATCTACAGGACGTCCCAAGACACCCTCAGAACATGTGTCACGTGTTAGAGTATCTGTGATTGAGATTTCAAGACCAAATCCACTTTTATTTGCTGTATCTCCTGTGCACATGGAGGGCAGAAGATCCAAAACACCAACCTCAAGTTTGACTGGTCCACACAATGAAATGCATAAAATATCAAATCAAGTGAATGACACCAGGCATTCAGAAATATTACAAAATGGGGACATAGATGTCAAATCAACTGAACCCTTACAAGAAAAGCTGGATAAGGCCTCAGAAAACCTGTCAAAACTTGAGTCGTCAAAGCCAAAGACCCAAATACAGGAAAGCCCAAATGAGCAGCCAAAGCCTGAAACCCCAACAACACCCATGATTGAACCTGCAAAGCCTGATTTATCTTCAGATGAATATCAAAAACCGTTATCTAAAGTCCCTCTATTTGCAGGTCAAAGACCCAAAACACCAACAGCGCCTAAATCCAAACCAACATATTATGGATTGACTCCCACTGAATATATTGCCCATGGAGGAATAAAGAGTTACACACCCAGTTTTAGCATTTCTACACCAACTGCACCATCAAGTGCAGAGGCAACTCATCCTCCAAAACAGGAACCATTAGTACCTCAACCTGATGAAAATGTGAACATGACAAATGACAAGTCTGAGGTAAAGCCTAAAGAGCAAGTCCAGCCACCTCAGGCTGGTGTTGTTAAAGAGGAAACCACTGTGGTGGCTCCACCTCTAGAGGTTTCAAAGGCAGCATCTGAGCCAGAAGCAAACTCTGTAAGGGACATTCCCAAGCCAACTGTGCCAGAATTAAAAGCAAAAATTCCTAATGTTAAAATTCCAACTATTGTGGTATCTGTAGCTGGCACACCACCATCAGAAGCAAAAGCAGAGCCAATAAGTACTGTGACACCAAGAGTCAGAACTCCAACCTATGGATCTCCCAGACTTTCCCAAATGACACCAACCCCTCCAACTGTGAAGGTAATTGTGAAATCTGAAAGTAAAGCTGTGCCATTGTCTGATCAAGATGTGGGAAAGCCAGCCTTTCCAAAGGTGTCAGAAGGTAAAGGTAATGCCGAAACAACCAAAGTACCAGAGAAGCCAACAGAGGCAAAGATGTCTTTGTTAGAGAGAATTAAGAAGCAGAAGCTTGAACCTGCTTCTTCTGAAAAATCTCCTGAAAAAGGAGTGGTTAAAGATGTGGTTAAGCCACTGGCTAAACCAAAAGAAGACCAAAAGGACCTTGAAACAAAGCACATTGAACCGGAAAAGGTTGACAGAATGGAGACAAAAGCTAGTCCCCAACAGGAGATCAAGCCTGCAGTGGAAAAGAAGGAGGAGGGTGAGGAAGGCTCCTCCCTAACTGCAGAGCCACTCTTGAAGGTTATGCAAAAAACAAAAGGCATGAAGTCAAAACTCAGTGGCTGGTCTCGCCTTAAGAAACATATGGTGGTTGAAGCAGAGGAGCCCAAGTTTCCAGAGGCAGAGCCTGTGTCAAAGAAAGATGTCCCTGCCGGCGCTGATCAAAATGTAAGTGAAATGCAAAATAAATCTGAAGCCGAAGCTAAGCCAAGTGAGAGCCAGGACAGTACAGACTCCCCAAGGGCAGCAAAAATGTGGGATGCTGTCCTCTTCCAAATGTTCTCCACCAAAGAGAGTATAATGCAACAAATTGAAGCCAATAAAACTGAGGAGCAAAAGAAGATGGAGGCAGAACAGAAGACGCCAAAAGAGATTCCCACATTTGCGCATCGTTTGCCAGTTCTCCTTTACAGCCCACGGTTTGATGCCAGACGACTAAGAGAGGCAGCTTCGCGACCAGCAACAAAGATTGCAACAGTTTTTGAAATGGGACTCATAGGGCGCAAAAATAAAGACGAAGAACCAAAAGACTTTAATAGAATAGCCAAAGGCTTCAGTACTTCTTAAACCACTGGCGTCTAACTGGATAACATATAAATAGTGGGCAAGGATGTTGTTAGCTTTCATTGCGATGGTAGAGTTCTGTTTATTATCAAGTCCAATTCTTTACATATGCTTTTATAACTTTATAACAGGTCAATTGGCAAGTAAACTAAAAAAATTACTATCTGTCAAATGCACAGTAACTTATTTGCAGTAGGTAATTGCCCACTTATCAACTGGCATTAGCCATTTAAGCTAATTAGAATATTGAATAAAGAAAAATCATATAATTTTGAAGCTTTTAAATTAAAGAGTTTATTGCTTAAGACTTTCAAAGCTCATCTCGGCATTTTTTATGAGCATGTTAAATATGGTAATAATTTTGGTAATACTTACAATCCCTGAACACCTTCGTTAAAAAATAATTGTAATTTAAATGCTTTAATAATACAGAAATATCACTCCAGCCTGCCACAAGATCTAAGCAAGAAATCTAAAATCAATAGAGTGTTTTGGGGTATAAACGTCAAATATAATGCAGGTTTTAGGTATCGGAAATGTTTTGTTACCCTACGGTATTCTTTTTTAACATTACAATGAAATACACCACACTTTTTTCTCAGCAATATTTTTCTACAGCCAGTATTCTATGGTGCTTAATGGGGCATAAAAAGTCTTTGTGAGGATAAGATATATATATATATATATATATATATATATATATATATACAGTGCACAGCATAAATGAGTACACCCCCTCTGAATAAATATAAAGACGTATTTTCTTAATGATCACTAATATAATTCATGGAAAGATGGCAAAATTGAAATGTATTAAACATATACTTAATAAAAACGACAAAATATATGCCAATATTTTCTGTAAGATAAGTAAATTAGCCAATTTTGTTTAAATGAAGGATTGCAGAAATGAGTACACCTTAGATTTAATTCAGCAAATGTATAACATTCTAGTACATAGTATGTCCTCCAGAACTTTAAGTATATTGCTCTGACCCTCTTGGCACTGAGTGTACAAGTTTATGACAAATTTTCACATCTGTCCTGTTTAACTCCTGGAGGACGAACTCCTTAAATGCTCTGGTCTTTAATGGGGAGTTTTGCTCAGCTCGTCTCTACAGAATCCCCCACAGCTGATCGAGAGTGTTAAGATTGAGTGAAATACATGTCCACTGAAGGATTTTCACCTTGGGAGAATGAATATCTTCATTGTCATGCTGAAAAAATGCCCAATAACGCAGGGGATGAGGGGAGGGTAGCATCTTCTGTTTCAAGTTTTTGTATTACATCACACAGTAGTGTGTAAATTCATGACAGCATTGATAAAGCACAACTCCCTCACACCTTCAGCACTCATTCATCCCTATATAAAAGCTTTACTACCACTGAACTTCACTGTGGGTACCAAGCACTTCTCACTGTACTCCTCCTCTAGCAACACCAGAACATTTTGGATGCTTTTGGATCCGAAATGATTGACTTGGTCTCTTGAGACCATAGTATGGATTCCCAGAAGTCTCTATTTTTTAAATATGGGCCTTGGAAGAGGTTAAATGAGTTTATTTTGCTTTGGCTACAGTAGGTAATTCTAGTGGTGACAACAACCATGTATGTCACTTCTTCAGGCTGCATCATACTCTGTGAGATAAAGTGTCACTCTTTTCATAGCTTTTGCCGGCTCTGAGACACTTGCATGTTATTTCTCCTGCTTTTTCTAGCAAAAATTCACTCATCACTAAATGAAAACTTAAAGTGAAGACCTGATTATTTCAGGAGCCTTGTCACAAGTCCATTGTTTTTGAATGTCGGTGCTACCTCTGCTATAAAACAATAATTTGGTATTCCTCCTGTACCATTGTCCTCTTTTATGCTAAGAAATAAGTCACCTGGCCCAAGTGGTTCCACTGCTGCCAGCATTAAGTCTGAGTATGATTCAATGGGCTATATAACACTTTTAATTGTCAGGAAATGACTTGTCTTTAAAAGTTTTGGTTCAATATACTTACCTGTTAATAACCTTAAACCTATACACTTTTTTTTTTTTTTGTTTGTTTGTTTAGTAACTTTCAGGAGGGTGTACTCATTTTTGCAACACAACATTTTATCACTTTGATAAGAAAATCTTATTTTGCTGAATAATTTTTACATTCTTCTTTGGTAACTGATCAAGCAGGCTTGATGGAACATTATATCTCCAAAGAACCCTAACGTCATTTAAGTAAAGAGTAATTGCTGAATTTGTTAAGTTTTAGAGGGGGTGTACTCATTTATGCTGTGAATTGTATATACAAGGTAACATGGTTTTAAGGGACAAATTGCTATTGTGTGTTTTTTAAGGTGTAGGGACAATTGAGAGAGTTTTAGGTGGGTGGGCAAGTGGAACCAGTTAATTGTGGAAGAAAGAATTAAGAGATAGTATAAGAAAGAGATGTATACAGTAAGTATCCTAAGTTTTGGAAATTTGTTCTAAGCCTTAGTACATAAAGCAAGGCATGGCGCACTCTACTCTGCTACTCGTGCTTAGTGTTGACAAAGAGCTTTCACTGATGGAGCCACAAAAGGGGCTTTCCAAACCTTTAATATAAATGCTCTGATTGCTTCAATATGATTAAATGAATAACAGTGAATGCTGATTGTCAACTCCAACTCATGCATGTTCTTATTTCAGGCTTAGGTAATGTTAAGTTTGTAGGCTTGGCCTTTTTTGCATGTTTGTCTTTTGTTGCAGAAACTGTCAGACTGAGAATACTTTCTCTTTACTGATGCTGATGTGTATAATGCTTTGCATTCTAAGGTGCACTGTACTAGATTTAATGTTATTTTATATATTTTTTTAATAAAATACCTGTTTTGAGAGAGGATATTTTGTATGACTACTTTTATGACACTAGCCATTGAATGAAAACATTTGCATTGTGTTAGAAGCTTGCTGTGATTTGTTTAAGATATATTATCAATGTATTATCAAACAGGTTTATGAGAAATCTTTAGACAGCGAGATTAAAAAATTTCAGGTGTTTTCAGTCTATTTTAAAATGAATTATATTAGCTCTCAAAAGTTTACTTGAGATGGCATCTTAACTTTTTATGTGATATTCTTATTCAAGAATGTTTTGAATTGGAACAATGATATGAATGATATAACTTTTTCGAGCTCTCATTTATGTACTTGGGGGAAATGGATATCATCCCATAAGGCACTGGAAATTGAGTCGCTCTGGTTTTTGTCTTTTCAAGGTTTTCTGAAAGCATATTTTATACTCTAATGCTACAACAGTCAGTATTTTAAAACTAATCTTAGCTAGCTTGCTATGTAGCTAGTTTGGTACTAGCCTGGTAGCTGGTTAATATTAGATAACATTACCTAGCATGCCTCTGTTGGCCTGCAAAAAGGCATCAAGACCATGTATCCATGTTGTTGTTGTTTTTTTGTTGTTTTTTTTTTTGCATTTTTTTGCATTTTTATTTAAAGAAACATATTTTAAGCTCTTTTACTCATTAAACAAGCTAATGTACGTGTGAACTGTTTGGTTAGCTTTAAATTATGTAACAGAAGAAAGCATCTCACTTGATTTTCCATTCGGGTAGACACTGTAATGATCACCGTCAGTGGAAATCTTCTCGTATTTTCCATGGCCTGTCACAACAAACTTGTACCGTTTACCTGAGGAGGAGCCCTACAATACAAAAGGTGGGTAGAAGAAATAGTGATAGAGCATTAAGAGAGAGATTCATTCTCAACCTATTTTTATCATTTTGAGGTTTTTTTTTTTTATCTGAATATTTACCTTTCCTCCCAGTCCTGACCTCTCGGCTGCAGAACCTTCTCCAAAAATTTCCCACATGTTCTTTTTCTGTAGAACATCTCCAGGTTTCACATCCTGGAAGTAAACATTAGAAAGCATTTATTAAGAATGACTTTATTCTCCTAAATCTGCTGTTGTACTCCCAATATCCTTTTATGGAATAGTTGACCTTAAATCTAAGTCATTATTCACTGATTAACTGAGAAGATCATTGAGTCACTGACATGAACTCAAGAACCAGATCAGTCTGATTCTTTGAGTCATTAAGGTTGATATTGTGAACCGGATTAACAAATTCATTGAATTCATTGAAATTTCTCAGTTTCTCACAAAAAAAGTTATTGAAATACTTCAGAAGACTTGGAATATAGTGGACAAGTTGTATGAATTACTTTTAATGGTGCTTTTTTTGTTCTTTTAGAAACTCTAAAAGCTTCAGACCCCATTCATTGCAATTGCATGGAAAAGAGAAACCAATTACTCATTTTGTTGTCCACAGTAAGTAAATCAAACTGGTTTGGAACAACATGAGGGTGAGTAAATTACTTTGGGTGAACTATTGGTTTGACATAAACCAGATGTCATAATCTAGCATCCCTCAGTTAACAATTCAAATATAAAATTCAATCATGTAGCCTTTTTTCTGATCTTCAAAAGCTCTTACGTTTGATAGAAACAATGTTCATTACATCTGGATGTAATAATCTTAAATGTTTTATTCAGACCTTAAAAGCTAACATTATAAACCACATACCCACATCACAGAACATTGCAATTTACGGGACATGATGATTGATTAACTGGATTTTGGGAAAATAAGTGAAGTTGCAGTAGCTCATTTCAACATAAATGTTCCTTTTGATATTTGACTGTATATATTCATTTTCAACTATATTTAAATTAACATGCCTGTCTGTTCTACATAGAAACAGCTGTCTTAGTTTTTCAAACAACTAAATAATAATGGCTGTGGCTCAGTGGTAGAGCATTGTGTTAGCAGTGCAAAAGGTCGTGGGTTCAGTTCCCAGGGAACACACATACTGATAAAAAAAAAATGTATAGCCTGAATGTGCTGTAAGTTGCTTTGAATAAAAGCATCTCATAAATGTAAATATATATATATACATATATTGTGCATGGCAATGAAATTATTTATAATCTCGATTAGTTTTTCTATTCCACCATGAGACAAAACATGCATCTCTCCCCAGCACATTGGTTACCATCTAAACACTTCCCAGGTTCATTAATAGACTTACAGATGGTGTGGAAGGGGAGTGTCTGTTCCCGTCTTCTGGACTTCCTTTCACCCAATGGTTGATCAGGTTTGCTACACCCACTTTCACACAGTCTGTTTCCTAAAAATATAAAACCATTTATGCATAAGAACATTTGCAGAACAGCATATATAGCAAAACTGAATTACAAAACCTGTTTTTTCTTTTATGTTTTAGTTTTGGCTTCATATGTTGGTGGAGTGCATGATAAAGCAGAATTCATAAGGTTATGATTGTTCTGGCGAACATTTCCCAAGAATTCCTACTCAAGAGCTTACTATTGATGGTTGTTCATGTGTGTCAGACTCTGGCAAACCGATAGTGTGGGTGTGTTTGAATGTGAAAGTGTAAAGAGCAGATGTTGTTCCACACTACGTGACTACATGACCTATCTCACGCTGCCGCCGCTGCAACGCTGCAAGAAGTGCCCTGACATCACTGTTTTCCCTCATAATATTTAAAGGGGTGATATGAAACAGCTGATTTTTATTAGTTTGACATTTTCCTGAATGCTTCCTCCACTATTACTCCCAAGTACAGAACATGGAGCATTTTCATGATTTTATTATGCTTGAAAGCTGCAGCGCCGTTTTATTATACTGTAAGAATGACCAGTACAATATTCAATATTTTTGAAACAACATGAAGGTAAGTGACTGATGACAGAGTTTCTTTTTGGGTGTGAGTCAATGAATGAAACCTCTCTGATTTCTGACCTTCAAAGGCGTTCCTTTTGGGCTGGTTTGACTCCATGCCTCTCCTGCTTCAAACAGGGTTTTTTTGGAGGCCACCGGAGCAGAGACACTGGGCATGTCCACTGCTGCTGACTTAGTCAATTTTGCTTCTTTAGAGGAGATCTGCAACACATTAAGACAGGCTCAGTGAGTCAGAGCAATAAATTGTTTCTGAAGAAATACTGCAAATGTAGCAATACACTGTCTCAGGAGGAGGTACAAAAAGAGACCCATTTAGTCACTCTAAATAAACCATCTGATTGATTTGTTTAAATGTCAGAGACAGGCCTCATATCTCGAAATAATGGTTTGACCAAGAGATCGTTCTTAAACCAGGCATTAGATACTAAAATAACAATTTACTGTCCACACTTTGACTACACATTGACATATGTCAATACATAAAAGCATAACATAGCAAGACTGTAAGCTGAACCTCAATTGCATGAGTGTATTGTTCCAGTTTATCATCAATCTTGGGCAGGAGTACAGGTCTCTGGGTCTTCTTGAAACTGTTACTGTTTTCAAAACAAAGATTTATGATAAGTGCATATGAACAAGTGTTTTTGTTAATTAAAAAAAAAGTTTTAAAAACATGCAAAGTTTTCAAGTTGTAAAATGCAATATGCATATTAGATGAAAAACTAATAAAATTATAAATTAACTAAAAGTTTGAAGTTCTGTACTAACATAACTAAAACTGAAATAAAATAAAGCATATTGTATGTAGAAATATATAGTATATAGAAATATTTTAAAATGAAAATGACAAAAGCACATTACAAAATGAATCAAACTTTAAAATGAAAATTAAAACTGAAAATAAAAAAGCTAATTCAAAATATGAATAAATACTATAATAGCAATAATACTAAAATAACATTGACATGAACAAGCAAAATGCATTAAAAAATATGTTTAATCATATAATGTAAGGCTACCATATATCGTAACAATACACATAATACATATTTACATTTTAAAAAACCTACAAAATTGCAACCATCTAACATGACATTGACCAAAAAAAAGTAACAAATAAAAAGACATAACTTTTTTTTTTTTTTAGTTATTATTATTGCACATAGTGTCTTGAATTTTTTTTTTTTTTTTTTTTTTGAAAAACAAAAAAAAAAAAGTCTAATTATGGATACGTCTAATTTCAATCTACCAGAAAATCTTAGCAGACATCGGGAAATGTGTACACTCCACCTCTGGTTAAAGTTAGTCGACCCATAAATCATTGCTGACAAGGCAATGGACTAACAAAGTATTACAGTGACCTATGCCACCTATGTCAATATTTACTTTTAGACAACAGCTATTTTGCCAACATACTTGTAAGTTTTTGTCAAGAATCTGCCATTTATAGCAAACTCACTCAGGCCAAGAATGTCAAGTAGACTGTGCACTTCCTCATTTGCTGAGTCTTTTTAATTTTATGTTGGTGAATGAACTCACCTCTTCTTTAAAGACCGATTCAAGGATTCTGTTCTCTCTGTGATCTGGAATTTTAAAAAAAAAAAAAAAAGTTACATTTTAAAAAAGTTACAAGCAGAGTTTGAAAAAACTCTGCGACTGAGAGGATTCAATGTCATATTTAATTAAAGGCTGTGTTTTTAGCAACAAAAGATAATAATTTTCCCACTCCAGTGAGCTGTTACCTCGAAAACTGCTATGACTGGATCACTGAGTCAGTGAGATGAACTAAAGAATCAGACTAGTGAATGAATAGTTCTTTTGAACTTATTCTTTTCAGTGAATTGGTTGATCTAGTTGAACTGGAGTGATTCTCTGTATGAACCAGTCACAGCAGCTCTCAATTTAGTTCACTGGTGGGGAAAAAATATCAGTGAATAGACTTAAATTTAGGTCATGATATGGCCTCAGAAGACAGAAGAAATGTAGTAGTAATATCCCATACAGCAAAAAAAAAAAAAAAAAAAAAAAAAAAAAAAAAAAAAAAAATATATATATATATATATATATATATATATATATATATATATATATATATATACACACACACATTCAAACATTTGATGAAATATGAAAATACATTTTCAAAATATTTTGCATATATTTAAAATATACACAAATACATTACTAACAGTATATATGCAGTATTAACGTAAATATATTTTCTACCAATATATTTAGGGAATTTTTGTATAAACTGACCTTTTGATACTTTTTGGGCCTTTTTTTTTTTTTTTTTTTTTTTTCTGGTCACTCTGAACTATATCGACGAGACCTGAATAAAAACTCTTAAAAATATCTATTGTTTTGCTTCCAGACAAAGAAAGAAAGTAATACATGTTTTGAACAACAAGAGGGAGAGTTAACAGAATTGTCATTTTTGCATGAACTAAAAACTTTAAAATGTCTCTAGATTCTCCAGAAGGTCCTCTGGGGTCAACATGTAATTTTGATCAGTTTGCTAAATGAAGAATGAGGCCAAATGAATGAGTGCAGGAGTAAATATGAATTCCTTGAGGATTTGTAATAATGAGAGCAATCCATACTGACCGTTCAGTCTTTTCTCACTTCCTCAGACTAACAGAGTACATGTTAACAAGCTCCTGTTTCAGGCTCACAAAAGGATCCCTTGTGTTGCTGTTCACTGGCTTTTTAACGCCTGCTCACTGAGAATGTACTTTTAACTGTCAGTCACTTCTGTTTCAGGACAAGCGCTGGAAAACTCATGGTCCCCAGACTGCAAATCCCCACATAATATAATCAATTTTAACAGGAAAAGTACCATGCTGGTCTCTACGTGGGGTCACACTTTTGTTGTTTGGTGAAATTTTGCAAGCGATATACTGTAATTTAAATAGGAATCTGTGCGACTGAGAGTTTGTTCGAGGGCAAAAAAAAAAGTCCCTAATGTTGCTAATTTAACCATCCTTTATTATTTCAGATGTATGAGAAATTATAAGTCTGATGTCATTAATACATGCGTGGCTAATGCAGGAGTGTTTTCCTAACATATACTGTAGTTGTATTAAGCTATTTTATCAGAGTCGATTTCACATTTTGAGTAGATAAAATGCTATATCATAGCAGTGGATAAACACAAGGAATGGACACAATAACAGAAACACTTAACCTTATACTAGTATAATAAACTTAAAAGCAGGGACTGGGGATTCATTTGCACTCTTGAGAGGAATTGCACAATTCAAGAAGAAACACCTCCTGTTGTTTGTGAGATTAGGGTTTGTATATCTGCTTTGTCCTCAAGAACTTCCCACAAAGGTTCAAGATGTTCAGATATGGTCACTTCAGATCTTGTGATGTAGGAAGTAGGAAGATGAATTGTTATATTGTTTTGCACAGAGGTCCAGGTTTTGTGCTCCTCACACTATCTTCTGCATCTTTGTGAGCTGACCTTGGATGCCAGTGGATAAAAGCCAGTCTAGCTATAAATTCCAGCTTTGCTAGGCCCATGACCTACAGTTTGTGTTTAGACTGAGTCACTGAGGGCCTAAATAATTTTACTCTATGTTGGTAGGATTTGACTAGAGACGAATCCCCTTTGACATTTAAGAGTCATTAAGAGTCAGCGCCATAATGCTGTGTAGTTGCCAGGGCATTGCTAAGCACTTGTTAAGATGTTTTGGTTGGTTTCTTGGTGGTTGCCTATTACACAAGTCTCTCCAATACTCTGGTTTCTTGTTAGGATTAGGGGTTTGTTTGCTGTTGTGCCTTAAGCACCACTGGTTATGAATCTACCATTATGGTGTTTCCATTTTTGTCCAACTTCTGTATGTATGATATGTTTTTAGGAAATTTAGGCCAGTTCATTAATGAATGTGTCTATGCAAATGCTCAATAATCGTAGAGTGTCATAGAAAATTCATTCAGGAGCCTCTGAACATGTCGTGTTTTTCCATTAACTGAAGAAATTTAACTCGTCAGTTGTGTCTGAAGGGTTGAAATCACTCAAAGAAGTGGTGAAATGTCTTCAAGAAATGGGAAAAAATGTGGCAAAAGTAAATTCTACAAGATATGCATTAATGAAAGCCTCATAAGTGCATATATAAAACCACCGCTGTTTTTACACACTGTAAAGCAAGTGCAGTAATTAAACAAATTACACTCGTCAAGCAGTTTTGGTAGTTAAACAAAAAACATGCCCTAAAATTAAATTAAACCAATTCAAAAGAATATTCCAAGTTGCAAAGTCAGGTTCTAATGACATAAAATTTAATTACTAAATTATTATAATTTATTATTATTTATGTATCTTTTATTTGTTTGTTTTTACAAAATTATGGTTCATAAATATTTTATGTAATCCTCAAAAACATGTTAATTTGTTCTGAACCTGGAATATTCCTGTAATTCTTATCTGGAGACCAATATATGAATATACATGCATGTCACTTGACTCAAAAGATGTGTTCAACTACTTATACACTGCAAACATGTGGGTATGTTCACAAAACAACAAGCACAAGCAACTTACAAAATAAAATGGAGCTTGAAATCTGAAAACAAGAACAGGATTATTTATTATCATAATTCTTCACTGTCTGAGAAATGCTAATTTGTTGTGAGTGATGGCATTGAGAAACTAAAAGTCCCCTTGAAAAAAAATTCCAGATGTTTAATAGTGATGCAATAGAAGAACTGTTTTTGGTTGCCCAAATAACCTTCCTGTTAACAGTTCTTAGAAGAAAATTTTTCTTGCACTCTTAAAGGAACACTCCACTTTTTTTGAAAATAGGCTCATTTTACAACTCCCCTAGAGTTAAACAGTTGAGTTTTACCGTTTTTGAATCCATTCAGCCGATCTCCGGGTCTGGCGGTAGCACTTTTAGCTTAGCTTAGCGTAGTTCATTGAATCGGATTAGACCATTAGCATCTCACTCAAAAATGACCAAAGAGTTTCGATAATTTTCCTATTTAAAGCGTGACTCTTCTGTAATTACATCGTGTACTAAGACCAACGGAAAATGAAAAGTTAAGATTTTCTAGGCCGATATGGCTAGGAACTATACTCTCATTCCATATAACTATACTCTCATTCCAGCGTAGTATGATATTACCCAGCGCCTGAAAGTAGTCCCCAGCAATATCATAACTAGTTACCTAGCTGGGGACTACTTTCAGGTGCTGTGTAATATCATTGCGCCTGCTGCACCCATGGTACGGCAGCAAAGTTCCTTGTTACTTGAAAAGTGCTACCGCCAGACCCGGAGATCGGCTGAATGGATTCAAAAACGGTAAAACTCAACTGTTTAACTCTAGGGGAGTTGTAAAATGAGCCTATTTTCAAAAAAGTGGAGTGTTCCTTTAAACATAAAGGTTCCTTATTGATGGTTCCATGAAGAATAACATCTATGGAACCTTTTCACTGCATAAATGCTGTTTATAGTAGAAAGAGTTCTTCAGATTTTTAAAATGTTCTTTACACTGGTTGTCCAATAAAAATGGCTCTTCTGTGGCGTCATTGAAACCCACTTTTGGAACCTTCATTTTTAAGAGTGTAGTGTGAAGAACATTTTATTAATCAGAAGAACCTTTTGTGGAATAGAAATGTTCCTTGGATGTTAAAGGTTCCTCATGGAACCATTGATGCCAATAAAGAACCTTTATTTTTAAGAGTGTACCCTTTTCTTTTGTTACCTTGGAGTACCATGAAAAACCATATGCATATGAATGAACATGGTTATCAGTAAGTACCATGGTGTTTGTCAAAGTTCCACGCCATGACTTTCTGATACCATCACAATACCATGGTACTGCCATGGTGAGGAAAGGTTGAAAAGGTTTATGCAGATATGTAGTTACCTTGAAAGTTGGACTTATGGGGTTTAGAGGGTTAAATGGATCATCACCATCTGTAGATGTGATGTTGAGATTCTTCATTCTCTTCTCCACTGCTTCCATCCTCCTCCTCTCAATGTCCTCCTTCATCTGTCTCTTGTCCTCCTGTAGTTAATCCAAATTAAGTTGAAATGTTTTATGCAAATCTTAAATAATGTTCTACTACTAAAATAAACCTAGACAGTTTAAAATTCCCACCAAAATAGAAAGTTAGAGAAATAAAAATCAGCTCAGCAACCTCTTTTTTGGCTAGTTTCTGCTGTTCCTCTTCCTCTCTCCTCCGCTCCTCCTCTTCGCGAGCCTTGCGTCGTTCCTCTCTCTTCTTCTTCAGTTCCTCCAGCTCCATTTCAGCCTCGGCCTGACGCTGCCGTAGCTGCTCCATTTCCTGGCTCTCCTTCTCCTGGTGGCTACGTCTGATCTTCTCCAGCTTCAGCTCGGTCTCCAGACCAGCGTGCATGTCCTTCTTAGTCTCAAAGGCCTGGTCTACATCTACAGTCCTGCTGGAGAAGAGTGGAGAACAGGAAAACGGGGTTAGTCTCAGACGGCATGTCAGTCATTTCTGTGAAAAAAAAAAAAAAAATCACTAATTATTACTATCGGATAGGCAGATATTCTAATGAGTCATACATTACTGCTATTTTGGTGTTTTTGGTTTGCAGAGGTTATTATTTTTTCACACCGTCAGATAAACTTAAATGGCAGATAAAAATAAAACAAACTGTGGTGGGTCAGTTTACTTGTTAGTCAAGTGCATTGTTCTTGGCCATAATAAGCAGTAAAATGCTCCAGACCTTACGGTAATAGTTAAAGGTCTGGCTACACGAGACTAGATATTAACTAACTCCCTTAACAGCCCTTTTAGAAACTTCCTGGCACCAAATTTTTGGCCAGGTCTATAACACATGACAAAAGCCTCTAAATTTAACAAGACCAAATTCTACATTAATTTTTCCCCTAAGGTCAACGTAAAATATTAGTCAAGCTAAATCACTGCTTAGTCAAAAACATAAATAATAACTGTAAACAAAACTATTATTTAGTCAATTCATAATTTTCCCTTTCTTTGACTCTTACAGTTAAACAGGCTGTATTTTAAAAAAAAATAGCGACTAAGAATATATAATATTATTTATTTATTTGCTTTCTCATTAATGTAATGCACTATAAAAACATTTTTTAACAACTTTTATTCAGCAATGATGCATTAAATTAATAATAAATGAGAGTAAAGGCATTTATAATGCTACAAAAGATTTCTGTTTCAAATAAACACTGTTCTTTTGAACTGTCTATTCATCAAAGAATCCTGAAAAAAAAAAATGCATCATGGTTTCCACAAAAATATGAAGCAGCACAACAGTTTTCAACCCTGATAATAATGTTTCTTGAGCAGCAAATCAGCATATTAGAATGATTTCTGAAGGATCATGTGACGCTGAAGACTGGAGTAATGATGCTGAAAATTCAGCTTTGATCACAGGAATACATTATATTTTAAAGTATATTCAAATAGAAAACTTTTTATTGTAATCATATTTCACAATATTATTCTTTTTACTGTATTTTTGATCAAATAAATGATAAATGCAGCTTTGGTGAGCAAAAGGCACCCTTTTTCAATAGGAAGTATGGAAAAGTGTGTTTATTTGTCATGAAATTAATGAAAAATTGTAACGGTCCTAAAATAGGCTTCATTTTTCATTTTTATGCAAAACTAAGTTTCTTTTTTCTTGTATTGATTGATTGATTGAGTGATTGATTTAGGGCAAACATGTGACCTTAACATATTTTCTTATGATTTACCCAAAGACCTACGGGTGAGAAAGTGCGTAGAAACAACTTACCTGGGTGATCTTTTGGTTTTGACCAGATGTGATGTCATTTCCTCTGCAGCTGCCTCTCCATTGCCATTAAGCGTTCTGTCTTGCTGTAGGAAGACTTTTGACGTGTATGACACCTTCACCTCCTTCCTCTCCTCTTTCATCTGTGAGTGATGCCATTGATTTAGACACAGTAACATACATGGGGCCAGATTTACTAAACAGGGCAAATTAGCATTTGAGCACAATTCTATAAAAGCGCTGATGGGAGGGAAAATTCTGCGTGTGATTTACTGACAATGCGCACATTAAAGAACACAGACACAGCCAGATCATTTCCATAATGACCAGCGCAATCTACCAAGATCAGCGCAAATTACCGCCATGCTCTTTTTGGGGCGTTAAATAATGGCGCAAATACCAGTAATTAGACAAGTGCAAACGTTAGTAAATCGCGTTGCGTGATTCATTTTAATACTCTCCTCCCATAAATTTTGTGTCTGAAAGGGAAACTCAAATGCTTATTCAATAAGGTCAGGTGCAAAAATAACCGTCTCTTCTCCTTTTCAGCGCTAATTCTTAACTGTGTGTCTTTAGTGATTCCTGACAGTACTATTTTAACGCCAAAAGATGGTTTGCGCTGGCACGAGCTGTTAGTAAATCTGGCCCATGATATGATGTATTGTACTTCTAATATTGTAACAATTGTCCTGGCACCTTGTTCTCCATTGGTGGTTTTATTTCCTGTCTTTTGCTGTCTCTCATGTCGTCTTGCCATTCCTCTAGTCTCAGGCTGCTCACCCTCTCACTGATCTTCATTCGTTTCTCAGCGCTCCTCTTCCTGTCTGGTCTTTTCTCCTCTTCCTCTTTGTCCTGTATTTGCTGATACTGTATGGAGGTGGTGAAGCAGCTTTTCTCACTTTGTCTAGATCTTGCATTCACGTCTTTCTGATCCTGTTGTAACTCTTCTCCACTGCCGTTCTCATCCATTCTGGACCGTGTTCTCCGTTCCAGCTTCTGGGTCCAGTCACTGAAACCTTCATCCTCATCCACAGCAACAGGACTGCTAGGTTTGAATTCACTTTCATAGCTGAAAAAAACAACAACAACACACTTATAAGTAAATACAATCTTATGAGCCATGGCTTAGCAGTTAGAGCATGTGAATTGAGCTGTGGGGCTCAATTATAAGATGGCGTTTTCTTTTTTGCCTCCAAAAATTGAACATTTAACAGTATTTTACATGAAATATCCCATTAGGTCTGTCACAGTTTTTCACATATAGAGTAAGGGAACTTACTGGTAACTAACAAGTTTTTATATTATTTTTTACATTATTTTTTACAGTCTCTCACCGTTAAAATGACAATGACAATAATTAAAATAAATATATAATTCGACTGAACTCAATTTGCAAAACTGAATACTTGACAATGCTTTACCAAACTGACCTACAAACCTGGGACCCCATTTATAAAGACGTGTGTAGATTTATCCTAAATGTGAACATATTACAATTTCCAAAATGTTATGCACAGTTTACCAAAACGTCCCGATTTGTTCCTCACTTTTGATGTAGGCTGAAATCTATGGAATTTAGGATTAAATGAGGCCACAGACTTTTTAAAATATGATTCAGACTCCATTACTTTGGAGTGAGACACTGGACATTTTTAGAGGAATGAGAGGCAGACCTATATAATCACATTCATAGAGAATCTGGGCAAGTTTGCAGTCAGGCATGAACGGCTCCAGTCAGTGAAAGCAGCACATGGGCCCACACACTTGTGATGGTGGTAATTTGATGAGAGAAACTATGCGCTGAAGTCACTGTGCCAGCTTATTAACACCAGAGACCGACTTCAAACATGCTCCTCACAAAACAGATGTGAACAGAGGTGCGTGTGACGATGTGACAGGTGCTAGTTTGTTGTTGTTTTCTTTCGTTTGCCAGGGGCAACCAGAGAATGAAATGCCACTGTTGTTGCATAATGCTAACTATTTCACATAATATTTAAAAAATAAAATAAATAGGCAGTATGTTGTGTATACTGCACAGTATGCAGTCTGCTAGTATTAAAAAATTGTGTTTAGATGATATCCCATGTTGGAACAAGATCCCATTTTAGTTTATTAACACTTTATTGTGTACTACAAAAATGTTCGTATGAGTTAACAACAAATTAGAGTGTCCACAATAAAGTGTCAAATTTATATTTGTTCTGCGAATTTTTGTGCATGGGAAAAATCCAGTTATTTCAATAATAATCTACGCAGTTGGGAATTTCCCCAAACAGATTTAGCAAAATGCTAAAGTTTGTCATGTGAATTGAACAGATTGACTAACAGAAAGCTGATTGGTTTGAAATATGACACAACACTATTGTACAGATATTTATAATGGCCACAATTTAATTTTTGTTTCCTCTTTTTTGTAAATTGTGGCCACAATTTACTAGTTGTTCCCTCATTTTAATTAAATTGTGGGCACAAATTAGAAATTTGTTCCCACTGTTCCCAAATTGTAGGAATTTGTGACCACATTGTATAAATTTGTTCCAAAATGAGGGAACAAAATAGTACAACATGGCCACAATTTAATAAAACAAGGGAACAAATTAACTAAAACAAGAAAATGAACTGATAAGTTGCGGGAATGAACAACATATTTTTTATATGTCAAGTAACAGGCTTCGTACTATTGATAGTAAACCTTTTTTTTTTTTTTTTGCCATTGAAAATTTGCCAAAATTTTGCTAATTAACAGAAATGTAAAAGAAATGTACAATGTCTGCATATCAAAACTAGCCCAATCATGGCCAAAACTAGCCCAATTGCATTCTGGGATGGGATAGGGAATGACTAAAAAAAACAACCCACAGCAACAGTGTATAAGTGTTAATTCTTAAATATCATTACATTTTTGGAAAGTTACACCACATGACATTTTACATCCTGAACAAACCTTGCCTTGTCATGAAAGATCAAATTGTCTGATATTTTAATAAACTTATTTTCCTTTTCATACAGTCGAAAATTGGGGGACCCTCTTTATGACATTATTTCCTTTTTTTCTGTATTTTGGTAGGTTCCATTTCACTGATTGGTCGGTTGATCGTATTTAATTTGGCAGATGAAAATTTTGACCATATTGACTTTATATGTATGAATTGCAATTTAAATGTATTGTTGTTTAAATTAGATGAACATCACTTCATCACTGACCCACATTACTTGGAAACTGGAAACTAACTATTGTTACAATGGTAAATTTGTGTAAGGGATTGTTCAAAGAGTTCACAAAAGGTTTAAACACACACACCTGCACTCAAGCCCATATAGTGATAAAAGAAGCCGTTTTTACTGACACCAACTGCACCTCTCACTCTGTTCATTGCAAAGTCTTGAATTAAAACCTATTTTGTCTGCCCAGGAGCTGCCAGAAAGGAATGCAAAGCACATTCCACAAGATTAGTAAGCAGATTTTCAGCAAAGCATAACGACTGAACATCAACAATCAATCGATACAATTCAATGGGCCAGTTAAAAATCTCAATGCTACACCCAAGCTTATTGTATGAGCCTAGCTTGAAAACTCCTGCATATGCATTACTAAAAACCTCTTTCCGTGTTAAACCGATCTAAAAAGTTTTGAAAATGATTCATGAGTCTCTAAGCCAAGAGTGAACCTTTAAATCTTCTCTGAACAAGGATAATTACAAAGTGGCCCTAGATGACCTATTTCTGCTTTAAACAGGTTGACTCAGAAAGCTGTGTTTAACTTCACACATATAAAATATGTGGGATGTGAGGTCCGTAATGTTTCTCTGATTAAAAGCAAAATGCTGTGGTGTGGGATATGACATAAACCCTGCTCCAAAGGCATTCTTGCTGAAAATTCTTCAGAGATTAGGTAATGATGAGAGACCAGCTGTGCCACTGCACATATGCATGTGTATGTTTAGTTGAGAGAAAAGGAGAGAGAAAGAAAACTAAACTGACCTTTTGCTAAGCCCAGCTTTAAAACCATAATCCTGACACTAAAAGACATGTAATAGGGTCAATCACATGATATGATAATTTTTTTTTCATCTGCATCTGTAAATGTGTTCAAAAATACATTAAAAATGCAATTCATACATACAATTGCTTGTGTATTTATATATTTCAGCATGCCTTTAATTTCTGATTTCATTTTTCATTTAAAAAAGACAAAATTGTCAAATTGTCCTAACATCTTTAATGAAGAAAACACTTCTTGAAAATAAACCTTATTAAGTAGTTTGGGACAATATTCAATTATTTTTTCTAATAATAATAATAATAATAATAATAATAATAATAATAATAATAATAACAACAATAATAATAATAAAGCAGTGAAATATTTTGCAAAACTTTTGTCTGCCAGACAATGACAAGTGGTGTCACCAACATGAAGAAACATGCAAGAAAACAATTCAAATCTAAAAAACAGAAATTACATAATAAAGAGGACTAATGAATTTGTCAAAATTGATAAGTCTCTTAAAATATCAGATAATTTGACATTTTTATGACAACCAAAGGTTAGTTAAGATTGTAAAATGTCATGTGGTGTAACTCCCCAAAAATGTTACTTTATATTATATTTCTTAATTAATATTCCACTGTGTGTTTTTTCCCCTTCAAAATAATGAAATATACATTCACGTGTATTCAAGCTGTAATGATAGTAACACCACATGACATTTTTAGAGTGATTAAATTGAAACTTGTCTTAAAATGAAACCAACATGAATGCAAAGAGTACATTTCGATTATTTTAAACTAGGTTTTTCCTTTTCATTTTCATGGACACTCTTATTTGACCCCAAAACTAAACAAACTGTGGTTGCATGTCGGTCAGACGGTCTCCTTCTGTCGAAGTGGACAGATTTTGGCCAGAAAAAGCGACAATGAGAACCAGACATGTTGCAAGTCTGCATTTCCATATTTCACATGGAAATCTGCCAGGCAACAAAACAAGCCTAACAAAAACCATGTGAAGTGTGAAGAATAGAATGGCATTCACACTTACAGGCCGTTCTCAGGTGGGTTCACAATGTCCTGAGGGGAACCAGCAGATCCAGACAGGCTTTGCTGATTTCGGAAGGCCTCCCGGGCCCGACGTCTTCTTTCTCTCTCGATCTCCTCAGCATCTTCAATACTTCGCTGAGCAGTCACTCTGCGGGAAGAGAAGCGAGAACGAGCCCCTTGTTACACCAGAAGACAACCGTTTTTCTTTCTTGACCCATGTGAGAGCTGTGGTCAAATGATGAATGACCCCGAGCCCAGAAGAGTGCTGTTGAAATCTCCTACAATAGTTTGTTTAGTCCCTTGCTTGAGATTCAGAGCCAGTGGAACATCTGCTCTGGCACTGAGTGACAGAGACCCTGCAAACTCTGAGACCCCGCTGAAGTTTATCTAGCTTGAAAACACACAGATATGCTTTTCATGTCTTCTACGCTGGGAAAAGGAGACCAAACAAACTGATTTCAGTTGCTACTTGAAGCTGTATTTACTAATGCTCAATGTCAATGGTAGCAAGCATTAACTTCGGTCTGTTTAACCAAAAATGAAAGTTCTATCATTATTTACTCAAACCTGTATGACTTTCTTTCTTCTGTGGGCCACACAAGAAGATATTTCGAAAATGCTCAGTGTTTCAATGTTTGGACCCCAACATTGTCCAACATATCTTCTCTTGTACGTACTCTGTAGAAGCAAGAACTTACCAAAGGTTTGGAAGGACATGAGTAAATGATTTTTGGGTCCTTTAGGGACTCAGTTTGGATTCTGAGTCAATTAAAGGTGAACACAGGTCACCAATGACCCTCAGGAGAATTTCAAGCCAGGTTACAGCTGAGGTCACAGGTTGCTACAATGACTTTACAGCTAGCCATAAAAGCATGTTGACAGATCAATACTCATTCATCAATAAAAAATAAATAAATAAATAAATAAATGAAAATTCCAGTTAGAAACCGAAAGGTTTTTCAGACTGATGCCATACGTTTTTGACTTCCAGCTAAAATATAAGCCCTCTATTCATAATATTGCTTTCTTCAGTGAAAAAGTTGTCTTGTCTGAATCAGGAGAGAAATATTCGCAGATCTATCACTGTTTACAAGCAAAAACAGTCCAAAATAGTTCTAAACAAATGTGTTAGTGGGTTTTGATGTGAGAGAAAGACAGGGGACAGACTTTGTCACTAGAGGAAACGTTATTGTGAGTTAAAATGCCTTAATGATGGATTTGTTTCTAACAGATGTTTCTTATAAATGTTAATTGGTGGACTGGATTCATGTGGATTACTTATTGGATTATTGTGATGTTTTTATCAGCTGTTTGGAATCTCATTCTGATGGCACCCATTCACTGCAAAGGATCCATTGGTGAGCGAATGATGTAATGCTGAGTTTCTCTAAATCTGTTCTAGAGAATCAAACACGTCTACATCATGGGTGTCCCGAGGGTGAGAACATTTTTTATTAAATTTTCATTTTGGCATTAACTAAACATTTTTGATGGAACTGAGTAAGTTTATTAAGGAACCTTTAGTGAAGGTTCTGCTGACTTTCAAATCAGATTTGTTGCAGCAAAAATTTTACTTTAACTTGGGTATCTTGGGATTATTTTCACTAGCAAAGAAACATATACAATCTAACAGTCTGAATTTGGTCTGAAACTAATTATTAAGGTTTACAATTTATTTAAGGTTTTAGAAAAGTACTATCATCATCGCAATCTAGATGTTCTGAATATTGCATATCTGCATTCATCTGTAGTGCTCGGCCTGTAGCAATGTTTTTTTTTATTTGTTTTTTTTTTAAGTACAAACCAGTTTTTACTCATAACCCAACTACAGTAAAAAAAAAACAAAAAAAAAAACACAACCAACCTGAAACCAACCATACAGTTTCACAAAGGGCTTATGGCAAGATCTGATGTGTCACACACAGTTCCCGTGCCTCTGGTTATTATAGGTTGTTAATCACCCAGACAGGATTACTTCATTTTTTGGCAGAAGCCACATGAATGATGTCAATCCTACCAGTGATGTCATTCAATATCTGATTTATTTACCACTATCAGTCTGATTATGTAGCCTGCTTTTCCTTTTCCTTCATGTCTGGAAATACCGTTTTCCAAGTGTTATGTAAGTGAAAACAGATTTTCAGTCATGGTGAGCATATTGTCATACGCAGACTGACAAAATGTTTCTCAGACCCATTTCTGAATTAAATGGAAAAAATAAAGTGAGAGAGAGGGAACGGGAAAAGAAAACAAGACCCTGGCTAATATTCAGCATGTATCACCTCCCCTGACAATGTGTTGACTAAACTTCCACAGCCTGGTGCCCTGAGGCTGAAAGGATTTGAAGGGCTTGACGGATTGGGAAATGTTTTTCGCTATTGGTGCCTGCCCTAATTTGCCACAGCCAAGTCTGGTCTTGCAGAGCACCGGCTGAGCCAGATCGGTCAGTCTCAAATGGGTCACATAGAAGTTGAGCTCCGACCTAAGTTTCCCTTTCCAGCTCTTAACCTTAATTATTCAAGTGAAACTGCTCAGTAAATGTCAATTGTCTGATATATGATCTCCAGACAGGGTGTTATTATTACTGGTGGAAGGCTAAAGTGATTGCTCAAGCAAAAATGAAAATTCTCTCCTTATTTACTTACTGTCATTATTTACCCTCGTTCCAAACCTGTATGACTTTAATTCTTTTGCAGAACTCAAAAGAAGATATTTTGAATAAGTATTTGTAATATATGTAAATATTTTTATGTTCCACAGAAGAAAGAAATGCATAGAGGTTTGAAACAACATGAAGGTGAGTACATGATGACAAATCTTTTTTTTTTTTGATTGAACTACTTTTAAGCCCTGTTTTCACCAGCAATTTATCACATTCATCAAGTTGTCATTGTAATGTAACCTACCAACTTCAGATGCATTGCACACTACCATTCAACTCCTCTCATGGGATAGTAAACTGTCCATTGGTTGTGCACTCCAGAATCCAGAATACTCTTTTCACACGCTAGTTTTCGCCTACTATGTATAGTGCAGAGATTTAATGTTTTGGTGAACTATCCCTTTAAGCCCTGTTTACACTGACAGCGACAAAGCAACTGGAAGTCGTTCGTTCCGTAGAAGACAAGACAATACAGAAGCACATGGACAGTCTTGTGTGAGATACTAGAGTGTCGAGCAAACAGATAAATGTTACTGTGAGGAATGTCTATATGTCTACATAAAAATAACACGTAGAAATCCTTTATTACCGAATTCAAACAATTAATGTTGTTTTGGCGCTTTTTAATTTGGCACTCTTTAATTGGTGTGCCTCGAGTTTAAACAGCAGCACCAAACACACCTGAACTGATCATCTTTTCCATTTTATTACTGTGCGAATGAAACATTGAATGAAAAAAAAAGGTATGTTAAAAGTGTATGTTACAACTTACTGAAATGTATGAACTCTTATATAAGATCGCCTAATGTGCATTTTAGCCGCGGAAAGACATACTTAACGTGACGTTACATTTACCTCAGCAAAGTCATCCTGTTAATAAGCTAGAAAAAAAAGAACGTTACAGTAAATCAAATCCCTAAATTCATTATTAAATAGTTATATGCACAAAATAAGGTTTCATTGTGGAAGAAATTTCTACCACAGCATCCAGAGGATAAAAAACACCTACAGTTTATGCAGCTGGTGCCAGCTGCAGTTGCAAAAACACTCACATCTATTTTAATGTGTTCAATTTTCCTCCTCAGACTAAAAGGGGAAGGGTAAATAAGTTTCTCCTGTACCACCTTGTTCTTTACTTTACTCTTTTCTGATCTTCTTTGTATGAAAGAACAAATCATTGTTCTTAATTGAAACCATCTAAATGTTCTCTTTTGTTCTCGTTTACAGGGAAGCAAGTCCTTGTTTTGTTTTTGTTTACAGGGAATCATATCCTGCGCTTTGAGATCTAAATGATGGATGCTGTTATTTGCTCCTCTCTCATCTGCATCGAAGAGTTTATTGAATCTGCGAGTCAGATGATGTCATTATAATGACAGATTTAAAGAGCAAAGGAGAGTTATTTTCCCAGACATGTTAGTATCTTCCTGCTGTCAGTGTGTGGTCTCATCACCGCAACCTCACATACGATTCCCAGTGTTCTCTGATTGGCTGACGACATTTCAAAGCACTGATCTAAGCTGTGGAAAATGTGGCGTTATGAATCATGAGAACTGAAATATCTGTAATTATGTCATTTAATGGGAGAGCTCAAAAAATGGTTTATTTCCTAGCACACTTCAAAAAGAGAGGATAGGTTCATAAATGACTGTGCATAAAATTCAGATAAATAAACTTTATCACTTTATGAATTGCCTCTGTATTTCACCCAGGAATAGACACTTATTCTTATTTAAGTAAATTGATTGATACTAATGCTAAATTTACCTCTGTCTCATTTCTCACTGCCTACAGAGAATATCGTCAGTGGCACATCTTACCCCCACCCTCCATATATACTTCTCTAAATACTCTTGTAATGCTTAACTAAACATAACACAGTGCCCTCAGTGTTTATTCTACTCTGCTGCCTGAAACCTTTGGAAAAGCACACTGCCACAGGGATGGTAAAGTATATTCCCCCTTTCTGTCAAACGGCTAAACCCCCTGCATTCCAGCAGCTCTTATCAGAGTATCGTAAATAGAAGAGCGGCTCACGTAAAGTCCACGGATCAGGGGGTCATGGCTTAGACCACAATGAGAAAGAGATGTTTCGAGCAAGTTAAAAACAATGGTGTGAAATCTTTACATCACAGAATTAACACCACAAAACTAAAATTGTACAGCCTGCCAAATCTACAGTGGGAAAAATGGCATGTAAACAGTTTTAATTCAGAAATTGCTAGTATGGAAGCTTGTTTCCACAAGATTAAAAAAAAAAAAAAAAACTTTTCTCACAATTGCAAGTTTGTATTTTACAATTTTTACTTTTTTTCTCAGAATTGTGAAATGTAAACTCGGAATTACAACTTTTTTCCTCAGAATTCCAAGTTTACATCTCGCAGCTCACAATTTATTATTATTATTTTTTTTTTTCAAAAATTTATTTAAAAAAAAAAAAATTTTTTCAATTTATTTTTTATTCCATATTCACTATGGAATAAAGATAATAGTGAATTTTTATCTATATTATCTATAATAGTGAATATTTATATCTTGCAGCTGTCAGATATAAACTCCTAATTCAGATTTTAGTTATTATTCCAGTTTTATATCTTGAGTTAACGTCTTCCAATTTTGACTTTTTTTCAGAATTGTGTTTATATCTCTCAATTCTGACATTTTTTCCCAGAATTGCAAGAAAAAAGTCAGAATTCTGAGAAATAACCTCAGAATTGTGAGAAAAAAGTCTGAGTTGTGAGATATAGTTCCAATTACATTTATTTTTCATCCTGTGACAGAAACAAGCTTCCATATGCAAGTAAATCACAAATAATTATAAAGAAACGCAAGTAACACGTTGAATTAAACACAAATCTTGAAGTAAAAAGCCTAAAATGATCATATTTTCATATTTATTTATTTTTGGGGGAGAAAGGTTTTCATCTGCTGGTTTTGCGGGGTCAGTTTAACATACTGTGTGTATTGTACAATCTGCAGGCATTGTAATGGTTTTCAAAATACTGCGACAAGTGTATACAAAATATTGTATACACAGTGTCGTAATTGATGTATCCGGTTTGTGTCTCAGCAAACCACACAACAGTTCTGATGAATGTAGGCTGTTAATAGAGAAAGCAGCTTGCTGAGTGTGAGAAAAGGCTGTTTTTTGGCAGCTCTGAAAAGCCTTGGGGAAATAAATCCTGTCTGCCATTAATGCAACCTGTTTGTGTTTGACAAAGCACTCCTGATCCATCTCAAATCCTCTCTGTACAGAAATGAATACTGCATACACATCCGTAAAGGTTATGCAATTTGTTTAGTCTTTTGCTATATGTGTGGTTGCTATTTAAAATGAAATCTCTGTCATTATTTACTCATTAAACTACTTATTTTGTGTTCCACGGGAGAAAGACAGTCGTAGGGGTTTGACATGATGGGTAAACAGTGACTAAAGTTTAATTTTTAGTTGAACTAAGCTGTTTCTGAATCATTTTAGTCAAATTCTGAACAGACACGTTTGTGTTTGTGGATAAACACAGTCGGCTAGTTTTCAGTATTTGAATTGGTACATTGCTTCATTGTTTACAGTAAACAAACTACAGTTTTCTTTCTAAATTATAGTTGGTTTGCAGCACCTTTACAGATATCCGGTCATATTGCTGTGTATCACAATGAATGTCAACAGGTCAAATGTTTAATTAGGCAGCCTGGGTGCCCTCAACCCTCCCTTCCTCCCTTCCTCCCTTCCTCCCTTCCTCCCTTCTCCTGTCCCATCATCCATCCACAATCCCACAGCACCTCTGGAAGAAACAATAAACTTTCATCTGGAACCCTGACAACATTCCAGCTTATAAAAGTCACAGTAAACTATTTCTCTATAAAGACAACAGCGCATGAAGGTGCAACAAATTGCTAAGATGTTGAAAAACGTGCTGAGTTAATTATTTTATTTAAAAAAATAATAATAATTGGGAACGATGCGAAATACGTACCAATAAGTACATATCACTGCAGTTTCCAACAGAAATAAACACTAGAGGCGATAAAACAGCAAGCACTTGTAATCGGTTTTGTACAAAGTTATGATTACAGCTCCATATGTTTCGCTTTCCGAATGCGACAAGCTTGATCGGTAGCTCAGCTGACACAGAATTGGACTTAGGATGTGGAATCTTTGGGTACGAACCCTGTCAAAAACATGACTCACAATGAAAGAGCTGAGAGATTGAATGATTGTGATTTTATGTCACATTCTCTTTTGTTCATACTATCGGGTAGGTTTAGCTGGTACGTTATTTTAAAATGCCACAGTTATAGCGCCACTCAATGGATATTTCAACTTAGAACTGCGGTGAAGCCTACAAAACCAACATCACATAAAACGTACCATATGTACGTTCATCTGTTCCGAGGAAAAAAACGAACACTCTTTTAGCACCACCCAGTGGACATTTCACATCGAATATGTCACGAAACGTACATGGCGGTACGTTTTTCGCGTCTTGCAAAAAAGTTCCCACAGGTACGTTTTCGTCATGAGATCATGAACATGCGTGTAAACAGGTGAACTGCAAAAAATAAAAACTTTTATAATAATAATAATAATAATAATGATAATAATACAATTTTTGAAATAAATAAAACACAAAAATACAAGAAAATTCTATTTCAGTCTTTGTGGTTCAATATTCAGATTTTTCCAGACTTTTCTAGTTTATATCTTGTGTTTTAACACAATTTTGACTTTTTTCCCTTGGAATTTTGACTTTTTTTTTCTCAGAATTGTGAGTTTATATTTCTTAATTCTCACTTTCAGAATTGCAAGAAAAAAGTCTGAATTGTGGGATAAATAGTCGCAATTATTTTTTTGGTATGGTTTTACTTGCCATTTATTTTTTGTTCATTTATTGTACTAGTTTACTAGTGAATTGGGGGAATATTCATTCTGTTTAATTTATATATTCATATTGTTGCTCCACAAAACCATTTTAAACTATTAAAGTTGTGTTAAACTTTTAAAAATGTGATTTTATTTTTTTATTTTTTTATTTTATGATTAAAAATTATTTAAAAATAAAAATAATTATAATAAAAATTCATAAAAATATAGTTTAAAAGGAAATTATTACCAGTTAAAAGACCTAAGATATAGTTTCCTTCATGTATATGTAAAGTTTAACCTAAAATCTTAATGTTCAATGTCAACTACCCCAATACAGACAAAAAAAAAAAAAAAAAAATCATATCCTCCCATAACAAATGATGACAGGCTCTTAAAGAACACAACATGGCATTGAAATATAGGCTG
This sequence comes from Spinibarbus caldwelli, assembly GCA_039654775.1. Lineage (NCBI taxonomy): Eukaryota > Metazoa > Chordata > Actinopteri > Cypriniformes > Cyprinidae > Spinibarbus > Spinibarbus caldwelli. The sequence goes on along the minus strand of CM077265.1, from coordinate 18,680,357 downwards.
TAACATCATATAGTGCATTAAATATGAATCATGAATCCCCTTCATTTCAAACAAGGATATCCCATGTTGTATCATTACCCATAAAACTGACATTAGCAATTGCGAAAGAACAAAGAAAACAAAACATACGCCCATCATCACACCTGAGATCCCATCTTCAAGATATAATTTGATGCGAAAGTCTGGCACACAAAGTCCTCACCTCAGGAGGTTCTGCAAGCCTTGCTTGCTGGAGCTTCGTCTCATAATTGCACTTGACATCGTTCTTTCTTCTCCGAGACTGGAATTCTTGGAAGTTTTGTATTCCGTGGAATCTGATTCACAAACGCTGACACTCTTTCCTCGGACGCTCAGCTTTTGAGGAGAGACCCACACGGCACTCTGTCTGGTTTAAGAGACTGGCTTTAGTCACACTCTGTCCCCTCCTCCTCCTCTCCTCCCTCTGTTTTTTTTTTTTTTTCTCTTTCCTGCATGTGGTTCTCATTGAGAGAGCTCAGACCATAACCTAACATCTTTTCCCCCTCCTTTTCCTTCTTTTCCAGGGTCATGTGGCTGTCCCAGGGGAAAATGTAAGTTGATACCCCCCACCCCCTGCTATGAATCCAGCCCCCCACAAGACCCCCGTCCCAAACCCAGAAATCAGTCTTTCTTTTACTGTGTTTACATTGGTAACAAAGCTCTCAGACATGCTTACAAACAAACTTAATCAAGCATTTTGATACTTCCCATTGTTTGTCTCATATACCTGCAAGTATCAGTCATACTTGACGACAATTACACTACCATTCAACAGGTTTTTTTTAAAAGAAATAAATTAATATGTTTATTTAAGCAAGGCTGCATTAAATTTATCAAAAGTGACAGTAAAGATATTTATAATGTTACAAGGAAATTCTATTTCAAATAAATGCTGTTCTTTTGAACTTTGTTTTCATCAAACCTGATGAGAAAAATGGTGATGGTTTCCATAAAAATATTAAGTGGTTTGTTTTCAACATTGATAATAGGTTTCTTGAGCAGCAATTCAGCATATTAGAATGATTTCTGAAGGATCATGTGACACTGAAGACTGGAGTAATGATGCTGAAAATTCAGCTTTGATCACAGGAATAAATTACATTTTAAAATATATTCAATTAAAAAAAAAAAAAACATTATTTTAATTGGTAATAATATTTCACAATATTGCTGTTTTTACTGTATGTTTGATGAAATATTACAGCCTTGGTGAGCAGAAGAGACTTCTTTCAAAAATATTACAAAATCTGACCAACCCCAAACTTTTGAATGGTAGTGTATGTATTTCTTTAAATTTGGCCACTTCATGTATTTACATTACATTTATATTTATGATTTATGTTTTTCTATATCCAAAGCGACAGTAGATTAACAAAAGAAATTTGTCATGGAGGTACATCTTGACTTTAATGACTTTAATTTATAGATTTAATTGTTTTACCCTTGTTCCAGACCCAGACTTTCAAACAAAAATAAATATTTAGGACAAATGCTTATATGAAAAGACAAAGCATTAGAAGTTTTGTTCAAACATGTTTAAAATGTAATTTCCATCACTGTCGTCTGAATACCACCACAGAATACTGTTAAAAACCAAAAATAATATGTGGTAGAAGTGACATTGTGGCAGAAATAGTCATTATTTCAAAATAAAATAAAATTAAATTAAATTAAATTGAATTATATATATATATATATATATATATATATATATATATATATATATATATATATATATATATATATATATATATAAAAGATAAATAGAAATATTAAGCACATCATAAAATGATTAAAACTCAAATTAATATTAAAATGAAAACTAAAAATAAGCTAATCCAAACCACTTATAAATACTAAAAGAGCATATATAAATAATACTAAAATTACACTGATACCTTTAATTCTAAATATATTAGCTACCATTAATATTGCACATATATATATATATATATATATATATATATATATATATATATATATATATATATTTGTTAATGATCTAAAAATGGTGAAAACACAAAAAAATGATGACCAATCACAGCACATAAATATTAGATTTCCCTAAAACATTCATTCATCTTATTAAACCCTATACTCCATAAACAAAATATTGCTTGATACCTAAATATAATTAAAGGTGAAGTGTGTAATTTTTCCATTGATTGGAAAGCAGACTGTCTTCATCAGTGTTATGTTGGGTCTCTCAAACAAACAGTTTTGTGTTTTGTAACCACCAGAGACCAGATTTGCTTTTAATTCTCAAACTCAGCAACTGAAGCTAATCAGCTTGTTTCTCATTTGCTCAAAGCAGATTTCCGTATCAACATGTTTACACCGTCTCTAGTCTCATTTTTCACCACACACAGGCACATTCACACACATAAACACACGGCTGTCTCGATCCACTGCAGCAACAGCCTCGTTAACCCGGTTACTATGGTAAATTATACAGCATTCAGGACTGTAGACTGTTTGGGTCTCTCTCCAGACAATACCGGCACTCAGCACTGCAGTCCACAGCTCTTTACTGAGCCTTGTTTAACAGCCCTCGCTTGAACACTGGCCCACCGGCCCACACAGAGAAACTGAAGTCCTTCTGTTGAGTTACAGCAGTAGTTTCTGTTTGAGCTTCACTTACAGATTTAGTTGCCTTGATGATATTTGTAAAGGAATAGTAAAAGGAATATCTATCTATCTATCTATCTATCTATCTATCTATCTATCTATCTATCTATCTATCTATCTGTCTATCCATCCATCCATCCATCCATCATTCTGAGAGGAAGCTCAAGAGTCTGATTTTTACCCCCAATTCAGATTAAAGTTTAATATTAAAAGTGAATCATAATAATGGAAATGTTAACGATATTAATGATAGCTAATATATTATATATCTAGAATTAAATGTATTTTAGTATTATTTATATATGCTCTTTTAGTACTTATAAGTGTTTTGGATTAGCTTATTTTTAGTTTTCATTTTAATATTAGTTTGAGTTTTAATCATTTTATGATGGCTTAATATTTCTATTTATCTTTCATTTATTCATTTAAGTTTTAGATGAAGTAAACTTGTATTTCTAGTTTTTGGGGGGTTTGTATTTATTAGTATTTTAACTTTTTTTTAACAACTTTTTAGCAAGTTTTTACATTTTTGATCTAATGTTTATTTTTATTTTATTTCAGTTGACAAAAACTATTTTTTAATAGTTTGCTTTTGTAATTTTCAGTAGTATTTCATCTATTTTTTTTAAAATTCTTCTAATATTTATACTTTGTTATTTCAGCCTCATTTCAGTTAACAAAAATGATTTTGAATACTTTTGTCATTTTCATTAGTGTTTCTAATATTTTTTATTTTTTTATTTTTTTATTTTATTTTAGTTTTAGTAATTTTAGTATCTTTAAAAAATATTTTTTTTATCTAATATTTATACTTTGTTATTTCAGCCTCATTTCAATTAACAAAAATGATTTTGAATACTTTTCTTTTGTTATTTTCATTAGTGTTTCTAATATTTTTTTATTTTTATTTTTTATTTTATTTTAGTTTTAGTAATTTTAGTATTTCAACTTAAAAAAAATTATTCATCTAATATTTATACTTTGTTATTTCAGCTTTATTTCAGTTAACAAAAAATATTATTAATAGTTAGCTTTTGCCATTTTTTATATTTATAATTATCTTTCATTTATTTTCATTTAAGTTTTTTTTAAATCAATTTTTTTTTATTGTTTACATTATTTCAGTAATTATTTTCATATATACACACATATATACATTTCTAGTTTGATGCTGCATGAAGGAGTTTTGGGGTTTTCAGCTGCTGGGGTTGACAAAACCGGTTGGGAAACTCTGCAGTCTAGACCATGACAGCTTCAGTGGGTGAATCATCTGATAGTGAATGTGATTGCGAGTAAGTCAAAGCATATAAGGAAGAACTCACACTTACAGATCTCCATTAGTGCTCTAAACACGACATCAGAGATTGGCACAAATGCATCAAAATGTATTTAAAATAAAAATACAAAATACTGTGTGGAAAAATGTATTTAAATACAAATACAAAATACTGTGTGGGAAAATGTATTTAAATACAAATACAGTATTTTGTATTTTGAAAATACACAAAATACATGTGAAATTGGCCATCCAGTGAAGTAACACTATTAAGGGCTCTTTACACCAAGAAAGATAATTATAAAGATAACTATATTAGTGTATTCTAAGTATACAATGCAGTTGTGTCATCTTGTCACTTTAAATGCTCAAGCTCTTTAAAGCAGAAATGATTCTGATTGGCTGTCAGTGTTTTTATCATTCATCATTTTTTGTGCTGTTATGGTTATAGTTGTGGTGTGCTATCTGCTATTCACTTGGATTTAGGATGTACTCACACGAGAGGATCTGATCCATGCTTGAGCACGATTGACCCCCAAAGTCCAGTTCATTTCACAGGTGTGACTGCTCTGTACCGTGTCCGGTGTGGTCCGTTTAACCATGACCTGGTCCGCTTGAAGAGGTGGCTCAGGTGCGGTACACATATAGTGTGACCTCTAACCGCGCCGGAGCATGGAACAGTTAATTTACTATTTTTGTGTGCGCTATTGTTATCATTATGACAGCAAAAATCTTTATTACTACTTGGATATCACACTTTTCAATTAATTTAATTTGATTACATTTAGATTTAGAATGTGTCTAGTTCTCATCTTATTGATGAACAGGTAATGTAGTTTGTGAGTAAAGCTGTAAATTCCAGCATTATCCTCAGCTGCCTCTGTAATAATCCTCTGATATCTGATTGTTAGCGAAAGGAAAATCACGCTTGGGTTTTAGTACAAGGCAACTGTGCCTAGTGAGAGTATGCCCTAGAACAATTTTTTGAATTTTATATCTTTATTATTAGCATTATAGTTATCTTTGTTTTGTGATACACACACACAGAAAGCTGCTTATTATTCATTTATCCATGTTTCTTTATCACTCTGATGTGTCAATAGCTCCTGCCCACTAAAAGCTCCACAGATATATTTGCATACCACAACAATATATAAATGATATAGAAAAAGTTCAATCGATTTACACTTTATATCATTGCCAACACATATATTGTCGTATGGGCATAGCAACCAGTAATGCTTAAAGTTTAATGAACACATTTGACTAGCTAGGTGATAAAAACCAAAATCTGACCTATATATATATATATATATATATATATATATATATATAAAGACTGACTAGTGCTAATGGTATGTTTCCCTTGCTAGTGCTCTTTTTTTCCTTCATGCTTAGTGCTAATCTGAATGGTGTTTCATTTTAACCTTAATCAAGAAGTACAACCGGCCATGACATCCTCACTTTATCTTATGCTGCCTTCACAGGCAATCAATTTTTTATTCATTTATTTTTTGTAAATATGAGTTTTCTAGTTGGAAATTGGACATGATTGCCTTTGTCATATTTTCTACTGGGAAACCCTGTGATATTTTTTATACCCAAGTTTCTGAGTTGTGCAGGTCATAAACATGGTGGAGGGGAAAACAGTTGCTGCTGGGACAGGGTTTTTTTTTTTACCCCACAAAAGCAAGATCACCTTGTTTTAATATTAAAATCATGCACATCGTAGTGCAATAATCATTTCAAGCATTTTGTATGTTTTATACACAGCAAAACAGCATGTATTTGACTGAAAATCCAGAATCATCAACAAGCTAACTATATAGATAGCTCTGTGAATGTTTATATGGTTGTCAACGAATGGGATGCTACATTTTATTCAAAATTAAATACATTAAATATCTACAATTTTGGTTTTAATAAGATTTTTCCCAGGAGACCTGGCATCCTCCATGATTCCTGTTCTTTCCAACAGCACTTGAATACGACAAGCTTGTTATCAGACTACTGGAATTCTGAAAACTTGCTTACCCAATTCTAGATTGAGTCATACAGCTGCACCTCACATGAATGAAAGTGGCATGTTTGAACTAGTTGATACAGGAAATCAGCAGTCTAATAAAGAGGTTGATTGGCAAAAAGTATTTTATGTATTTTGAAAATACAAAAAATACTAAGATTAAATGTATTTAAATACAAAATACATTTGATTTTTTTTCAAAGGTATTTAAATACAAAATAGTATTTTGTATTTCAAATACGTATTTTTAATACATGTATTTGAAATACTGCCCATCCCTGCACGACATGCTTTCCAAAGAATGCCTTTCTGATTAATATCTCTTCATTGGAAGAAAACAAAAAAAAGAAAAAGAAAAAAAAAATTGTTTCACCTCGACAGTAATGAAATTAAATGGAGAACAAATTGAGACTTTTGCTGAAAAAAAAAAAACTTAAAATTCTAACTTTTTTCTGTAGTTTGTTTTTATGTCAGTGTTAAATATTGTATTTGCATATGTACTGTATGTAGTGACATCAACAGAAATCAACACACAGAATGACACAGAAGTTAGGATGGTTTCCAGGATGTTGGCCAAGATCCTGTCAAACATGTCAATACTGTCTTACACCAGCACAGCTGTGCTAATAACAGTTCAACTCACAGACTCATAAAAATGAGTCATGTTACGCGAAACATGAAATCACTCTTTGACGAAAAAAGCTCAGAGGCCAATAGTAAAGTTGTGGGGGGAGAAATCAAGTCATTTGCAGCCCTCAATTGAACTTGTGAGATGGAAACATACACTGTGTCTGTACTACATTTGATGACAAACCTATTTTGCAAGCATGAAATTTGGAATTGCAGGTATTATATACAATATTTAGTTCTAGTCCTCGAATTGTCTGTGCATTTGTGATGGGGATTTTTCAGTGATTCTTTCTACAGGTTACGCCTATGCCAGGATATTATCATGCCAAGTGACGACAAGTGACTGTCTTATGAGCGAGACATCTGAATCATTAACCCAACTGATTCATAAAACGCTGATTCATTCAGGAGAGAAATGTGACAGTATGAGTGAGTCATTGAATTAGTTGTTCAACCAATTTGTTAAAAAACACTGATTCATTCATGAATCAAACACCACTGTTGTGAGTTGCCGCAATTCAAATTTTGCCTTATTTTGCAACTATTTTTGATCGCACAGCAAAAATTGAAAAACCCAACTAGCTGTACATCTTAATATTAATTTCTTGTCTACAGAAATGTTTTATGAAAGCTTTTAGAATTTGTGATACATGGATATCTCAAAAATATAGAATATTAAAAGAATACCTCACCGAAAAAATGAAAACTTTTTGTTTCTCTGCAACATATTTGGAAAAATTTAGCATTACATCACTTGCTCACCAATGGATCCTCTGCAGTGAATGGGTGCCGTCAGAATAAGAAACAGCTGATAAAAACATCACAATAATCCACAAGTAATCCACACAACTCCAGTTCATCAATTAACGTCTTGTAAAGTGGAAAGCTGCATGTTTGTAACAAACAAATCCATCATTAGGCGCTGTAACTTTAAACCATTACTTCTGGCCAAAATATGAGTTCATAATTCATTATAACGCTTTCTTCAGTCCATCTTCTGTTGTCCTCTCACATCAAAATCCACCAACATATTTAGTTAGAACTGTTTTGGACTGTTATCACTTGCAAATGGTGCTGGATCTGTGCAAATTTATCTCCTAATTAAGACTTGTTCTTTAGAGAAAGCAATATTGTGATAGAGGACATTTTTTAGCCAGAAGCAATGGTTTGACCTCAACGGTGGACTTGTTTTTTACAAACATGTAGCTTTTCGCTTCAACAGATGTTTATTGATGGACTGGAGTGGTACAGATTACTTGTGGATTTTTGTGATGTTTTTATCAGCTATTTGGAGTCTTATTCTGGCGGCACCCATTCACTGCAGAGGATCCATTGGTGACCAATTGATGTAACGCTAAATTTCTCCAAATCTGTTCTAATTAAGAAACAAATTCATATACATTCAGAACGGCTTAAGGGTGAGTACGTTTTCAACAAATTTTCTTTTTTGGGTGAACTATTTCTTTAATTCCATGCATTGAGGCAAGAACTTGTACATGTTTTCTTACCATCCCATGCTCAGCATGATGTCTGGTTTTAGTGAAGTTGAAGCACACCAACAGCAGTCTGACATTAATAAACTGCTGCGTTGAAACCTTTGCGTCTCATAATCCTTACAGGGTATGTTAGAGACTTCAGCACCTGCAGCCATCTGCCTCCCTCTCCAAGATACAACTCCACAGAGAGAAATATTCAGAGAACTTAGTCTAGATTCTAAACCACAAACCATCCCTAGGAGAACACGCAGTGTAGTGCACTAAATTTACTCAGGACACCTATTTCAGTGATGTCTGCTCAGTAGTGAGAACACTGTATGTGTGGTATTCAAAATATATATACATATCTTATAGCACCTTTGAAGAATTGTAATAGAGCATCATACATTTTTGAGCTAGTGGTGCTATGGATTAGTGAAAGAGCTCACTGGGTATTTCTAGCTCGATCTTTCACTTTTTGGTTGTCTCTGATAAAAAGAAAATGCTAATGATCACAGGAAATAGACCCTGTCATTTCACAGGACTATGCGCTGACCTATGACTCACCATGGGAATGCAGAGTCCTGCACTCCCTCACACAAATACACACACACACAGCAAGAGTTTCAAGCCACTACCCACATTCCTGTTGTCTCCCACTTACACAGTCCTGCCCTCTCAAATACACAAAAACGCATAAACTAGTCTTTTGCATAGATTAATAAGCAACTACCTAGCAACCACTTAGAACACCTCTAGCAATACCCTAGCAATCATCTCAAATGTTTTAGAAGCTCCATAGCAACACCTTGGCAGTCATCAAGAACACCCTTTTCTTTGCACAGACAAGTATAAAAAATACTTTAAAAAGGCAAACATAATATTTACATATTTTAAATTACATGATGACATAATTATGATATAATTATGTTGCTCCATGTGCTTTAAATGTGGAGTTGTGGAGAGAATACGACAGGGCCCATAATAGAACCCTGGGGAACACCAATTAAAAATATGGTCTGGCCAGTTGTGTACTGCTTATCCAGACATTATGCTTTCACTTACAGATGGAGAAATTCAGGTAAAGATCATACTGAGATGGGAGAAACTTAAGGCAGAACAACCATCTCAGCAGGACGTTATCAGTCGGCTCTTTATGGTGGAGTGTAATTACTTTACTTTTAACTAATTACTTTTATAGCACCCTGAGAGCAAGAGGAAAACATTCTATGCCCTGATGAGACAAGAATTGAGGTCTTCAGGGTAAGAGATGACTCAGAAGACTATATTACTCTTTCCATTGCTCACAGGTCCCAGTCCTGCCATAAATTCTAAGGTCAGAGAGATTTGTGGCACTGCCCTGTGAAGTGTCCATTCCTGTCGAAGTGCTTTACTAGCAACAACTGTTTATTCTTGCTAATGCAGTTATATATTTTGACATAAAAAATGTTTGATACATGAAATAACTTGTTTTGGTGACAAAATAATTTACATTCCCTATTATTGTTTGGCTTTTTATCTCATGTTTTTTTTTTTTTTTTTTTTAATCTCAAGTTTTCAATATATGCTTGAGATATTAACCAATTCTTCTGGTAAAAGAAACTGTTCGTGATCATTCACTGATCAAGATTATAGCTTGTAGATATGAGGCCAAAAATAAAGAAAATAAATTTTAAAATCTGCCACTCATTTCATTACTGGTAAGCCATGCAAACTATAATAATTCTGTCATGATTCTTAAGACTTTTATTTGTTAATATTTTAGTTACCAAAAAAAAGTTCTTCTTTCAAATCTAGACCAAAATGTAAATAAAATTACTAATAAAAAAATCCACAATCTACAAATGTCATTGTCACAATACATTTCTCAGCAGAAAAAAAGAACAATCATTTTTGCCTCTGAAGCACTTGTTTTCTTTAATTATAGATTACTCTTACACTCCAATTAGTAATTATGTATTTTTATAGATATTTATAGGTTTAAATATTAAAGTATTTAATGGACAAAATTGGTGATTTGGTTTTCTGAGCTACTAAGCAATTCCTGTAGTAGCTCAATGACTCATTTACTGTCTTGAGTTCACTGAAATCATATATTAGAGGACTGATGTTTGCTTTGATATCATATAGTTAATTCTGAAGGAATTCTACATTTTTAAGCTATTTGTTTTCTCTATATACTGTAGGTAAGATGGTTCTTCATCTGGTTTCGTTTTAAGATTCTGGCAACAATATTTTCAAAAGGTTGCAATCTTTTACACATTCAGACACCAACTCACAAACTGACATCAACAGAACACATTGTCAAAGTATCGAGATTGGAGATCTGCACGGTGATGCAACGGAAAAACAAAAACTTTTATGTTCACTCATTACTGTGACACAAGAATTCAAACACTTTTGAACAACTATTGTTTTGATTCACAGTACCTAGTGTTTTACCTTAGAAGGTAAAGAACTGTAAAACAGACCTCAGTAGTTACCTGTTTATTATAATCCCTTGATAATGCACAATAAAACCAGCTAGCTAGTTGTTGCCATTTATTTATAGATTAATGAAATACACACACCAGAAATTTCCTAACCTCATAAGCATGTTTTTAACACTAGGAGATGAAGATTCGCTGGTATTTGAAGTGACCTTCTGTATATTTTTATTATAGGGACAATCAGTCTGGGGTTAGTTGTCTTGCTCGAGGCCTGGACTGGAAATTCTAATGGTTTCCAATAAAAATACCATCACAAACATTACACACCATCAACTTTTAACCAGTAAAACCATTAAAAAATAGTTCCCTGTAGTGTGTTTTGGGACATATTCCATTAGGATGTAGTGGTTTTAACAAGCCACTAATAAAAGGCAAACAATTACCAGTGGAGAGCAACGGGCATCATTACAGTTAACCAGTACAATTCCTATTATAACCAGTAAAACCATTACAAATTCTGTGAAAGTTTCTATTGTTTTTTTGTTGTTGTTTTTTTTTTTTTTGTTGTTGTTGTTTGTTTGTTTTTTGACACCAAAAGTGAAATGTATAAGCTGTACACAGTACATGTATACGTTATGTTTTTTCTAAAGTCATTTTGCTCATTAACATGGCTGAATTGTATCATCGAATTAAAGACATTGGTTAAACTACAAGCTTATGTAAAGCATGTTTGGAATAACTTGTGTTATGCACTTTATCAATTAAGCTCGCTATGGTTTGTCTATAAAATGCCTCTTTTACCACAGTAAAGTAGTGATGTAACAGTGGTGGTTTTCCGTGCACAAAGAACAGACTCGACTAATCTATAATGAAATTCATAGTCGATTATAATCTTTATCGGTTATTAATATGATTCAGTTATTGATAATTAGTCACATTCAGGGTATAACACTTACTGTTATCTCAGAAAAAAAAAAAAAAACATTCATTTGCGCAAAAACAATTTTTGTTATGATTTTTGTACCTGTTTTAATTTGTTTGTTGTCTTAACAATCGTAGTCCATTTCATTTTCTTTGTTTCTAGTATTGCCTCAATGTAAAGCTCTATAGCACAAAGGCAAAGCACCATGTCCCGACAAACTAATGTCCCCACTATGAGGAATTGAGTTTCCAGAGGTTGTTAACCCTGCTGTGTTTTGGGAATAGGAACAGCATGCAGCACATACCAACAGACTGAGATAACAGCTCAAAGGTGATACTTTTTTTCTAATAGGGTAATCACATGCCATGTGGTTCACTTCTTACAAGTGGGCAATTGGGTGCAAATGGGGTTGACGTCAGTGGATGTTTACAACAAGCTTTCATTTGCTTGCTGATCAAGGCCAAGGCCAAACCTGTGTAAGAAAATTGACAATTCAAAAGCCAGTATTTTGATGAAAGAATAAAAACAACCATATTTGGCTCGATGGAAGAGAAGAAGAGAGCATGTTAGGTCATGGGGCTGGGTATATTCATTGTCAGATCCAGGAGGTTTGATGAGAAACATACGTTATAGTTCTTGGTGTAGCAAGGTGGCAAGCATAGATGTTTTTAATTACATTTTGTTCTAATTTACACATATGTGTACCTCAAAAATGACTTTTTGAAATGACAGTGTGCTTTCAAAAAATAAAATAAAATAGAAAATCCTATTTTTCATGTGTTTGCTTGTCCAGTTGGAAATATGTTAACCCAACTAGGCAAAGAAATTAATAATGACTTGGATTCCCATCATAGGACATACATACATAAAATAAGTTTTAAAAATGTCCCATGACATCTCAATCCCATCATTCTTTTCTCAGACCCTCCCTGAATGCCCTCAAGTGTTTGTCATTCTTTAATACCCCAGTTTAAACCATAAAATATATTAATAGTCTGAGACTCAGTCTGAGGAAACAAATGTATTTGTTTTCATATCTAGGAATAAAATGATTTGAAGCAAAAAGAAAAAAAAAAGATCATGTACATTATGTATTTTAAAGTTTTTTTAATAATAATTTTTAAAATGTAGTTAATTATAATTAATAATTAATAACAATTAATTTAAGTTTAATTAATATTTTATAACTAGTGTTTCCTCACAGCCATGATAAAAGTTACTACCAATTTTGTTGGTAGCTACCAGAGAGGGTATCAGCTTTACATTGTTAACTATTATCCAACTGTCTAAAAATTAATAAATTTCTTTATTTATTTATTTATTTATAAAGGCATCAAAACTTCAGACAGCAGAAGAAAAAAAAATGGATATCAAAATTCTGTGTTTTTGTTAAAAACATTATAGAAAGTGATGATCACACTTCATTTCTTAAAAAGAAAGAAAGAAAGAAAAAAAAGTTACTATTGCCGCCAGTCTCCTTTCTGCTCTGTCATTTGTACTAATCTTGTATCAGTTCCTATATGTGGTAAAGAAAACACAAATATATGACTTCATCTGCCCTCTAATGGCCAAATACACAAACACCAGATGAGACCCAGGCACATTCTTGTTGTGCTGATGTAATCACAGTCCCTCTTTCCATGGGAACAGAAATGCAATATCCACAAGCAAGACACAAGGTGACATTCTCATGGTCTGGACGATGGCACACTGAGGACTGCACAGAAATATTCTGGATTTGGAATAATCAGGTTTTGCATTAACATGGATTCACCTCTGACACTGAATTTCCAGTGAATGACCAGATGGTGGTAGAGTTGACCAGCAGTCCAGTGGAAGCTGAAACCAACAGCCAACAGCAACAATACTGCTCATTTGCTCTCTTAAAAAAAATAAATAAATAAAAAAATACATTAATGGTGTAAATATGAAATCTAAACCCAACATTTTTTACATTTTCTGATATAAATGTGAGACAATTTACCACTATTGCTTGCATGTGGTTGCTAATGTTTTGTAAGTGTAAACTGTCTGGTAACCTAAAAATAAGTCATGAAGTCAAAAATCAAAAATAAATATGCAACCTGAATACATTTAGTTTGTCCAAAGACATTCACTTCAATGGCCAAGTAAGGCAGAAATAGTTCTTCTCCGATCTCGTGAGAAAACTTAAGTGTTTTGCATTTTAGCCAATTGATAGTGTATGATTTGAGTCATACAAAAAATATATATGATGGTCTCAATGTTCAATAAAATATTTTAATCACCTATTTTATTGTCCCTTAAGGTAAATTGATAGCATAGAGATCATGTGTATAAGCCAACAACCAAGAACAATAACTATATTATCTTCCACGTTAACACATTTTGGAAAAATATCATTCTGTTTATTATAAGCATGCACAGCCGTTATGTCGTCTGCCACTTTAAATGCTTAAGCTCTTTAATTTCAGGTGGAAAAAAATGTTCTGAAAGTGCTTTAGTTAATCATAATTATGACATAATATGTTGTAATTATGGAATAAAGATTAATAACAAGGTCAAAATTAAGTCTTAAAAAGCTGAAATTATGAGATAAAAAGTCATTCATCAAATTCAAATGTCTTACAAAATTTGACACACAAAGTCAAAATTCTGAGACAAGTCATAATTATGACAAAAACTTTAAAATATGAGATGGAAAATCATAATTATGACAAACAGTTGAAATTATAACACTGGGTCATAATGATTTGATTAAAAAGTCTAAATTTTGAGATAAAAAGTGAAATATAAAATTCAAAAGTCAATTTGGACATAAACTTTCAAAATTTGATAAACGATGTTGAAATTACGATAGAACTCATGTTTATGACAAAAAGTTTAAATTATGAGATGAAAAGTCATAATTATTGACAAACGTTCAAAATTACATTATGAGTCATAATGATGAGTCATGATGAGATTAAAAAGTTGAAAGTTTGAGGTAAAAGTCATAGTCTCAGAAAGTTAAAATTATGAGGTAAAAAGTCAATTATCAAATTCAAATGTCAATTTGGACATAAACTAAAATTTGCGATACAAAGTCGGAATTATGAGATAAGTCATGTTTATGACAAAAAGTTTTAAGTATGAGATGAAAAGTCATAACTATGATAAACATTTGAAATTATACAATACTGAGTTATAATGATAAGATTAAAAGTCAAAATTATGACAAGTCAATTATGAGATAAGTCGAAATTATTACAAAACAGGTCAACATTCTGAGATAATTAATTTAATATGAGATTTTAAAAAAAACTGACAAAAAAATTGCAACTTTTCATTTGGCAGGAATAGGCTCCCATATCTGTCATTATCATTATACTGTAGTTGTTGTGTGGACTTCACAATTCTCATTGAGTGATTATTGAAGTTTTACCACAATGCGACCTTAACAATCTGCAGCACTGCAAAACTATCTGAGATAGTCCTGTGTTAAACCCTGGCTTGTGCATGTTGGTTGTATGTGCCAGTTAAAAGCAGCTCTTTCTCATAAGTTCATGTGACAGAGAAAGGCCAGAGATCGCAGATGGGTCATGACATTACTGACATCATAATGTGTCACAGCAGTGCCTGGAACAGGACCCCATTAGCCATTGAAAACTCTTACCATTCATACCATTTGCATTTGATTCTAATGCAATATCTAGAGGGGTAAAAAATAATAATAATAAATGATGACAGCTCTAATAATATGTATGTAAATGGTAGTTTTTAACTTGAAATTCAATCTCCTAAATGGACCCAAAGGACACCAGATCTCATGGTGGCAGTTTTCCAAATGTTATAACCCTTGTTTTAGGTTTCAGGTTGTCTTTCTAAGTGCCTGTGGAAATTATGTGCCCTCAACATAGTTTGGCATCTTCTTGCATTTGGTGCAGCAGGGTCATGAGATATACTTAGCAAGTCAGCTCCTCGCAGTTCAACACTAGAGCTCCTTGGAGAAATCTAAGAGGGTCCCTGAACATGGCCGGACCACACAAGCTATTAAATCCAGGCCGGCCTGACCTTACATGGAGGCGATGAGAGTCCTGGATCCAGAAAGAGGAGCCGATGGGTGGGCTGGTTGTGAAAGTGCAAACCTGAAATGGTTCAGGGTCCTGTAGTGAAAGTGCTGGGGGTTCCTGTGTTGTCTTTGTGAAAAATGAAATGGTCAGGCCCAATATATTTGTTGGTAGGAACAGCTGGGATGATTGAGATGGATAGTTTATTTTTTAAAATATAAATATTTGCTGGAAGTTCTCGTTAAAATGTGTCAGGTTTTACAAAGGACTACAAAATAATATACCCACTAATAATACTAAAACAAAGCATACTTTGTTATATTATTTCATACATTTAAAATGTTTATAATCAGTCACAAAATCATGAGATATTCTGAAATTATGAGGTAAGTCAAAATTATGACAAAAAGTTTAAATTATGAGATGAAAAGTCATAATTATGACATTCGAAATTATATAATACTGAGTCATAATGATTTGATTAAAAAGTCTAAATTTTTAGATAAAAGTTGTAAGAGGCTTACAAAAAGTTGAAATTATCAGATAAAAAGTCAAATATCAAATTCAAAAGTCAATTTGGACATTCATTTTCAAAATTTGAGACACAAAGTTGAAATTATGAGAAGCCATAAGTATGACAAAAGGTTTAAATTATGAAATGTAAAGTCATAATTATGAGTCAAAATTTGAAATTATGATAAAAAGTCTACTATCCAATTCAAAGTCAATATGTCAAAGTCATAATGATACGATTAAAATTTTGAACTTTTGAGAGAAGTCTTAGTAGTCCCAAAAAGTTGAAATTATGAGATAAAAAGTCATCAAATTCAAAAGTCAATTCAGACATTAAAAAAATTGAGATACAAAGTTGAAATAAGTCAATAAAGTCATAAGTATGGCAAAAAGTTAAAATTATAAGATGAAAACTCATGATTATGACAAACAGTCAAAATTATATTAGTCATATATAGTCATGATTTGATTAAAAAGTTGAAATTTTGAGATAAAAGTCATAATAGTCCCAAAAAGTTGAAATTATGAATAATAATTATAAAATTATTATAAAAATTCAATTATCAAATTCAAGAGTCAATTTGGACTCCAAGTTCAAAGTTTGAGATACGAAGTTGAAATTGTGAGATAAGTCATGTTTATGACTAAAAGAAATTGAATTATGAGATGAAACGTTAATTTATAATCAGTTGCAGAATCAAGCATTATAAAAAATGATTGTTATTGATGTTACCAACCGTACCATGGTAATTCAATTTCATTGCAAGGTAATACGATGTAAATTCCATAGTTACCATCACAGTACCATGGTAGCAAAGTACTTTTTTAAGAATCATATTTGCCTATTAATAACCAGCTTCCTCAGCCATCAATGTTTTACACCCATAATTAGAGTATTTTCATTAATGTTTACAAAAGTGGAATGAACTAAGAAAAAATACTTTATGTACCACGCAATTACCATGTTTTATTGTTTGGGACATGGTACTGTAGTATTATCATGGTATTCTCAGGGCACCATGTAAATGAAATGGTACATGAATAAAGTACTGGAATCATTTAGTAGCATTTCATTAAAAAAAATACCATGGTTTTTTCGGGAGAAGCCGATTAGTCACCAGAAGAGACGGACGGCAGCGCGTAAGTGTTGTTGTAATACTTGTTGGTAGATCTGTTGTTTAAATTATTTACTTGCTGCTAGGAAGGAATACTTCGTTTCCTACCTATTTCTATTCTGCTTTTTCGTTGAGGTTGATATTTTTGATTGCACTTACTGGTAATTATAATAATTTGCGCCTCGGCTAAGAAGGAGCCTGTGTCATTTGCATTTGCTCCTTGCGCTAAGTGTTAGTTTGGTCTTGAGATATTAGCACTCCGTTGGGCTATTGGCTGGGCTAATCAGAAGCCGGCCACAGCTGTTTTCACTCTAGTCTGTTAAACTGTGTATTTATTTGATATCTGTGCGCTGACGCGGAAGCGTCGTGTTCAGCCTCCTCGTGTGAAGACCGACGAGTGTAAAGACGAACGACTTTTTCCTGCGCGACTTTAACCGAGCAACGAACTTAAGTATCATTTCTATCTTCCCTCACACACTCTCCTTTTCTGTCCTCTTCCTTTCCACCTCTATCATGTGTTTCCAAACCATTCCGGTTATCTCTCAACCACGCTCTAACATCACACGCAGACGGCAACGTAATCCTGCTAACCTGCGCCCTATCTCTACATCTTCTACCGCACCTCTTTCTTTCTCTGTGGGTCTCTGGAACTGTCAGTCAGCGGTCAACAAAGCTGACTTCATTTCTGCTTTTTCTTTACAATCCACGCTCAGCATCTTGGGCTTGACTGAGACCTGGATTCGTCCAGAAGACTCAGCAACCCCAGCTGCTCTCTCTAACAATTTCTCTTTCTCTCACACACCACGTCAAGTTGGCCGGGGTGGGGGTACTGGATTGCTCATTTCAAAGAATTGGACATACTCAACCCACTCTCCCCTATGCAATTACAACTCATTTGAATGTCATGCGATTACTGTAACAGCTCCTATAAAACTCCAGATTGTGGTAATTTACCGTCCCCCTGGCTAAATTCTAGCCACCTTCCTAGAGGAGCTGGACGGGCTGCTGTCCTCTTTCATGGAGGTTGGCACTCCACTCTTAGTCTTTGGCGATTTCAACATTCATCTAGACAAGCCTTATGCTACAGACTTCCATTCACTCCTAGCTTCATTTGATCTCAAACGCCTTACCACTTCTAGCACGCACAAATCAGGCAACCAACTTGATTTAATTTACACACACAATTGCACTGCAGATAACATTCTGGTGCAACCACTACATATCTCTGACCATTTCTTCATTTCTTTTACATTACTTTTTGATACCCATGTGCCATCAACCCCCTTACCGGTTACTTTTAGACGAAACCTACGCTCCCTTTCTCCCTCACATCTTTCCTCTGTAGTATCCTCCTCTCTTCCCTCACCTACCCATTTCTCATCTCTGGATGTGAATGCAGCTACTGACACTCTATGCCAGACCTTAACCTCTTGTCTTGACGACATTTGTCCTCTCTCCTCCAGCCTAGCACGGGTTGCCCCTTCTAACCCCTGGTTATCCGAGGTTCTTCGTGAACATCGGACCAAACTCAGGGCAGCACAGAGAAAATGGAGCAAATCAAACGATCCGTCGGACCTGAGTAGGTATCAGTCCTTGCTCTCATCTTTCTCTGCTGAAGTCCACACTGCCAAATCCTCACATTTCCACGACAAGATCAACAGCGCTCCAGACATGCGTAACCTCTTCAGAACATTTAATTCTCTCCTCTGTCCCCCTCCACCACCTCCCACCACTTCTATAACAGCTGATGACTTTGCCACTTTTTTTACAGGCAAAACTAGAACAATCAGTAGTCAGTTCTCTCCTCCACACACACACGACCTCCAAGCAACCACATCCACTGCTAAAACTCCCATCTTCTCCTTCTGTCCACTCACTGAGGCAGAGGTATCCAAACTTCTCCTCTCCAGCCATCCTACAACATGTCCTCTAGACCCAATCCCATCACACCTTCTCCAAGCAATCTCTCCCACACTCTTACCAGCACTCACACACATCATCAACACATCTCTCCTCACAGGCATTTTCCCCACTGCGTTCAAGCAGGCTCGGGTAACCCCACTGCTCAAGAAACCTACATTAAACACTTCTCTTACTGAAAACTACAGACCTGTCTCTCTCCTTCCATTCATAGCGAAAACACTCGAACGAGTTGTCTTCAACCAGGTCTCATTGTTTCTTTCACAGAACAACAAACTGGATGCTAAACAGTCAGGTTTCAGGAGTGGCCATTCAACTGAGACGGCGCTACTCTCAGTCACTGAAGCCCTGCGAATTGCAAAAGCAGACTCCAAATCATCAGTCCTCATTCTGCTGGATCTATCTGCTGCGTTTGACACCGTTAATCATCAGATCCTCCTGTCTACCCTCTCATCTCTGGGCATCACTGGGATTCCACTTTGCTGGTTTGAATCCTATCTCACTGGCAGGTCTTTCAGGGTGGCCTGGGGAGGTGAGGTATCCAAAGCACATCAACTGGTCACTGGGGTTCCTCAGGGATCGGTTCTTGGACCCCTCCTCTTCTCCACATACACGACACCACTGGGTCCCATCATACAGGCACATGGCTTCTCCTACCATTGCTACGCTGATGACACACAGCTCTATCTCTCTTTTCAACCAGATGATCCAACAGTAGCTGCACGGATCTCAGGCTGCCTGGCGGACATCTCGGCATGGATGAAAGAACATCACCTACAGCTCAACCTGGCAAAGACTGAGCTTCTTGTCTTCCCTGCTACTCCAACCCTACAGCATGACTTCACGATTCAGTTAGGTTCATCAACAATTGCCCCATCAACTTCGGTCAGAAATCTCGGTGTAATCTTTGATGACCAATTGACCTTCAAAGAGCACATTGCAAAGACCGCTCGATCTTGCAGGTTTGCACTACACAACATCAGAAAGATCAGGCCCTTTCTGACAGAGCATGGTGCACAACTTCTTGTCCAGGCCCTTGTCATTTCTAGGCTGGACTACTGCAATGCTCTTCTGGCTGGACTTCCATCAAACACAATCAAACCTCTACAAATGATTCAGAATGCAGCGGCACGTCTGGTCTTCAATGAGCCCAAAAGAGCCCATGTTACACCTCTCTTTATCTCCTTGCACTGGCTACCAGTTGCAGCTCGGATCAAGTTCAAGACACTGATGCTTGCATATAGAACAACCACAGGCTCAGCACCCGCCTACTTCCACTCAATATTACGAATCTACACCCCCTCCAGAAGTCTGAGATCTGCTAGTGAGCGACGCCTCGTGGTACCATCACAGAGAGGCTCAAAATCACTCTCCAGAACATTCTCATTCACCATTCCTGGCTGGTGGAATGATCTTCCCACCCCTATCCGGAATGCTGGATCCCTACCAATCTTTAAGCAACAACTGAAAACTCATCTCTTTCAGCACTACTTGACTTCATCCTAAAAAAAATAAATAAATAAATAATTCTTTCTCTTTATTTATTCCTTTCCTTTCTAGCTTGTACTTATTTGAACAATGCCTGAGACTTGTTGTTACAAGCACTTCCTCTGTCTGATTGCCTCTTCTAGACGAATCACTTTATGTATTCCCCAATTGTAAGTCGCTTTGGATAAAAGCGTCTGCTAAATGACTAAATGTAAATGTAATGATACTATTCCTGTATTGTGGTGCTACTTCAGTCTAAGTTATTATTATAACTTTGTTATGCCTTTGAAGATCTTTCATCAAATTTAAACACATATTGCAGACAAAAATGCTTTATTAAATCTGTTTTATGTACCATTCCCCATTTTTTCCCCAAAAGAAATTGATACATTTCTTCAGCAAGAATGCATTTAATTGATCAAATGCTAAAAGTTACAGTAAAGACATTTATGTTTCTATTTTAAATGTTTTTTAAACTTTTTATTCATCAAAGAATCCTGAATAAATGTATCAGTTTTCACAAACTGTTTTCAACATTGATAATAACCAGAAATATATTTCTTAAGCAGCAAATCAGCACGTTAGACTGAAGGATCATGTGACACTGAAGATTGGGCCAATGATGCTGAAAATTCAGCTTTGATCGCAGGAATAAATTACATTTTATATTATATTAAAACAGAAATCTGTTATATGAAATTCAAATAATATTTCACAATATTACTGTTTTTACTGTATATTTCAAATAAATCCAGTCTTGGAAGCAAAAGAGACTTCACAAAAACACAAAGGCAAATACATATGTGTACACTAATCTTTAATGCCATGCCATTCAACACTGGGACAATGTACAATGTGCAAAACAGTCCAGGAAAAATATTTTTATTGGAACGGGAGGTTCACAGGATAGAAAGATGCTTGCCAGAGAATTTTTAAGACATATGGGAGAATAAACACAATACATCTTAAGCCTCGGACTCAAACATCTTCTTCCTGCCGTCCATACCAGCCTTATCCTCAATGTTCTTACGCCAGTCGCCGACTTGTTCTGCAGACTGTGGAAACAAAAAAAAACAAAAAAAATACATCAGACATGAGCACAGGAGGATCCAGACCAAACAAAGACAAGAAACATCTCTGAATCTGCAACCCACCTCCTCTTTGACCTCCTTCTTGACTTGTTTGAGGTTGGCTCTCAGATCCAGAGACACCTTGTGTTTGGAGCCCAGCAGAGCCTGAAGCATCTGATCAGCAGACATACGCACTTTCTTCAGTGCAGGTTTCTTGAACTTGCCCTGCAGGTCGACCACCTTGATCTTCAGATCCTCAATCTATACACACATTAAACAGGAGTCCAAATGAAGCTCAGAGAACCAAATATTTCTCTCTATTTGTTTCTTTGCAGAAACAAATAAGTTGATGAATCACTGAACAAACTGAGGTGTCGCAATTTTTACCTCCTTATTTGCCTTGGCAACCTTTGCCTCCAAATCATATCTCTCCTCATCAACCTTGTCGATCTGTTGGTGAAGCTTCTTGCACAGCTCCTGGAAGACCAAAACAAGATTATACATATGATATATGATATTGATTATCAGATATCCATCCATCCATCTATCTATAGTATATTACATAAATACATAAGTATAAAATTGTGTAATTATATTCAGGGTTATTACAGTTAACTAATACTGAAACTAAAATTAAATCCATTAAAAAACATTTCCGTTACTTGAAATAAAGTAAATTTTAACTTTAAATGTGAACTTTTTTTGTTTGTTTCAGCTATTTCAACATTTATTATTATTAGTTTTACTTCATGTACTAAATTAATTAAAACTGAAATAAATATTAAGAAAAACTATACAGACATACATAAAAAAGCAAAACTACAAATGACAAAAACACAACAAATTTATTCAAATGTTCACTAAATGAAAAGAATAGATTCAAAATATTAATAAAATCTATAATAGTATCTCAATGATGCTAAAATAATGTATATTAATGTTGTAATTAAAATAATTATAATACTATTAATATTATATGATTATATGCCTTCCTGTAGCTCAAATAGTAAAGCAATGAAACTATATAAAACTTTTACATATATATATATGTGTGTGTGTGTGTGTGTGTGTAATTATATTTATTAAATGTATATTAATATGTGGTAATTTAACTATATATGATTGTATGTATACACACACACACACACACACACACGTAATACATAATACATACAAAATACTACAAAAAAGTGAAAACTGATACAATAATATTGATATGATAATGAAGACAATAATAATAATTATTATTATTAATAATAATAATATAGCATTGGCACCTGCAGCTCTTGCGTGGATCCAGGCAGATCGAGAGCAGGGCAGTGTTCATTCATATGAGCCTCCTTATTAACAACAAGCTGCTTGGCTTCAGCGTCCATTAGATTGAAGGCAATGGAGAGCACCAGGCTCTGATGACACAGACAGATAAACAATATACTCAATAAACCATTTAGGCCTATCTTTTTAAAAAATGTAGTCATTTTAGTCAGATTTTACGTTTCAAATATGCAAATTACGGTAAAAACTTGTCTTACCTTCAGATGATGCCTACGGCTAGAGGTCATCTTTTTTCTGTTCATGAAAACAAGTTCACCATGAGACACTCTGTGCTTATGCTGCATTACTCAAACTCAAACACAACTCAACATAAATTCTACAGGGTTTTACAGTATGTACAGTAACATTATTCTAAATCAGTAAAGAACAAATCATAATCCAATCAGAATCAGAATACTTACTCTGACATCTTGGCAGTTTAGTGTGTTCTCACCCTGGATTGGATAGAAATCATTAGTCATTAGATATCATTTACAAGGCAGTTGAGTTAATCAGTGGATCCAGGACAAGCACTTTTACACAGTTTCAAACTGAAGTACAGTAAAATTGCATTCAATAAGGGAAAGCTGAGTCAAAGTTTAGTCCAACAGTCTTGAGACGTCCTCATGGACAGTTCATTTGACACCTGACTTTTCAAGTACCAGTCCAACACTACCAGAAATCAAACAGTTAGAGTATATGTAGCAACTGTGTTTCTAACCAACAATAACGATCCAAATCCATGCACTGATGTTTGTCCTTTGTCCTTTACATACAGATCTAGAGAGATTTGTGGATTGACGCTCACCTATGAGAGAAGAAGAGGGCAGTACACACTTGGAAGAAGAACTGGAAAGACTGGTGAGCCCCAGAGAGAAAAAAATCAAATAGGATATATATATTGTAGTCTGATGGCTCAGCAGATCCTGGGAGTCCTGTTTATGGAAGTGGATTCCTCCTCAGACCAATAGGCCGCTGAGATCCTGAAATATCCCGAGCCCATCCTCAGCAAGACTCGTAAATTTCCCTTCCTTCAAGACGCGTATGTGTGTGTGCTGTAAACGGAAGCAATGCTTAACACACCAAGATACAAAAAACATAAAACAACTGAAAAAAAAAGAGGACTATATACCAAAATAATAAGAGATATTTCAGCAAAACAATGTTAATTGTAGTTTAAGCTACTTACCATACAGCAAAAGAGGACATGTCCATAAATATGATCTGAAATGCCATCCATATTTCTTCTGGATGTCGTGTACAAATTAAATTAAATTAAATTAAATTAAATTAAATTAAAAATTAAATTAAATTTAAATTAAATTAAATTAAATTAAATTAAATTAAATTAAATTAAATTAAATTAAATTAAATTAAATTAAAGGAATAAAGATAGCGCAATGAAGTTGAGAAAGACAGAAGACACGACTGCTGTAATAGCGGCACTACAGTTTTTATTCATTAAAGTCATAACAAACCACTAGTTTTAGGGCCAGATTTACTAAACAGGGCAAATTAGCGTTAGAGCACAATTCCATAAAAGCGCTGATGGGAGGGAAAATTCCGCGTGTGATTTACTGAAAATGCGCACATTAAAGAACACAGACGCAGCGAGATCATTTCCATAATGACCAGCGCAATCTACCAAAAGCAGCGCAAATTACCGCCTGCTTTAAGACATGCTTTTTTTTTTGGCCGTTAAATAATGGCGCAAATACCAGTAATTTGACGAGCGCAAACGTTAGTAAATCGCGTTGAGTGATTCATTTTAATACTCTCCTCCCATAAATTTTGCGTCTGAAAGGGAAACTCCTACAAATGCATATTCAATAAGGTCTGCGCTAATTCTTCACTGCGCGTCTTTAGTAAATCCTGACAGTACTATTTTAACGCCAAAAGATGGTTTGCGTTGGCGCAAGCTGTTAGTAAATCTGGCCCATAAACTTAAAAAGAGTGAAAGAATCAAATCGTGCGTAATAAAACAAACATGAAAAAGGATTTTCCTCAGAAGCATTTGTTTAATGGTAGTGGCTCTGCGATGATACACAATTCTCTTTGAGGACATACATACTACATGAAACAAATGCTCATTTGAGGCGCTAAAAGCAGAAAAGACATAAAACTATGGCAAAAAGATAAATGACCGCGCAGCTCTGACAAGTTCCTACGATAATTAATCAAAGAAATGTCCAGGAATTTAGGCCTCGCCCTCGAACATCTTCTTCCTGCCATCCATACCGGCCTTGTCTTCAACATTCTTACGCCAGTCGCCCACATCTGCAACCTGGGTTATGAGAGAGGGACTGAGTGTGAAGGAACACTACTCATATAAAACACATATGTTATACTCACATACAGTATATTATTTTCTATCAGAGTTTATGCAGATTTCATGAAGGTAAATTTAAGAGATTGCATCTTGATTTAAGAACCTTTACATTTACAAGAGAGGCAAATTCAGTAGATAATTAGTCTTGTTTTGTGAGAAAGTGATGAAAATAATGTGAGGTTAAAACAAGAACAATTTATCTGCCAACAAATTATCTGTCAAAAATCAACTTACTTCAAAGGCAAAACAAGTTCTCATTCCCCAATTTCAGATGCTTGTTCTTGTTCTTGTTTTAAGCACAATTTCTGACTTAATATGTTCATTTTGCATCTCAAGTCGATGTATCTTGATTAAAGGATGTTCAGATATTTATATTTGAAAAGAAAACTAAATAAAAACAAAAAAGACATATTCATATTTTCTTTTCCAATTTAAGAGCTTTTGTGGAAGGATTAATTAGTACTTACTGTGTGAATACCTTTTTAAGACCCGCAGAAACCCTGTATATTACTCATTAATTCATTCATTAATTAAATAAGCAATGTATTAATCCAATCATTCAATAGTTTCCATTCATTTATATTTAATTAAATATGGATGATAGCATTATGTATTTAAGCACACATTAAAAGACCATTTATATTCCGTGATATTATCAATTTAACTGTACTGACACCTCAAATTTATCCAGTAATAACAATACATGGACACTGTTATTGAACTAAACTGATCTGAATAATGACACTATTATTTTCTGTAATAATTCAGCTGAATTATTTTTTTTTCATAAGTGATGAATTTTTCAGTTTATTCCTGTGAAACTGCTTCAAAACAATCTATGTTGTATAAACTGCTATATAAATAACTGTGACTTGACTTGACACATAAAACAAAGTGTCACTCGCACAAAAACACATTATTAACCACTTACTAATTATCAATATCTTTAAAATATACTTACTGAAGGAGTAAACCATGAGATAGTTTTCATTTTGTTATGTTAAGGTGATTTTATCCTGGTTAACGGTCTCTAATGGCTGATTGTTTTAATAAAAAGAAAATTTATTACATTTATATAAAAGTGATAACGAGTGATTCAAATATTTATATTATCCCTTATAGCTACTTGAGGCCAGTTGGAGGGATTTATCAATGATGAAATCACTGTCATGGACAGTTTTGAACAAGGCTTATCCAACCAGACTTCATAGTCATAACTATTCATATCTGTTCTCTACTGTAAGTGCATAGGAATAATGTCACCATGTCATTTTTCACCCACCTCCTCTTTGACCTCCTTCTTGACTTGTTTGAGGTTGGCTCTCAGATCCAGAGACACCTTGTGTTTGGAGCCCAGCAGAGCCTGAAGCATCTGATCAGCAGACATACGCACTTTCTTCAGTGCAGGTTTCTTGAACTTGCCCTGCAGGTCGACCACCTTGATCTTCAGATCCTCAATCTATACACACATTAAACAGGAGACAAATTGGAGCTCAGAGAACCCAGTATATAGACTCATCAGAAACACTGTCACTGTCATAATAAGGTGTTTGAGTATCAGATGTTACCTCTTTGTTGGCCTTGCCCACTTTAGCCTCCAAGTCATATCTCTCCTCATCAACCTTGTCGATTTGCTGGTGAAGTTTCTTGCACAGATCCTAAATGGCAATGTTTAAATTGTCAGCTAACCATCTTTTGCAACATTTTGTTTCAAGAGTGTGCAATACAACTTCGGTCAGCCCCAGGTGTACATTATGTCACCGAAACGTCTGCAAAACATCTGGAATAAACATCTTAAGATCAAATCTGTTCATTCACAACTAGGGCTGCAACAAACGATTATTTTGATAATCTAACAATTAATCTAATGAGAATGATTAACTGACTAATCGTTGATTATTTCACCGATTAATCAGTAGACTTTGATTGATTATTCAGCTTTTGCAATTAGTTAAAATATTGAGTTATACATATTCTAACAAATACAGTAAATAAATGTAATCACTTCAGCTTTTGAAAATCATATTATGTGATTACAATTATTATATACAAATAAATATATTTGGCACACAAAATGAGTTGACAGACAGAGAAACTCTCTCATTCACCATTTAATTAGCTATATGAAAAAGTAAGTGAATGGCACATCTCCTTTTGTAAATGATATGGATAGGAAACAAAACAAAGTTAAGTGATAAGATGTTTTATTTTTGGATAAACTATTTTATTCACAACATAATCTCTTCTAAAATACCTTATAGGGTTATGATAATCAAAACAGTCCTGAGATAGATTAAGTTTTGATCTCTGCAAACCAAACTATCACTTTAATGAAATAATTTTTCCCCACTAATAAAAAGATTTCATCATTAGCTAGCTCCACACTGAAGAGCTGCTTTATAAGGTCAAGGTCAAGGTCAGTTTATTTCTATAGAACATTTAAAAACAGCTAGTGTATACCAAAGTGCTGTACAATATACAAATAAGGTAAATATAGAGATTAAGAGAATAAAAAGTAGAAACACGAAAACACATAAACACGTTAAAATACACAAACATACATTATCCAAAAGCCAAGGAGTACAAATAAGTTTTCAAGTGGGATTTGAAAACCGAGAGGGAAGGCGTAGATCTAATGTCCAGAGGCATGCTGTTCCATAGTCTAGGACCGGCTACAGAGAATGACCGATCCCCCTTAGATTTCAGGCGAGAACGAGGTATAAGCAAGAAAAGTTTATCAGAGGATCTAAGAGAACATGAGGATTGCTAATAACTGAGAAGTTCAGACAAGTACGTTGGGGCTAGACCATTTAATGCTTTATACACAAATAATAAAGTTTTAAAATGGATTAGCAGTGATATCAGAGACAGCACCTGGGGGTCCAAAAAAAAAAAATCTCAGTTTTGCACTCATTTAATTCAAGAAAGTTTCTGCCAGTCCAACATTTAATATCTTCAAAACAATTTAAAAGGTCTGAGTAAGAATGATCAGAGCTAAGAGGGATATAAATCTGAGTATCGTCAGCATAACAATGGTATAGAATATTGTATTTCCTCATGATCGAACCCAAGGGGAGCATATACAAACAAAATAAAATAGACCCCAAGAGGGACCCCTGAGGTACCCCACAGATAAACGGTGCAGAAGGAGAGGAAGAGTTTCCAGTCATCACTTTCACTGATCTTTCAGAGAGGTATGAAGAGAACCATTCCAGTGCCATGGCTCTTATGCCAACTTCATCCCTTAGACGTTTAAGAAGACGAGATGAGATGAGCTCTAAAACCAGACTGAAATTCATCTAAAATATTGTTTTGTGAGACAAATGATGATAACTGATTAAAAACAATTTTCTCTAAAATTTTTGACAAGAATGGCAGCTTAGAAATGGGGCAAAAAAATTTAAGATTGGTTATGTCTAAATTTGGCTTCTTAAGAAGAGGAGTGATCACTGCTTATTTGAGGCATATAGGAATGCTACCACTGTCTAGAGGTCTGTTAATAATAGCCAATACACTAGGGCTAATAGTCTTCAGGTCCTCTCTAAAGAGCCGGGTGGGGATAACATCAACAGGAGTAGTAGTAGGCTTGATCTTGTGAACTATATCGCCAAGCTCAGACAGGGATATTGGTTCAAACCTTTCAAAGAAAACATGACAAGTAAGTGGTTCAGTTTTGTTTGTATGACAGAAAATCAAGTTGTAATTCTTACTGAAAGCGACACTGACTCTGGTTTTTCATGTTTAATACTGTAAAGCTGCTTGATTTCAGACTATCTATTGCATAAAATAGTATATAAATAAATGTGACATAACTGGACTTTACTAGAGTACCGAATTGCAGAGCTTGTGCAAATATCCAAATCGCTGTAATCAGATGCATTCTTAACTGCTGCTTTCACACCGCTGTCAGTTTTTGTTATCTTTATTTCCTTATTGAGAGGAAAGAGCGCAGCATATATTTACATATTCATCCAAACGCCACTCAGCAGCTTCATGTTCGGTTTCGTTTGCTCTGAAGTCTTCTTCTCTTGAATTGCATCCAGGAGAGCTGAATTGCAGTCTTGCGCAACAGGTGCTTACATTCACTCTTAAAAATAAAGGTGCTTCACGATGCCATAGAAGAACCTTTTTGTCTAAATGGTTCCATAAAGAACCTTTAACATCTGAAGAACCTTTCTGTTTCACAAAAGGTTCTTTGTGGCGAATAAGGTTCTTCAGATTATAAAAAGGTAAGCAAGAGATGGTTCTTTAAAGAACATTGGACTGAATGGTTCTTTGCGCAACCAAAAATGGTTCTTCTATGGCATCACTTGAAGAACCTTTTGAAGCACCTTTATTTTTAAAGGGGTCATAATATGCGATTTCAAGTTTTCCTTTCTCTTTGGAGTGTTACAAGCTGTTTGTGCATAGATAAGATCCCTGAAGTTGCAAAGACTAAAGTCTCAAAAACAAAGAGATATTTTTTATAAAAGTTAAGACTCGACCACGCCCCCCTAAAACGGCTCATTAAAACACGCCCCCACATGTCTACGTCATGGTATGGGGAGATTTGCAAAACACCGCCCAAATGTATACGCAATGAAGAGGGCAGGACTTATATTCTCGCTGTAGTATTGTTGCTGCCGCCGGCGCCATGTCGTGGAGACACTGTGTTTTGTTGTGAAAGCGAAACTGTTTTCTTTGGGCTTCCAAAAGAGGACACAACTAGAAATCAGTGGTTAAGTTGTATTTACAACACTGTTCCAGAACATGAACTGTTCTGGAACAGTGTTGTAAATACCCAAATATTCGAGTGTGTACAGCACATTTTACGGAGGACTATTTCCTGAACCTGGAGTAGCCTGCCAGCTGCTCAAAGACTGTTTCTATAAAGTGGGGCAATTCCAACTTTGCAAGGACAGTCTGGCGCTTCTGACTCACAGCCTGTATGTTTGTTTTCATATTTAAAGAATTTGCCACTGACTATTCAAACACGAGTTTTGAGCTGTGTAGAGTAGCGCTTGTTGTTTGTTGTTTCTCCAATCACAAATGCAGACATGGTAATGTTTACGCGGCGCAATGCAACGCGACTCCTATCACAACGCACTGGATAGCTGGCCAATCAGAGCACGCCTCACTTCTCAGAACGATGAGCTTTGTAAAAATCGGCGCGTTTCAGAAAGGCGGGGCATAGAGGAGCAACAATAATGTACAATATGTGGAAAATAATGTGTTTTTTGAACTTCTAAACCGCATAAACACATAGCATTACACCAAATACACAAAATAATGTTCTTTTTAGCAATGTCATATGACCCATTTAAGAGTGTTGGGTCGTATGGAATCAAACAAATATTCAACAACAAAAATATTTGTCGACAATTTTTTATTGTCGACATTGTCGATAATGTCGACTAAACATTTCAGCCCTATTCACAACTAGTAATGTCAAGAAAAAACATTTGAATGCCATTCTAACATTTTGAAAGAGAACATTTTAGCAACATCGAATGTGCACCATGGTGTGCCATGTTAATACCTACATCAATGTTATATTATTAATATTTATTAATATTTCAAATTAGTTTTCATTTTTATATTTTCCATTTTTAATTTTTATTTTAGTTAAAGTTGTAGTAATTTTGTTGTGTTTCTGTCATTTGTATTATTATTTTTTTTTTATATGTCTACATAGTTTTTTTTTTTTTTTTTTTTTATTGATTTTTAAGTTTTAGTTTAAGCTATTTTAGTACTTCAACTTAAACTAAATGAAAATGACAAATGTTGCCTTGGCTAGCTGAACTAAAAAAGTTTTTTTTGGGTAACACCTTACAATAAGGGCCTAATGTTAGTTAAGAATTGAAAAGAAACAATGAGCAATACATTTCTTACACTTACAGTATTTTCTTAAATGTTAATTAAAAACTGCTCACTGTTAGTTCATGCTAGCTTATGTACATTAAATAATATTAACAGATACAACCATTGATTTTAATAATGTATTTGTAAATTATATATGCTGTTGGTTATTATATACAGTCATGGCCAAAAATATCAGCACCCTTGGTAAATATGATCAAAGAAGGCTGTGAAAATTAATCTGCATTGTAAATCCTTTTGATCTTTTATTTTAAAAAATCACAAAAATCTAACTTTTCATTGGATAGTAAGAATTTAAAATGTGGGGAAATATCATTATGAAATAAATGTTTTTCTCAAATACACATTGGCCACAATTAACGGCACCCTTTTATTCAATACTTTTTGAAACCTCCATTTGCCAGTTTAACAGCTCTAAATTTTCTCCTATAATGCCTGATGAGGTTAGAGAACACCTGACAAGAGATCAGAGACCATTCCTTCATCCAGAATCACTCTAGACCCTTTAGATTCCCAGCTCCATGTTGGTGCTTCTTCTCTTCAGTTCACCCCACTCATTTTCTATAGGGTTCAGGTCAGAGGACTGGAATGGCCATAGCAGAAGCTTGGTTTTGTGCTCAGTGACCCATTTTTGTGTTGTTTTGAGGTTTGTGTTTGGATTATTGTACAGTTTGGAAGATCCAAACATGGCCCATTATAAGATTTCTAACAGAGTCAGTCACTTATTGATTTTTTATCTGTTGGTATTTGAAAGAATCCATGATGCCATGTGTCTAAACAAGCTGTCCAGGACCTCCAGCAGAAATATAGGCCCACAACATCAAAAATAGAGCAGTATATTTCATTGTACACATGGGGTACTTTTTATCCCTGTGTTCACCAAACCCATCTTGAGTGTTTGCGGCTAAAAAAGCTAATTTTTTAGTTTCATCTGACCATAGAAGCCAGTCCCATTTGAAGTTCCAGTCGTGTTTGATAACTGAATATGCTGGAGTTTGTTTTTGGATGAGCTAGGAGAATTTTTCTTGAAACCCTCCCAAACAACATGTGCTGATGTAGGTGCTGTTTGACAATTTTTTTTTAAGGTTTTCTGACCCCGAGATTCAACTGTTTTCTGCAATTCTCCAGCTGTGGTCCTTGGAGAGTCTTTAGCCACTCAAACTCTCCTTCTCACCGTGCATTAGGACGATATAGACACACGTCCTCTTCCAGGCAGTTTCGTAAAATTTTATGTTGATTGGAAATTCTTAATTTTTGCCCTGATGGTGGAAATGGGAATTTTCACTGCTCTAGCTGTTTTCTTAAAGCCACTTCACTAATTTGTGAAGCTCAATTATCTTTTGCTGCACATCAGAAATATGTTCTTTGGTTTTTCTCATTGTGATGGATGATTAAGGGAATTTGGGCTTTGTTTTCCCTCCTATTTATATTTCTGTAAAACATGAAGCCATGGTTCATAATCACCCTGAAGTGCTCAAAATTGTGAATATGAATGGGAATATACTTCAGAGATATTTTACTCATAAGAATTTCTAGGGGTACCAATAATTGTGTCCAGCGTGTATTAGAGAAAAACATTTATTTCATAATGATATTTCCCCCCATTTTAAATTCTTATTATTCAATGAAAGGTTAGATTTTTGTGAATTTTTTAAATAAAAGATCAAAAGGATTAACAATGTAGATTAATTTTCACAGACTTCTTTGATCGTATTTACCAGGGGTGCTGATATTTTTGGCCATGACTGTATATATACTTTTCATGATATATATATAAAAAATATGGTTATTACTGTTTTTGTAAGGAACATATTAAAAAGAAACAAAAATTCCAGCTTCCTGATGAAAATATGAATAAATATCTAAGTGGAGTACATGTGCTAAGGACTTTTAATTGCTTTAGCCTTCTGAACAGATTGTGAATGAGGAAACAGACCTGCAGTTCCTGTGAAGATCCGGGCAGGGACAGAGGAGGGCAGTTTTCTGACAGGTATTTCTCCTTATCTACCTTAACCTGAACAGATTCTTTCTCCAGAATGCCCTTCGCAATGCTGAGCACCAAACTCTGTGGACAAATACATCACTGAGACCATGAATCTCATACAACACCATTACAGTGTTGCTTACAGCAATAAACACATGCTGACAAAAACAGAAGCAGTTGGTGAAAAGACACTATTATACAGACCCCATGTAATCACTTGACATGCACAGATTTTTTGTTCTGTTGAAACAGAAAGTAGAGTGGGACATATCAAAGGGCTCATCTTTTTTTTTAATCTTATTAGTTACAGTAGGTAGTCAACCAAAATGCCTATCACCGCATGTTAAATAACTGCTCCAGCTATTTGACCAATGTCATTCTCTTCTTCTCTGTCTGGTGAAAGTTTATTTAGTCAACATTTAAGAGCTAATAGGTAAAATAATAAAAACAGAAATCAACTAAAAGCCACAAAAGTAAAATATATGTAAGTCAAATATTGATTTAATGTGGTTTTTAATTATATTATATTATATTATATTATATTATATTTTATATTATATTATAAACTTAAATTATATTATACTAAAGGCCACAGAAGTAAAATATTGATTTAATGTGGTCTATAATAATTATATATTATATTATATTATATTATATTATATTATATTATATTATATTATATTATATTATATTATATTATATTATAAACTTAAATTATATTATACTAAAGGCCACAGAAGTAAAATATTGATTTAATGTGGTCTGTAATTATATTATATTTTATTATATTATATTATATTATATTATATTATATTATATTATATTATATTATATTATATTATATTATATTATATTATAAACTTAAATTATATTATACTAAATGCCACAGAAGTCAAATATTGATTTAATGTGTTCTGTAATAATATTATATTATATTATATTATATTATATTATATTATATTATATTATATTATATTATATATCTAAAACATCTGTGCATTATTTACTCTACCTTGAGATGGTGCCGGCGGCTCGATGTCAGCTTTTTTCTGTCATGAGAAGATGAAGGAATTACAATTTAGCAAAACAAGAATAGATTCCCATTTGTTTGATATTAAATGTAAATAACTGAGCTATTCATATACTCACTCAGACATTTTGGCCACCTGTTTTCTTCACCCCTGTACAGAGTACAAAACACAGCAAAGATCTCATGTCAAGTGACAACTTTGATATATTGACTTGACAATGGTATACATTATTAATCATAATTAATTTAAAGGTCCTTATGTGATATATGCATGTAGAGAGAATCATAATGGTGTGAGCATTAGTATTCATTTGCATCATATAGAGTGGGCTATATTTTATGAATTCCTAATTTGAAACGTCTTGTAAGTGTGCCCACTGCGAGCCGACGGGAGGGGTGTGAATATCCCCCTCTGATAGCCAGTGTCCCAATCTCCCTGCTTCTGGAAAAATCTATGCGGATGCCAACAATACAGCCTTTCTGAAACCCTGTCTGCAGACAGATGCATAAATCACACAGATCAGATGTTTCTGTATTCAGACCTCTTACATAAATATAACAGATCCCTTCAAATTGGTTCAACAGATATCTAGGACGACTTTTCCATGAATACTGGGTGTTTTGAATGTTTTTTTGTTTTTTTTTCACATAATGCTATAATCAGGATGCGTTAGAAATACAATTCTGTCACCATCTGATTGGCAGTTTAACAAACATATCATGCATTTAAAATATGTCATTTTTGTGCCAAGCTCATTTTGGCAGTCCAACATGCATTGCAAGGTATTCACCTGCCATATATCAGAATTCAGCAGCAAGAAAATAAAATTTAGGTTTAAATCAATTGTGCATAAAATCACATTTATTTTCAAAACTAATGCTAAAATCACTTTAAAAAAAAAACATAAAATATGTAGTTATTTTTTAGTTTCAGATAGCTTTAAACTGCTTACAGAAATACATTTGTTATCCAAAAAAAAAAAAAAAAAGAAGTCTGTAAACGTTCTGTAATTTCCAAGTGTATAATACCCCAAAAAGTTGAGCAACAATCAAACTCTAAAAAAAAACAAGACGTTTTTCTCACCTATATGAGAAAGTTAGGCAGCCGTGCAGACCTGAAAGAAGAATGTCTGAAGGAAGCAGAGCACTAGCAGCAGAGCTGCGCTCAAGAAGCGTATATAAGGCTGGCATCATCATACGGCTCCCCTCTTTATGGTAAGGCACTAAACCGAGTTGGTTTGCCAGGCCCTTGAAATATCCACTTCTAATGTCTGCCAATCAGACTGCTTAAAATAGATTAATGAGAAAGACAAAATTTCCAGATGTCGGTCTGATTACACTAAGATGAAGAAGTGGGTCAAGGTGGATGTTGGATGTGATCTGATATGGGCCGCCAGGAGCCGTTCCTCTGCCAGATGAATTGATCAACATGCAGGGTGTTGGACAATAACTTGTTTTGTGTTTCTTACATCTGCTCTTCCTTTTTTGGTTATAACTAAGAAAAACCTAAAGTGATTTTATGTGGATGAGATAAGTAGTGGCTGAACTGACATTCTGCCTTGTAATTATTGTTTTTTATATGTTTAAATCATAGAAACCACTTACTTATTGTGTTTCAAAGAGATGCCCCCCTGCTTCGATTTAATATGATCCTGCATAGTCAGCAGTGCTGACTAATAAACATAAGATCATTTACAAATACACAGTTGTTAAGCTGGTAGTGTACTATTTTCAGACACTCCTCAGAGTGCATCCTTGTGCTGCCAACAGGATTTGATATATATTATGCAATGTTTTATTTTCTTATTTTGGTCAAATTACAATTGTGGGTTACTTTGAAGCTATTTTATTAGATGACAATAGTATGTTCAGCTAACTCTACAGTCTATATGTTTATGTATAGGTTTAGCGTTATGTACACTGCTGGCTAAATATTTGGAATAATTAAGATTTTGAATGTTTTTGAAAAAAGTCTTCACCAAAGCTGCATTTATCTGATAAAACACACAGTAAAAACAGTAATATTGTGAAATATAATTACAATTTAAAATAACGGTTTTCTATTTGAATATATTTTAAAATGTAATTTATTCCTGTGATGCAAAGCTGAATTTTCAGCATCATTACTCCAGTCTTCAATGTCACATGATCCTTCAGAAATCATTTTAATATGATGAGTTGATGCTCAAGAAACAATTGTTATTATTTTAGTGATAAAAACTGTTAAGTAGGTTCTGCCATTACACTTTAGTCAGTTAAAAAAGTTTGGATGTTTTAAGTCAACGTTCACAACTCATTTTCCTTCTATAATGTGATATTCCCTTTGAAATGGGATATTTAATGAGAAAAAAAGTAGGGTGGGATTTGATTTTTTCCTTCAAAACCTGACTGGATCATGAAAAGTAGGTGTTACATAAAAAAAGGACACGGGGTTGCAAAAAAAAAAAGTGACTTGCTTATCTGTTTAGCTTAACGAAATTCCAAAATGTTTTGTTGTAATATATTTAATTTAATACTGAATTTCCTGAATTATGCATGCATAATGTTATAGTAGGTGTTACTTTTCAAAATGAATGCAAACCTGTATTCAAATTTGCTAAAACAATGACTGAATTGTTGGCTGTTGGTTGACATTACCCAATAGCCCATGTGGCCTAAGTGATGTCAGTGAAAAAAAAAAAAAAGAGTAGATTTAGAGAAAGAGTGAAGAGATTTTTTAAAACTTTCAATTAATTTGAAGTTGATCTTTCTTGAATAATTAGCACTGGCTCAAATCACAGGCAAGTAGACTCAGTGAACTTACCATCAGCTTCAAGACGTCTTACAGAACCTCAGATTTAAGAGAAGAGGAAACATGGTTTCTTCAGACCATTTCCACTGACGAAATCATCGTCCTCTCCTCATTTGGTGTCCATCATCAGTTCTGTAAAAGAAACGATGAGTGAATCAAGACAGCAAGACAGCACTCAACTATCGGCTCTCTTAAGAGGGGAATATACTTATACAGTAACTTTGTAAAAAAAAAAAAAAAAAAAAAAAAAAAAAAACTTTCTATTTCCAGTTCTAA
Organism: Spinibarbus caldwelli; assembly: GCA_039654775.1. Classification (NCBI taxonomy): domain Eukaryota; kingdom Metazoa; phylum Chordata; class Actinopteri; order Cypriniformes; family Cyprinidae; genus Spinibarbus; species Spinibarbus caldwelli. The sequence continues at coordinate 18,643,239 of CM077265.1, read as the reverse complement.
AGAAATCGTGGTTTTATATATTTAGTCACAGGAGATGAAGACGCCAGTCACATGAGTATCTGTTTATTGTACAAGAGGCAGGTCGCCCCCTCATTGTGGCTGCCATGATGAGATCACATGACAAGCCGAATACTGCTCCAGTCCCATTTACAAACACTTTTGGTTGCAGAATAAATTTATAAAAAAAATAATCAAAAAACTTGCCTGTGACTAGGATAACTCAATGCAGGCATCAGTGACTGCAAACTTACGCTTGAAACAACACATCAACAGACGATAATATAAAGTCCAAGAAAAAATATAAAAAAATAAATAAATAACAAATTACTAGTAATATATATATATATTTAATAAATCATTACAAATTATTTAGACTGAGGATACACTATTTCTCAAAGTGTTTTTTTTTTTTTTTTTTTAAACTAGCAGTGTAAAATAATAACTTATTATTTGACTTAATGGCAATCAACTGATGCCATGCATATTTTCTCTCACACATCATCACACTGGCTATGATTGGAATAGCACACTCAATATAGCATGTTCAACATAGTATGAACCTATACTGTGCCTACTCTGCAAATTTTCTCTATGCACACCCGTTTTGGAATAAAAAATAACCATATATTTCACTGAGGTAATAGACTCCATTGGCATACTGAGGTAGGCTATGTGACAACAAGAATACAAAAATTGAACTGTTTGCATACTGCATGGCGTTGAAAACAAAAAATTGTGGTCAGTATCCGTTTCTATCAATTTCAGCTATGTATTATGCATTAAACACACGATAATGTTAATCTATTTAGGTTTGGAAAAAGCACATGCAGTATGACCTGCAGCTCCCACCATGACCAGCAGATATCGCTATTGACTTCTCCAACTCTCCATCCATCTCCCTTCCTCATTTTTAGTCCCTGAAGAAAAGCATAAAACAGGAGGTTAAAAGCACAAACCAATGCTCTAAGCGTGAGGTGAGCAATTAAGTCATATTTCAACCAACAGATGCTTTCTAGACAAGTTACCAAACACTTCCAGTATCCTGTTATTCGACAAACACCAAGCCCCGCCCTCAACCGACTCAACTGCCAAGCGGTCTGATTGGTTGAAACACGCGGGCCGCAGTCCCTGATAGCACACGTACATCTCAGAGACATCTATTTGACGTCTGCATTTACATCTGCAAGACGTATTTTTTAGAGTGTTTGCTCATCTGCAATACGTCTACAGGACATTTAATTTTAGATGTCAAATAGACGTCTATTAGATGTCTTTAAGATGTTTATGATATGTAAAACTGATATCTGAAAGACGTCTGTCAGACGTTTGTAGACAGAAGATGCTTTCCAGATCTTTAACAGACGTCTTGCAGACGTACGTGTGCTATCTAGGAGTCAGACTAGTACTGAAAATATATATACATAGCCACTTTTGTACATTTGTACATTTGAAGGCATAATAAATTAATTTAACGTTCCATGACAGATTTGGTGACAGTCTAATTACCACAGGTCATCATTCTTTCTTTCAATAACAATTTGGCATGCGTTTTTAAATAAGGTATAGCCTACTTTTCATACTGTGGTGTAGCCTATAAATCAAGGCCATTTATCTACTTCAGAGCCTTTGATATGTTTGTCTTGGATTTGTTTCGACCCCATGACTTGTTAGCAACGCTGCCATTTGAAACTGATAGTGACATAATTATCGCAAGTACAGCTTTGACTACAATGTTTTGTTTCTTAGGCATTCTTGATATTAACATTACCTTTAAAATAGTTTGGTTTTAAAAGTAAAATACTAATAACTACGATTAGGAACGCTAAGGACACTAAACTGCATAAACCTTTCCAAGTCAGTTTTATATTTAAAAAGTCAACAGAGATACGTAATTGCCTAGTTTAGTCATACATGCCTTAAGATCCTGTACAAATGCATCTTTTACACTTTACATGTAGTAGCCAGCGAAACAATCAGTTGTCAAAGCACATATATTATCCCTTTTATTTTGTTAGAAAATTTATGCAAGCATACATAAACTCTGAGCAAATGCAAACCAAGTGAAATGATAGCCCAAATAAGCTCCTCACAGTAGGATTCGATTTCGAAGTGTCAAATCATCACTTCATAAGTCATCCAGCAACACGCAAGTTGCACTGAACAGGACCATGTTTATTCGCAAACTCTATATAATGTAAATAAGAGATTGGTTTATTGCATTCATAATTCATAACTATTATATTAGACTTAAAGTAATTCTCACAATGACATGTTAAGTATTCACAATATCACATCACTTAAAATCCACACCAAACACACATTTGAAATGCACACATTTCCATGACATTTACAAATGCAATAATAAAGGACTTTTATTATTGCAAAATTAGTATTTGTATCATCACAGGCCTAACTACTACTACTCCAGTAGACAAAAACGCTTTATAAATAAACTTGCTCAGATTACATGGCAATTTTGCTATTCTCAATAGTGTTAAATAGATTAATAGTGGAATTACAGGCTTAATCCGGAAAGCAGGTGTTCGCAGTTAGATCCAGTAAGAAAGAGCGCGTTAAATCCTTCAGATCCAAGGTAAAATTGAGGGGAGCCAACCGAGAGGTGCTCACCACCCATAGAAGAGGCGTCGAGCAGGATTCACATGCTGTTGACAGGCAATGAGGGTTTTTAATGGCATTCTTTGATGGCTCAGCAAAACCTCAGATATCTCTTTAAGGAACACTGTGCTGTGTTGCTAAGACCAGTGGATCAGAGCACACATCTGAAATTCACACCCCAAATACTTTCCATGTTCCCTTCTTAAAAATAACTTAACCTTTAAGGACGTCTTTCTTTTATTATTTGCTTATTTGATTATTTAATTGATTATTTAATTGGTGTTTTTAAGAATGTGAGACCTCTGCTAGTTGTATAGTGGTGTATTAAACTAAAAAGAGAGACATATATTGTTTAAGATGAAGAAATACACCAGCAAATGCCTAGGGAGATGTTGTGGGTCTTGACTTTACTCACCCAATGATCCATTAAGACATATACAGGACATCATTCTGTAAGAATTATAAAATATTCTAATTACATTTTAACCCCACGCTGAATATTAACATTATAAAGACAAAAAATTAGGTATCTTACCTTGAAGATAAAATGAGCACTTGAATTAGATTTGAAGTTAGTTACAATGAATTATAGTTTAGAAAAAAATTGTGTGTAAAGTCAAAATGTTTCCTTGGTTGTAACCCATTTTACTTTCATAATAGTGGCGGATTTAGGAGTGAAACGGGATATTCGATGTAAAAAAAAAATGTAGGGCGGGTCTGTGAGATATAAAAAGTTGTATCAGGTGGGACTGAAAAATAAGACGTCAACTGAAAAGGAAAGTCATTTTAACATTGAATGCCTATTAAAAAAGTAAAAATAGAGTTGATTTTGATTCCTTGTTCACTTTAAGCAGTTCAAATAAATAAACGAATAAATAAATAAAACAAGGTAAAGTTTACAATTATAGTTAAAAAGGTTATAAAGTAAAGACTAAAGTTATAAAAAAAAATCAGAAACCAACAATTATTACAGTTGGGTTATTTATTTAGAAAAGGCATAATTTTAATCACAAATTACAAACTAAACATTACATTGTTCAAGAGAACAAGTTTTGACTGGCATTTTTATGGACTATAAATTAAATGTCTACTGAACATTTCCTGCAGAACCCTATAGTAGTACATTTTATTCAGATCCAAGTCAGAAAAACATGGTGGAATACTCATCATCAACATCTTCAAGCTTCAGATTCAAACATCTTCTTCCTGCCGCCCATACCAGCCTTATCCTCGATGTTCTTACGCCAGTCACCAACATCACGCAATTCTTTATCCTGTGAATGAGAGTGAGATTTTCAGCTTTTGCAACCTGGAAGTTCTTGACCTTATCATCTAAAAACAAAAATTTGGTCATCTTTTGTACTCGCCTCCTCTTTGACCTCCTTCTTGACTTGTTTCAGGTTGGCTCTCAGGTCCATGGAGACCTTGTGCTTGGAGCCGAGCAGAGCTTGAAGCATAGCATCAGCAGACATGCGTACTTTCTTCAAAGGAGGCTTCTTGAACTTGCCCTTCAGGTCGACGATCTTGATGTTTAAGTCTTTAACCTAAAACACACAAAAATGAATCTAAAGACCACCTTGTTCATGGACCACATAGAAGGAGATATACAAAAAACATCTTACCTCATCGACAACCATGATGGCTTTGTGCTCTAAAATATACCTCTCCTCGTCAACAACGTTGATTTTTGAATGTAACTCTTTGCAGAGCTCCTGTTGACAGAATTTCATGCTTAGGCTTTGAATTTCCAAAAATTTCCAACTTCTAGTTGTAGTAATAACTGAATTGGACCTGTAGGTCTGGTTTGGAGCTTGGGTATGACAAAGGAGGACAATGTTCTTCCATGTATCTCTTCCTCTCCTCCTTCTTCTCTATCGCCTCTGCTTCCAGTAAAACTTTTGCAACCTGGAGCATCATGCTCTACAAGCAAATGTGACTCATTAAAACTCATTATTCTTTTACTTTTATATTTAACTGTTTGATGTTGGATTGGTTCAACAAGGCATGAGCTCTTACCTTCAGGCTGTGTTTTTTGCTGCTAGATATTCGTTTGCTAATCAAGAGGAGAAATAAGGACATACTTTACATTAGGATATTTATTTCTCTGTTGTGCTACCATAGTTAGATTGTATTTTGTTACTGATCTACAATGTTTACAGTGTTTGCAAGCACAGCACTGATATTCCTCAATCATGTTTGTTTTCAACCATGAAAAAAAAAAAAAAAACATTAAAAAAAACTACTGAAAAAACACTGAATGATGGAATCAAGATGGCATACTTACTCAGACATTTCCAAGAGTTTATTTGCACCTTTTTTATAGAAAGAAAAAAGAGAAATGCATCAGAGCCATGGCACAGTGGGTTATGCATACATTCAAAACATATCACTCTCCCTACATTGCTGTCTGAACTCTTCTGTACAATAAAGTTAAGCAATAAAGTAAAGGGGGGAAAAAAAAAAAATAAATAAATAAATAAAATGACCTATAAAGGAACTAGAAGACCATCCATTCTGGATGAAAAAGCACTATGCAAGTATGTGAACACAAATACTTCTTGGTACACAAGCATCACTTAGTTTCAAAATATGTCAGAACGCAGTGCATAATGCATTCTCAACATTGCCACAAGGGGCACTATAGTGTGCATTGGCACAAACTGTCTTTTACAGTCAGTTATGCTGTTGTCATGATGGAGCAGCATTTTGAAGAGAATCTTGCTGACAAAGATAAATTACTTTTGACTAGTAACAGTACACTTCTCTTGTTTGTTACCATCAAGTAAGTCCACGAATTGCACACTTTAGTGTGCATTTTTCTAGAGTATGTTTTGTGACCTGTCAACAAATTATAAACCACAATTTTCACTATACAAAAACTTTGGTTAAGAAACCAGTGACCAAGGTTCGTTTCTTACAGAATTTGTATCCACAACCTTAGGTACAAAAGCTGTTACTGGGGCAGTACCCTCTCAAAAGGTACACCTTTGTACCTTATTTACATTAACGGCACATATTAGTACCTAAAAGGTGCATATTCGTACCTAAATGGTACATAATAGAGACTTTCGCACCAGGGAACTCAGTTATAGGAACTAGCCACCAGGGAGGTCCACCAAGAACTAAATTTCCCCATAGGGCCATTTGTGACACAAAACCAGTCATAAGTAGCATGGGTATATTAGAAGCCAAAAATACATTGTATGGGTTAAAATTATCAATTTTTTTTTTTATGCCAAAAATCATTAGGATACTGGAAGTATTAGGAATATTAGGAAGTAAAGATCATGTTCCATGAAAATATTTTGTAAATTTCCTACCGTAAATATATCAAAACTTAATTTTTGATTAGTAATATGCTTTGCTAAGAACTTCATTTGGACAACTTTAAAGGCGATTTTCTCAATATTTAGATTTATCCTAACAAACCATACATCAATGGAAAGCTTATTTATTCAGCTTTCAGATGATGTATAAACCTCAACGTCGAAAAATTTACCCTTATGACTGGTTTTGTGGTCCAGGGTCACATTTAATTTTTCTTGGTTGCATTCGCACCACCAGTAGGAACTCTGAAGTGACATATGCCGGCCGACAGTGATATCATTCAAGATTGTGATTGTAGATGGGGGGAGTGATGAATGTACTGTGCCACTGTACCACCCTCAATACCACGACTGAGGTGCCCTTGAGCAAGTGCCCCAACTGCTCCCCGGGTGCTGGAGAAAATGGCTTCCCACTGCTCCGGGTGTGTGTTTACAGTGTGTGTGTGTGTGTGTGTGTGTGCACTTGGATGGGTTAAATGCAGAGCACAAATTCAGAGTATGGGCATACTTGGCTACACGTCATGTCACTTTCAAACAATGTCAACTAAAGGATGGACAGTGTTGGGGAGTAAAATGAAAATGTCAATGATTACATCTGAATATTTTCTGCAAAAAGCTAGGCCAATTACATCCACATTGCTGCTGAAAGCTTTAGGCTACAACCTGTCTGAGAGTTGCCACCATGGCAAGTGATGTCTGATTTTGTGGTGGCTGTGCTTTAAAATTAAATTATTATGATCTTAATTCAGGTGATGAAGGATTTTGAAAGACTGACAGTAGTCAGTGTCAGGGGCGGACTTACCCATTAGGCAAAGGTAGGCGACTGCCTTGGGCCCCCAAAAACCAAGGGCCCCCTAAAATGCTTTTCATATACGAGATGCGCATTAAGCGCGGACACGCGAACGGTTGCTGTTTACGGTGTTTATTACCACGACAACCGTCTGTGTGTCCAAGTTGAATGTGCTTTTTGTGTATCCTGCTTGTAGCAAATGAAAATATTATGCATCTGAAGCTGACTGGCGCACGAGCGCGAGGTCTCTCTTTCCCAGCGCGCACACACCTCTCTCTCTCTCTCTCTCTCTCTCTCTCTCTGTGTCTGTTCTGTTCATCGAGCGGCTGAAAGGAGCTGCGCTTTCAGTTAAACACAGATATGTTGCTTCTCTAATTTTACATGGAAGTATAGCCGAAATCACAGCACAGCTATTGTCTTTATCTTATGTGTAGCCTATTTGATTTTATCAGACGACGGCACGATTATAAATCAGGATTTTTGTGCAGATTAACATCTTGGAAGGGAGAGCTGGTTATGTAGTCTTAATGGGTCGCATTTCAGTCACTATTTCATATTCATCCCATTGACTGACAACAGAAACAGTAAAATACATCAATGAAAACAGTTTTACTGAGAATGTAGCTGCATTAAAATACAGTATGTGGCACAGAGAGGCAAAAAAATGTAATAATAAATAATAAATGTACATTTTGCATGTTCAGAAGAAGTGAGATGCCCTGTTGTGCGAAAACGTAAACAGGTTTGTGTCAGTAAATTGCTCAGTGCAAAGAAAAAGAAGTAATAGGTATTTCTATGTTCTTTTTTTATTTTATTTTTTTTTTTATGTGTCTAATAGACATGAACAAGTTCTTTGAAAAACATCTATGACCTATGAAACATGTCTACTCTTCATGCTCTATGTTAACTATGATTTCACTAATAATAAACATATATTATAAAGCATCCATATTTGTCCATGCCATGTTGATTAGAGTATTAAAAACTTAAAAATTATTCATTTAAGGTACATTTAGAACAGATAAAGAAGTGCGATTAAATTGCGATTAATCGCGAGTCAACTCATGACAGTCATGCGATTAATCACGGTTAAATATTTTAATCGATTGACAGGCCTAAGTTCAAATGACTAAAATTAAATGTAGGCTTAAGCTGGTAACTCATCAGTGGACTTTCCTTGTCAATATAGGTTATATTTTTTCACACTTTTCTCATTCTCACTAATTCAAGTTTTTATATGAATGAACCTCTGAAGGGAACCGATTGTCTTTAGAAAAGTTTCGATGGCATTTTCATTTTACCTGATAAAGTATCATTTATGAGCTGAGTGCTGCTTTGTTTACAGCCGTTACTAGGGAAACAGCTATATTTCTGATGTTCCAAAAGCACCTCCTACTGGCAGAGAATGAATGTGCGTTTTCAATAAACCAGTCTGCAGCTTTTGTTCAGACCAATGCGAAAATCCACCCACATAAATCAGTTTTAAATAATATTTTATACTTCTGACTCATCCCTTTTCTTAAAAAAATGGTTTAAAGGTTCAATTGTGAGGTTTATCATTTTATAATTTATTTAGTTTTTTTGTTAAAACTGCTATTTCGTGGTCTACAACATGAAAGAATAAAAGTGTCTGCTAAATGAATAAATGTAAATGTAAATGAAAGAATCCCATTATAACATACATGAAAAATGTAGAAACATTGGACTCAGCTATGGGGCACCACTGTGCAGCAGCAAGCATCACGACAAAAAAGGAACCTCAAGGCTGATCTAGGTAAATGTGTGCAAATGCATAGGGCCCCATTTCTATACTGCCTGGGGCCCCCAATTCACTAAATGCTCCCCTGGTCAGTGTTGAGTACTGCTGTAAGGTTAACCCTGACTGCTTTAAATGTTTAAAAATGATTAACAGTTGAAAACATTTATTAGAAATTTAGAAAAGTAATCAAAAATTAATCAAATGTAATGTTACATTACTCTAATAAACTTAGTGAAACACTACTTATTACATTTTGAATAGGGTAACTTGTAATCTGTAACCTATTATATTTCCAAAGTAACCTTCCCAATACTTAGGATAGAGTAAGGAAAATGTGCCTGGGCTTCGGCATTAGTTCTTTAGACCTACTCTGAAGTAGGAGCTAATTTAGTCCCCCCAAAAAAGGTGTTCATACAGCTAAAATCGTTCCCAGTTCCTGCGGTGTGAACACGGCAAAAACCAGGTACTTTTACCAATAGTTATAGGAACTATGAAAACGTTCCTCTGGTGCAACCCTTTTGAAAGGGTACTACCCTAGTGACAGCTTTTATACTTTTTTTCTGACAGTGTTACCATTGCATGTGGACACAATCCAATGGCACCAAATCCACAGACATTCTGATCGTGTGACCTTTTCGCATCACCCTTTATGTCAAGAGTTGTGTAAACTAAAGTCGACCACATGGTTCCCAAGCGTCTTTGACTCATCCGAGAGGATTTTCTCTAGGAGGTCGATGCAATATGATCTCAAGGCCAGTACATCAGCTGCAGACACAGGCCCATTCTCAAGTGCATTTCTGAGAAGTCAAAGATATGACAACACAACTCCTTTATTCCCTGCTAAACAACCGTCTCAAATGTCTTTCTTAATATATTCCCACTCTGAGAGACAGACTGGACTAACTGGCTAACTGATGACAAACTGATTGACTTATTTAGTACACTTAAATGGACTCTTAATGCTTCAATGACATACTTAGAAAGCTGTGAAGACAACATTCAGGTCACATAAGGCTATTTGAAGAAGGACTATTCTAAGTAGCCATGGAAGAAGATTGAGGACATGTTTAACAGAAAACACATGGCAGAATAGATCAAGTAGTACAATGGTCTTCTTGTGTGAAGGTTTGGTGAAAGAACAACTTAAACTCTTAAAAGTCAAGACTAATGAGGAAATATATGCATATTTCAGATGTTCCTGAAGGTTAAGCCATTTCAGATCATCACACAAGATGTATAAGATGAACAAGAAGGTCTTTGTGAATATACAGCATTGTCTTTTGGCTTAAAAAGTACTGCAAATCAGCTTTATACGAGACAGTATTGTAAATCAGCTGTTAATAAGGAGGACCGTAAGAAGGTGCTGACAGGTGGATTAAGACTTAAGGATCAGTTTCAAATTTATGCTTGTGTTGGTGTTCACTTTCCAGTGGTCACTTCAGCAGTCAGTATATCAAACCTGACCTCACCCTTTAGGTGACCAATCCAAATGGTTTCTTTGCTTTTTAGCATAGTGTTTCCAAAAAAAAAAAAAAAAGAGAGAGACTTAAGATGAGTCCAAAAACAAACTTTCAATGAGTCAGAATCACCAGCAATGATCATACAACATTGTGAGAACTATCTGAAGATATTTTCACAAATCATTAACAAATGAACTTGGTCTAAATGCCTATAAAACTACCCAAACAACACTATAACAAAGAATCTATACATTACATTTAGGTTCTTAGCAGATGCCTGCTTACCATAGCGAAGAACCAACCCACATGACAACCTTCTCCATCACCTCCATCATCAATCTCACAAACTACATTTTACAGCTTCCAACAAAAATCTCCAAAAACTGGTGTTTGAAAGACTAAGACAATGAAACAAAGGAACAGCTCTCACCTTTCTAGAAGAACAGAGGAACGTCTTCTAGGGACAGATGGTTGTCAAAATGAGACACAGGCAATGGACGTGTTAAGAAGAAATATATTGCATTCTCTGATCTCTCTGTAAATCCACGGTTTCTCTTTATGGAAGTGGATTATCCGCCACACCAATGAGATAACAAGGTCATGAAATACGGCACTATCCCTCCTTCGCTGTGCCATCAGTATAAATAACCTGTCCTTCAAGACAGCCATTCTTTTATTCTGAGGATGACTTTCTCACAAAGGCCTTTTTGCATTACAAGCATCTATCTATCTATCTATCTATCTATCTATCTATCTATCTATCTATCTATCTAAGATAGAGTGTGTAGATTGTACTGTACCTTCAGGATTGTATGTTCAGCATTCTCCAGTTTCTGGTCAGTTTCTTTCAGGTGCCAGGAAGGCGTCACTGTGACCTGTTGTATTTAATCATAATAAAATATGTTATCAGCTTTTATTCAGTCATAAACCAAATGGATAATACAAACTGACAATAAATACTTACTTGTTCCACAGATCGGTGAGGAAATAATGTTCAATAAAAAGCTGGTTACAAAGTGGTTTATGCGGCAAAATGAACACAGGACTTCATTCTTGCTTAACCGTTTTAATGATAGTGTAAGACTTTGAGACATGGGTTAAAAATACATATTTCAGTACCAATGTTGAACAGAGTGATCATATTTACTTTAGATAGCTTTGTCATTATCAGATGTAAATGAGTGTGTTTAAAGAGTTTATCACACAATTTTAAGCCAATTCTAATTCAGCAGCATATTGAACTTTAAAAAACTAAAAATTTAAGCCTCGGCTTCAAACATCTTCTTCCTGCCGTCCATGCCAGCCTTGTCTTCAACATTCTTACGCCAGTCACCAACATCACGAAGTTCCTTATCCTATGAAGAGTACATAAAAGACATTTGGTCAGTCAGCCAAAAGATTAAGGGCCAGATTTACTAAACAGGGCAAATTAGCGTTAGAGCGCAAGTCCATAAAAGCGCAGATGATGGGAGGGAAAATTCTGCGTGTGATTTACTGACAATGCACACATTAAAGAACACAGACGCAGCCAGATCATTTCCATAATGACCAGCGCAAGCTACCAATAGCAGATTTAAGACCTGCTTTTTTTGGGCATTAAATAATGGCGCAAATACCAGTAATTTGACGAGCACAAATGTTAGTAAATCGCGTTGCGTGATTCATTTTAATACTCTCCTCCCATAAATTTTGCATCTGAAAGGGAAACTACAAATGCATATTCAATAAGGTCAGGCACAAAAATAACTGTGTCCATGCCTTTTCAGCGCTAATTCTTCACTGCGCGTCTTTAGTAAATCCTGACGGTACTATTTTAACACCAAAAGACGGTTTGCGCTGGCGCAAGCTGTTAGTAAAACTGGCTCTAAAGATCAGCATCTTTCAGAATTTTGAAGGTTCATTTGCACAAGGAACCTCAAGGGAACCTCATGAGAACAGTGCAGTTTATCGCTCACCTCTTCTTTGACCTCCTTCTTGACTTGTTTGAGGTTGGCTCTCAGATCCAGAGACACCTTGTGTTTGGAGCCCAGCAGAGCTTGAAGCATAGCGTCAGCCGACATGCGCACCTTCCTCAGAGTTGGCTTCTTGAACTTGCCCTTCAGGTCAATAACTTTGATATTCAGGTCCTCGATCTGGAGTCAGTAAATGAGGACCATCAGTATAGAAACTACAAGAGAAAATACAAATTGGATTGGATTCAAATATAGATGACATCTTACCTCCTTTGCACTCTTGTTGACTTTCATTTCCAGATCGTATCTCTCCTCATCAATGACATCAATTTTGTGGTGAAGCTCCCTGCAGAGTTCCTATGAACAAGTTATTTAGTTATTCATTTACAATGTTTTCTAGGGTGTCATACACATACTTACTTTTTTAGAAAGTGAATTTATTGTCCTGTACCTGTAATGCCTGAATGCCTGAAGGTAAAGACAGAGGCTGGCAGGTCTCTGCCATGTATCTCTGCCTCTCCACCTCTATGTCCTTTACTTCCTGTTCCAGTATACCTTTAGCGATGGAAAGCATCAAGCTCTACAACACAGAGAAACTGAGTGTCATTGTTACTCATTAATGGACATTGAAATATGTTTCATTTTGAATCATATAGTACCTTCAGATGATGCTTGCGACTCGACGACATCTTTTTCCTGAGGTGTTTTGAAATCATTAAAATATGTTGTGTTAAATCAGTAACTAATCATCATAAGACACTGCACTTTTTATTTTTTTTATTTTTTTGTGCCCAGTATACACAAATATAAAAAATACACAATTTCTGATAGTTGAGGAAGATTATGATAATCTAAAAAGGGGAAATCTAAATATTTACTTACTCCGACATCTTGGCTGAATTTTGTTTTTGTCCCTGTGAAATAAAACACCCAGTTTACAATAAACCCAAAGCACTGGCAATAATACAGTGTGCAAGAACAGTAATGGTTAATACAATAATGCATACATAATGCTTACTGTTTAAGCATTGTATGGTTTAATCAAAAGATACTACTTTGGATAATGTTTTAACAACATGGAAGTTGCCTGCAAAATGACAAGTAACCAAACTAACCACCAATCATCACTATGTTCAAATAAGGTCATAATGGAATCTTCTGGTCTAAAGTGAATCATATGCTATTTTTGCGCAGAAAATCTCAAGAGATGCACTGTGCTAAGCCTGTTTCTGGGTGATAATCAAAATCATGACCCCACCTCTATTCCTTCCCTCCCAATCATCTGAAACTGATCTAACATACTGACTCAAACCATGACGTTTTGAACTATTTTCATTCAAACCCTTTTATTGTGGGTTTGATTTCCATTTATTTAAAGACTGAGCCTAACTTGACTCTATGACCAAATTATCAAAATTAACAACAAGACAAGGTTCACCCAATGAAAATTTTGTCATTTACTAATTTACTCCCATATTACTGTATATTATATTATATTATTTACGTTCAATAAATGTAATAAATAAGATTAAAACTATTTTTAATTAATTAAATATTTTTAATTAAATTGTACATCATACATTTCATACTGGGATCAAAACAGTAACTTAAAATAGCTCAAAACTAAACAATTGCCAACTCTTTAATCTACTTTGTATCTCAGGATTACTTTCAGAATGCAAATTGCAATGCCAGGTCTAGGATTTGACAATGAGTATCATTGTGATAATGTGAGTAAATATGTAGTAAAGGCCTTTACATTTGAACTATGCCAACACCACAGATTTAAGCCATAGCATCATTGTCTAAATCGGCAAAGAGATCCCAGTGCGTCATTTTAGACCCACCAGCTGAACCCTAATATTTATTTAAAGATTAAATCTTGACAGCAAGATAAACACTGGCATATCACCTTCCGATCCTAAAAGCCGAATCGGATACCGTTTCCAAAACTCAAATCAACACATTAGATTTCAGCTACCAAGTGTGCATCTAAAAAAATAGCGAAGTGATTTTTCAATAGAAGTTTTCTGTATTCCCGGTAAGGATGCAGAATTAATGTCTTATGACAAATTAAATATAATTAAACATGATAATTGATTTCCCAGCAAATCAATATGTCAAACTGTTTGCAAGCTCTAAACAATTGTCAAACACAAACCAACTTGCCTCAAATTATGCTTACAAAGAAAAAATAAAAAAAAGAACAGCAAAACATCTTTTAAATTCACCACAAATAGCAAAATCCAGCTAAAATCTGAAATTCCACAAAGAACAATCGTCTGTCAACATCAACAATTTTTTTCAAACTATAGTGCAGCTGGCTAAGATGCATCTAGCAATTCCAGCAGAATAAAGACATGAACAATAGGATAAGCAAGGGAAAAACAGAGAAAACTGCATCTTACCTATGAGCTGAGGCGGACACAGCCAGAAGAATGGAGGAAGAATATGATCTCTGTGGGCAGCGGGCATCATAAGTATATATTGTATTCCCCTATGACCAAGGAAATCCCATCTCTCTGTTTATGGTAGTAAATGCATTCAGAGAACCAATAGGCTCTCAAACACCTGAAACACAATATCAAATCCCTCATCTCCTCCCCGAACCCCCTGCATATAAATAACCCCTCTTTAGATTGTGTATATTTTTAATCAAAGTGAAGCCCACACAAGGCAGAGATAATGAATATCAAGACACCAGCAATAGCGCTGCATTACTTTGCAAAGCTAATAAAAAAAGCAGTTCTTGAACTTCACATATGCAGTAAAAATCTTAACCTTCACATTTAAAGCAAAAGGAACGGTGCTCCACAAACATTTTTGCTTGAGTTGTGCCTTTATTTGAATTGAATTGAAATCAAATTTAAATAAATACATAAACAAACAAACAAACAAATAAATAGAACATTTTTAAAAAAGAAAGAAAAACAACATATATTGTTCGTGAACATTTCTGGAAAGTTTCAGAAATAATGTTTTTATAAATTAATGAGAATGCTAGCAAAGCAAAATTAATATTCACATTAATAAAATTCCAACTTGAAGGTACAATGGAAAGTGGAGACAAGTTGTCATGATTAGGGATTAAAATGATTAGAAATGTAGATTCTAGTTCATTTAACAATTCTTTTAGTGTATTTGAGGAATAAATATAAATAAACATTTGAGAAAAAAATGGAAAAATATAAATACTTCTTATTGTTTATCACAGATTAACTGCAATTCTAAGATCCCATAAGAAAGTTCCAGAGGGAACGTATGGAAAAATAGCCAGGTGACATGGGAGCTGATGTCATTCCTTAAAAAAAAAAAAAATGAGTTCAAATTATTGTTTAAGAATTCTAGTGTCACTTATAAGTCCACAATATAAAAAGCAAAAAGTGCTCTGCAAATTTCACAAAACCTACATCTTTACCTTCCATTTCCAGCTTGACAAATTAACTAGAAGGAATATCAACTGTGATTTGATCTCTTTCTTTACTGTTGACTTTTTTATTTTATATTTTATTTTATTTTTTTAAACAAAGCAAAGCCAGGCAGGTCTAAAGAGACTGGAAACACTATTACTCATTCAGTAGATGAGCTTGTGAATACACACGGAGCAACATATTTCCAACTGTTCTATTTATGTTTCCAAACGGCTGGTGTGCTGATGGCTACCTGGGACTCTCACACCCCAGGCATTCAAATATAATGGTGTAATTGGTACAGCTGTCAAACAGAAAGCAGGAGGAGTGTCTGAAAATGTGGCAAATAAGGGCCATAATGATTTTCAGTCAATTTTTAGAATTCCTATGTGGGAATGTTGGGGGAAAATGTTTTTATCTGCCATTCTTTAAATAAACTGTTAAATTAGTAATGTGTCAACTGAAAAGTTTGATAACACTAACACCTCCACTATTACCTGAATCAATACAATTAATTTAGTATAATTTAATAACTTAATCCAAATTGAATCACTGTTAATACCTGCTATAAACCTCATTCTGAAGTTAAGATGTTCCTCGTGCAAATGCATTAATGATACGCACATCACATTTCTTGTATTCCATCTCAAGGATCTTCCCTGATAGCGTTGCCTCCTTGGTAAACAAGTACAATTACAACTTTTGAGAAAAATAAATAAATTTAAGAGCAAAAATATTTGGTGTGGTCTTAATTTCACACAATACATATTGAATGGTTTATGACTATTTCACTCTGTTTAAATCATCATAGTTAATAATGTAGTATATATTTGTAACATCGGTAATATATTGATGTATTTTCAAAATTTGGTAAAGGACAAGGGTAGAAGATTCAAGACATTTGCAAAGTATTAAAAATCATTTTTAAAGGTATGTTAAAGGGGTCATGAGGTCCCCTTATAATGTTATCAAGATTTTTACATCAAAAAACATAATATAGAAGTAATAAGCAATTTTCTGTCCTGTTTTTGACCCCCCTCATCAGAACGCACTGTTTGAATAGGCATGGCACATTGTAGACTCAGAAGTAAACGCCCACTGCTATGATTGGCTAACAGTTGTGTATGTTTGGCAGCCTACATCATGAGTTAGGCCCTGTCCCAAATCGCACCCTAAAACTCTCATGGTCTTCCTCTGAGTCCACACTTTTGGGACATAATGCCGCAGAGCTCGCCTTGGTGCAGGCTCGGCAGACATGCTCATCAAGGGCGCATAGCGCCCGCAAAGGCCTTAGTGGCTCGCAAACATCCTTCTGAAAGCTAAACGAAAGCTTTTGATGAATGGGACACCCTACAGTCTCGTGAACTTAACAGACACATTGTAAGTCTGCAAGACTGCAAGAGCATGTGAAATATGCCATTTGGGAAAGGGCCTCACTCACACTTGTGTGGTGTGACATCAAATCCAATATAGTCGGCACAGCATCGTCTTTTAGTTTCAATCTTTCTGAAAATCCTGTGTCTTATTTGTTAAATGAAGTGAACAAAGGACCAAGTCATTACTAATGCAGTCTGGAACTTCATTAAAAATAAAGTTTATCGTTTGGTTTCTGCGTAGACCTGCGTTTGCCGCTCTTGTCATTTACTTACTACGTACGCGAATCGGTGGGCAACAGCAGTGCTCCCAAACACTAGGGGCAGTTATTCATGAAATTGGGTAATAGTATCCACATTTTAGCGTCAAAAAGCAAAACTGTAGCCTCTTAATAAAATTTGCAAATATTCAAACAAAATTACATGATCACATAAATATATCTTTTCCAGGATTCACCACACGTTTTCGAACAAAACACACACGACAATTAAGTCAGTGCATCAGATTCTCTTTAATATCAACATGTACAAATGCATTTTCTTCAAAAATGTGACACAGAAAATACATTGCCTCACATTATTCTGGTTTCTAACGCATTGAGATTGTTTTCTAGGCCAATAAAGTTAACCTGAGAGTTCATGTTGTTAGACCTTTAAAGGGCGAGATCAACCATCCAAAAATATAGGATTTAAATAGGCTAATGAATCAGAATAAAGCAACAGTAAATGTTCCACTTGAATCCAAATACAGCTTTGCTAATGTCAGAAGCTAATTGCAGGCCTGTAGAAGAAGGTAATGATCACACTGATTGACGTCACCACCACACTGATTGAAGTACAGGCACTGTTCACTGTGAGAACTGCTATGAAACCTTTACAACAGCGTATTCAGATGAAACTGATCTCTGCCATACATCACAAAATTACACCAACATGGAGCATTTCCTGAACAGGTCAAAGCATAAAGACGACATTTTGTCTATACCTGATGAGTGCATACAGTGTGTGCGTGTGAAATGTCACAATAATCACACTGGACAAGTTCAAACAAAAGGCACCAAAACTCAGGAGGGTCTTTCTTCACCAAACTGCACACTAAATATCAAAATAGAAGAAACACTGCTGACAAGCATAAGCCATGTCAAATATATTTCCCCTTAAGCAAATGTACGTCACCAAGACACATTATATTATATTTGTGTGCAGACATCGGAAAAAATGGCAGATTCATGTAAACTTGAAGTAACGTTGCAAAGCAACAAAACTAGATTGCTCACGTTATAATCAACAATATATCGATTATAATGTCATCGATTATAATGACAGCTATCTATCTTTGTTGCACTGGTCACTTTCAATACAAGCTAGGTGTACATCTGACAGGGAATATGGTAAAAACATATTGCAAACTAGCTAACGCTCTTTAAAAAAAACAGTCTAAATGAAAATGCATGCATTCAAGATGTCTCGGTAACGTACGTGTGCTATCAGGGTTGTTACATTTTTCTAAATGACTAAATCAAAATACAATAGAAACCATGGAACAACAATCATTATAGATAAGCATAAACATTATCGTAATAAAAATATTTTGATCTATATTCACTGCGCAACATTAAATCAAACTAAGCCACATTTCAGCAAAACTTGTGCATTTCCTTGTGGTTAGTGCAATATCAAGCCTTTGCAACTGAGCATTGCTCCACAACCGGGTTTAATTCATTTTCCAAATACCAACACTCCATAAAAGGTATAAAGTTGGCCAGTTTCAATGCTTTGCATGATCACAAAATTCACATTGTTTCCAAGCACTGAATTATTTGATCAAACATGTTGAATATTATACATTTAATAAAAGACACTTAGCAAATGAAATGTCTCCTCATAGAGGACTACTCTTACTGTGTTATCTAAACACAGAAAAATCAACCAACTGTCAAATGAATAAGGAGGCCAAAGGTTGTGCTTTGTACTGCCAGATAAAATGACTAATCATGTTTAGTCCTCAATCTGTCCTCGGAGTGTTTGAGATGTTTAGTTGATAGTACTCCAGTTTGATGCTTCAGCCTCAGTAGTGGTGTTTGCAGCCATATGTGACATCGTTTCGTCTCCTGAGAGCTCCCACTAACTTCTTCCTTAGCATAAACCTGCACAGCATGGCTATGTACCCACGTGAAGAATAAACAGGAGATATATTCCCAGACAAATCTCATTGTTTAACAGCTGCACAAAGCATGTTTGTTCTTGTTTCGTTTAGCCAGAAGCAAAACGAATGACTCAAATTCTCAGGCTTTGTTTTGTTTAAAATGGCCACTGAACAACTTCAGTAAATTTTCACAGTACTCACAACATGACATCCAGCTCAGTTAAAACACAAAAAAGCTGCCTTTCACTGTTAACTGAGGAAATAATGTTCAAAATAAAACCACAAACTACAAAACGCTCAAATAAAAGTGAGGTTCCCCAAGGTTCGCTATCAGGTCCAAGCCACTTTTCGGGAGATGGCCTGTTTAAAGCACTCTGGGTCCGTGTTCCCACCTGGCCTCAGAGCTCTTTCGAGACTTACCAGAACGTTCTGATGGGACTCGCGAATGTTGACGGGGTGTTTGGCTCTGAGCAGCTCGTAGGCGGCAATAAGCCTCATATTTTGTTTAACCATGAGGTACTGAATAATGCAAGTGGGGGCGAGGGAAAAACCATCACGACAATGCACCAGCACTCGCTTTCTCTTCTCTGTGGAGGCATCGATGCATTCATTGATGTCCTCAAAGCAGCGGTGCTTGAGTGCCAGCCCTTCTTGGACGGTGTACGGAAGGTCGCTCATGTCCACTTTGAGCCGTGACCAACTATGCTTGACGCCCCTTGAACAAGTGCAAGGAATGACACTCAAACAAGTCTCCCCAGGCAGGCTGCTCATGTCAATGATGCTGTCGATGTTATTGCGGCACAACGTACGTCCGCTGTAAGCCGCATTCAGGTTGCCCACATAAATGTAGTCTGTAATCTTGGATATGACCGGTTCTGAGTACTGGAAGTGCTCAGGGACGATCTGCTTGGGTTCTGGAGTCTCTGGGCCCGTTTTGGCACTGCCTGGACCGGCTCTGCGACTGTAGTTGCGCATTTTCTTGGATCCGGAGCGAGAAGGTGGATTGGAATCGGACTCTGAGCTGCTGTTCCAAGGAGGGGAGAAAAGTGAAAAGCGACTAGAGGACTTGCTCTTGGTGAGGTGCTCCACCGGACTGGAGAGGCCAGAGCTGGAGGTTGTGGTGGAGCCAGAAGCGCAAAAGAGAGATGCTCTTTCCAGGGAACCTGTGCTGCTGGCTGCCCCAGCACTATGGGCCTGCTCCATCTGACGGAAATTGTCACACATTAAGACAGGGATCTCAAACTAAACCTCCAACAAATTAGGAGCAGTTGACTTGAAAGTGCTTCCACCTACCTGAGCTTTGAGGTTGTTCTTCCATTCCTGGGTCTCCAGAGCTTTGAAGCGTCCATTGCTGTCAGAGGACACTGAGAGACACAGGGGCCGATGGGTCCTGGGGGGTAACTGGGGTGTCAGGGCCATGGCAAGAGGCCGGGAGTCAGGCTGCTCGTTCCTACTCATCAGATCTGGACAGGAGCCTTAGATATAAATCAGAGGGTTTGAGGTCAATGAACAGATCTTTTACCGCAAATTCTGTCAACCACAGAGAAAAGTTCAAATACCAGACCAAAAGCATGGTCTGCAAATCAAAACGTGCTTTAATAAAAAGTTTACTTGGTTTAATAACTTGTAAGTATTCATGTTCGATGTAAAGCAGTCCACAGGAATACATTAAAATATGCATCTAAAATTTGGTTCCGAGTAAACCAGATGGTTGGATAGATACAAGACCAATCAAAATGCAGTACACAAAGATAGGAGGATCATTAAAAACCCTTTAACAATCTCAGTCATTAATCTTGATACTTCCAGATCCCAGAGTGATGGGTATTTTCTTTTTTTTTTTTAAATCAAATAATTCCAATTTATATCATTGTTTGTTTTCTATTATTTCTACTCACTGAAAATTTACAAAAGCCACTAGGTTTAAGATGTTCTATTGATATGTTGATGATTGTGGGCATTATGAAATCTCCTAATGCAAAACAAGAGTCCCACTTCAGCCATGTTCTTAAGTGCTCAACAGGCTGATAAGAAACTGCCCTTAAGTTTCTCCCTATAAGGCACCTGTCTGTCAGCGAGTGTGTGTGATTCAATGAGGATGCTCATAAATGGAGCTGAGAGTTTGTTTGATCCAGGAAAACACGACACAGGCATTAATACACCCACATATCTCACTTCAGACAGCCATTCCATCGTTTTATTGTTCTGCTGATTAACTATGTGCATGTTTGTTAACACGACACAGCACTAAACAGCAATTCTGACAAAATCTGCCTGAGGATTCGTTCCACTGCGACTAAATTTCAAGTATCTGCACGTTAGCCGGTGAAAATAAACAACCATTGTCAACAATGCTAAGACATTCCACAGTTCCATACAATGAGTTCTTGTTTTAAAAAGATCTGCATTTACAAGCATGAACAATTTGTGCTACAGATTCTCATGAATATGAAATTTTTTCATGTTTAAAAAAAATTGTGTTTTTGTTATTTTTTAAAGATTTCTTTAATAAATTGCAGTACGACATTTCTTTCAATTTACAATCAATCATTTTGCCAAAACAGGTTTGAATACCTATGGACAACATATTTAAAAAGATATTTAACAGAAATAAACGTTTGTTAGACAGTGACATACACAGTATATGAATGTCATAACACAGAAAATGATATGTGATGATGTCCTGAAAAATCCAAAAATGTACATAAACATACTGTAGTGCTTACCAGTGGCACATGCTGAACGAGAAATTGGCTGGAGCTGCAAACAATTGCGAATCTTGAGAGAGTTGAGCACATTTTTTGCAATCATGCCTGAATAATATAGACCAAAGAAAAAAAGGTTGTCCAAAACAGAATCAAGCCATCAGCAGAAAATCTCATGAACTCAAAACTGGAGTTTTGTGGTTTATAGTTCATATCTGCACTATAAACATTCATACAATGAAATCAAATGGGCTCTAGAAAATACTGGCTCCCAGCTGTGGTGTAAAGTAAAGACTATTAATTAATTTTGTTATTAAAAAAAAAAAAAAAAAACCTTACAGTGTAAAGGCAACATGTTGGCATTAGCCAGTGAATTATGGAATGCCAATCCTGCCGTAATTAGAAATAAATAAATAATGTACAAAGAAATATAAAAAAGCAAATATAAATATATACAGTATACAAAGAAAAGTAAAAAGGCAAAAATAAATAATTATTTATAATTTTATTTCCTTATGTATTTTTTCAATTTTTTTCCACATTTATTTTTTTTATATATACATTTCTTTATTTCCACTTTTATTTTCACATTTATGTACTTATTTACATATTTATTTCTTTATTTCCACATTTCTTTATTTCTACATTTATTTATTTTCACATTTCTTTATTTCTACATTTCTTTGTCCGTAGGGCAATGAGGAGGGCGTTTTACCTCAGGAATAGCAATCGAGTCAGAGTAGTTGAGGGGTAAGCTTTGAGGCCTCAGTGACACCCTGGGATGCCCAAACGAAGTACAAGAAGTGTAGCCTACATGACGCGCCTGTTGATAGTGTGTGATGAATAACTGAGATGGGCAATATTGCCAAAATACTGGATTGAACTCACTCGTTAAAACAGTGACTTGGCGCCACCTAGTGTCTAATTTAGTTTCATATTAAACGTATTTAATTGATTTACATTTCTGCCTTCAAAATTCAAAACATTAATTTCATAACATTTTATGCATTTTTAGGCTAACTGCAGTGTAAATGCATTCAGTAATGATGGCTCTGATGGCTTTTGTTGACACTGATTGGATTTTTACTAGTAACAGCCCTTATTATTTTAACTGAATTTATCGATTGGAATTAAGAACGTGGTATTCTATATTCATGATGCATATATTTAATTATTTTTTTTTTTTTTTTTAATGCCCCTGGACATCAGTTCACAGGTTTGTTTCTGATGCTGTCAATGTTGTTTTTGGTTACATAAAAATAAAAATGCAGTTAGCTCAAAAAGCTGAGGGCACAAGACAGGAGCTGTTTGGATGAGCATGATGCTCAGTTTTGCCAACTTAGCAATTTTTTTGCTAAATTTAGCAACTTTTCATACTACCCTAGCAACTTTCTCTTCCAAAAGCACCTAGCAACAAATTTAGCTATTTTTAAAATGTATTTGGCAACTTTTAGCTAGCAACTTTTTAAGTGACTCAAATGATAAAAAGGAACATTGCCCATCTAAGTTATTCATCACACACTATCAACAGGCGTGTCATGTAGGCTACACTTCTTGTACTTCGTTTGGGCATCACAGGGTGTCACTGAGGCCTCAAAGTTTTCCCCTCGACTACTCTGGCAAGATTGCTATTCCTGAGGTAAAACATGCCCTCCTCATTACCCTACGGACAAAGAAATGTAGAAATAAAGAAATAAAAGCGTAAATAAATACATGTGAAAATAAATTATTTTTGCTTTTTTACTTTTCTTTGTAGATTTATTTATTTTTGCTTTTTTACATTTCTTTGTACATTTATTTATTTCTAATTATGGCAGATTTGGCATTCCATAGAAAACAGCACATCTGATGAACTGTAATTTAGCATGAGGCCTTCTGTTTTACTTTTTGTTTATCATTATGGTGATTATCAATACATTTTAAGGTGAAAGCAGTTTTTAGTTTTCCAAGAATGTTAGTATATTTACATCATACAAATTAATTATACATATGGTTGCTTCTGTAATGCCTAAAACTTTGTCACTATATATATATATTTTTTTTTACAATGCTTTTACTATTTTACAGCTGCTTTTATATAAATGTGTGCATTTTAAAATAAATATAACCAGATTTATTAACATTAAAGATATTTCTACAAAGAAATAATTCTTATTTCCAAAATGCCAGGTCTGAAGAAAATCTCACCATTTTGTTTGGACTGCTCTTTCTTATCCAGCTGATGAGGTGCCATGATGTCTCTGCTCCATTTTTCCAACGTTTCCATCTTCCACCCCCTGTAAACAAGTCAAATAACATTTCCAAAGCCATTTATTTCTGATCCTGAGTGTTGTTTGCAGTGTGAGGCATGCATATGCTGGTCAGATGTGTGCCTGCAGTGAAGGGACAGACAGACACCCCCGCACTCAAGCATTCCAGGACTTCAGTCTGCTGCACAAATATATGGCGTGATTTCACGATCAAATGCTGCTTTCATGCCGCCGAGCGCAGGCACAATTATATAAACGCTCGGGAAAAACCATCACTGCGTTAAATGAGTCTCATCAGATGTGTTTGTGCAGCTTCAACCGGATGGATGTGCGCTATCACTGCATGCACGCGACTCAAAACACCAGAGAGCAACGAACAGAAGATACACGTACAAGACATTTATAACATTTGTGAGCGGAAAACATATTAAACATAAGATTGTTTAAACAAACCCCAGCCATTCATCTTTGCAGCGCTCAGCTGAATGAATCTCACGTGGGCTAAAGACGTCACGGAAGCGACGCGCTGAGCTTCATGGGAAATGTAGTTCATCTGTTTCGTGGGCAGTTGACAAGTAACATCTTGAAGAGAATTTAGCTTAAAATTATATTAATGTATATAGGTAAGTGTATATTTAGTTGCAGAAAGAAAGAAAGAATGACCGTGATTTCTAAATATAAATAGGCTAGTCAGTGTTAGCCCCTGAATTAATATGAGCGCATTAAAAAAAAATGCAAAAAAGTAAAAAAATAAATTAAAAAAGACTTTTTTATCTCTTTTTTTGCATTTCTTAAATGTTTTTTTTAATTACCTTTGATTGTTTAAATAAAGAAGCATGATAGTGTAAATCTGTACAAGAACAAATATTCAATTTTAGCCTCTCAGTATGAGCTCAAAAAATGCTATAAATAAATAAATAAATAAAATTAAATAAAATAAACATATGATGGTAGATTTATTATTTTTTTTTTGTTCTATTATTATTATTATTATTATTTGTGTTTCTTATTTTTTTCACCTTTGATTGATTAAATAGTCATGCAGTGTGACAGTGTAAATTCTGCACAAATATAAAGTACAAATATTAATTTTTAGCTAGTTAATATGAACTCATAAAATACCTGTAAAATATGAAAACATGGTAGATGAGCTCAAAAAGTAAAAAAAAAAAAAATAAAAAAAAGGTTAACTAATGACAGCAGATTACTGTTTACTGTTCTATGATTTGTGTGTGTGTGTGTGTGTGTGTGTGTGTGTGTTTCTTCATTTTTTTTTTACTGTTTAAACAAGGCCTAGGAATAGGCTGTTTAGTGACAACATGCCCCACTGTTAGGAAATGATGTCAGAAAAGCTCATTTTGTGTTAAATTAATTAATTAACAATAACAATGAAAAAGTTGAATAGTTTTTGCAGCCTTTAAATGAACAAATTTACAAACCTACTAAAGAAATAGGTACTATAGTAACATGTAACTACCTTTATTACCCTTATAACACAATATTGAATGATTACCATATTATCACACCATATTTTACAGGGTACTCCAACTTCACAGATACCATAGTATAACCACAGTACCATAGAGTACCAAGATACTTTTGGCTCATTGTCCAATTCCATTTGCAAAGCACTGTACAAAAGAAAGAAAACCTCCTGAATACACCAAACCTCTTACCTTGTTTTGTTGCTGTCACAGATGCTGGTGTCAGAAACCCGAAGCCGCTTGTGACGGCTTGTTATCTGTGCTCAGGATAATCACAGACAGCTTCAAGCTGCTGCAAGTATCCAGGAAACCCCTCCAGATCCTGACGTCACACGCTGCTGTCTAGTAACAAAACTACACCGGTAACTCCATTCAACAGCAATATTTCACAGCAAAGCTCCTCATTCAAACCCATTAAAGCCTTATTGTAATTTGAGAGTTAGATGTCAGCAAAGCCAATCAACTAAGTGCACTAACAACGGATATGTCACCTAAATGGATTTTCAATGGCTGTCGACGCATTTCATCCTCAACAAATGTTGTAATAATGAGACCGCTTGGTAACGGACCCTCATAAACGCTGGATAAAACGCGTCCCAACACCAGTGGGTGGTATAAGGATTTATTTACATAACAAAGGACCTCCGATCTGAATTACTTATGACCTGTTTCTCTCATCTGCTCAAGTCCGGCACAAACACACACTCTATTATTCCCACCTGTTTCAGAGGTGTGGTCTCCTAACCACAAAGAAGAAGATTTCAATTAGAGACATGCAAATGAGAAGATGTGTTTCATACAGGTACTTAAGACTGAATCATTCATAACTGGATTACCTTGTATGGCTGTATTGTAGCTGAAGTGTACTGCACATGCGATGTCCGTTGTTGCAGACCCCAATCAAAAACACACACATAAACTAATCTGAGCAATTAATAAATTGAATTTCAAGATATATTAGAGTGAAGGATCATGTGACACTGAAGACTGGAGTAATGATGCTTTGCATCACAGGAATAAATTGCATTTTAACATATATTCAGATATAAAGCAGCTGTTTTAACTTGTAACAATACTTCACAATATTACTGTATTTTTGATTCAGTAAACGCAGCATGGATGTATCCTGCACAGCATGGTAAGCTAGTAGGAATATTCCTCTGATCGGAGATGAAAGCTGATCTCTAGTAGTAAAGGAGACTCTAAAGGTCGTGTCAACAGTGTGTACTATCTCTGCTGATCATAAACCTGCTGTGTGCCTGCTTTTGTGATGGTTAAGGGAAATGGATAATGGAAATCACTGCCAAATCAGCTGTAAGTGCTCTATACTGTTCTTTTCTATGGAGCCATTTTTGCTTGGAGGGGCTCAGGCTGTGAATGAAAATACATGCATAAAAGAATCTTTCATAAGTCTCATGTGCTCATCATATTGTGAAATATTACAATTTAAAATAGCTGTTTTCTATTTGAATGTACTTTAAAATGTGATTTATTTCTGTGATGCGAAGCTGAATTTTCAGCATCGTTACTCCAATCTTCAGTGTCACACGATCCTTCAGAAATCATCCTAATATGCTGATTTGATGCTCAAGAAACATTTATATTTGAGGAAACTGATACATTTTTAGTATTCTTTGATGAACAGAATGTTCAAAAGAACAGCATTTATTTAAAACAGAAACATTATAAATGTCTTTACTGTCACTTTTGAATAATTTAATGCTTCCTTGCTGAATAAAAGCAACAGAACTTCAGAAATGAAGCACATTTTAAATAAATAGGTATTTAAGTTAAATAACTAAGTTTATATTTATAATACCCAGGGACCGTAATATTATAAATAAGTAAATAACCAACAGTTCAGCAACACACTAACAACCAATCAGAACATAGATACCACATACCAATTCTTGCATCATGGTAGCAAGTTTTAAATGAGTTCTCATTTTCTTCATAAAGTGCAAAAAAACTTTTTATTTGTGTAATGGAAATTTTGAAAGCTTTGGTTTCATTGATTTTATACAAACACAACATACTTTATATCAATCGAAGGACATCTTAAAGAAGGTACAAAAAGTGCCCAACAAGTGTGCTTGTTGATTACATAAAATAATGAATTCTGAATTATACATTTCAAAATATACCTGAGTGTTTAAAACATGACTGTGCAAAAGCAACTAATGAGTTCTCCAGCCTTTAGCATTCTGTAAACGTGCTTCAAGGAAGAAACCTCATTAAACGCTGTAATTGGCCCACATGTGTGCTGACAGCCTGATATTCACACGCTTATCTAGTGCTTACTGTAGTCACGAGAGAAATCAACATGTGCGTATGTGTGTGTGTGTGTGTGAACTCGCCAAACCTGATACAACTGTCTCGCGTCTGCGTTTTTAAAACCTCAGCACTGAATGCATCATTATTTTAAGTTTCAAAACATGAGATGGTTTTAAAACATGTTCATAAATTATATTAACAACAAAACTGTCAAATTCAGTAAAATTCCTCTAAATACAGGGTCATCAGAATAGTGGCTAACCAATACATATATAAGGAAGTAATAGATCATTTAATAAATAAAAAAATAGAGTGATGTGACAGCATTAAATGAATCTTACAGATAAAGCTATGCTAAATACAACAAATAAAACTAGATATATAATTAAATCTGATTTAAAAACTTGTCAAACAGCTGTATTTAACTACAAAAAATAGCTTTCTTATGAAATGTATTGGACTTGCTAACAGCTACAAATGATGGAGAAGACAACATAGGGAAGAGTAATGAAACGTTTCACTAAAACAATATAGATTGTCATAAATAAATGAAAAAGAATGGCCATGGACCATTGTCTGTCCATTACACTTCAGTATAACTTATTGAAATTCTTGTGAACATTGTTACAAAGGAATGGGAATGCAGGTTTTTCAGAAGGTTTTGTTTGTGAATGGGATCTTTAGTGTGTGTTTCAAGGCCAGCGTTGTGTCCACCTGTTCAGAGGAGAGTAACGTGTGCCATTGAGCCACAGGCTTGCGTGGGTTGGACAGCATATCCGCCCAGTGACGCAGCTGGTTTCCTGTAGCATCACAGCCCAGATAGATCTTGCCAATCGCATCATTTCTGCTCATTTTGTCATGATCCCACACAGAGATCACCAGCTGGACTTTCTGTATGATAGATAATAAGTGAAACAAACAGTTATACACATAATAAGTTACTTGACATGGTTGAAATCACAAAGTAAGAATGAAATTCTGATATTACAACCCTATTTTTTTTCCTCACTGACACAAATCAAACCAAAGAGAATCAAACAATTTAATAGAGAAAAGCTCAAGGTCAAACATCACAATGGGTCCAGAAGATCACAGCTAATTTTGTCAATTTATTCACCATTAGACCCTTAATTCATCTAAGCAACCAGTTTCTAGGCTTCACTCACCTGAATCTGCTCAAATGACACTTCAAAAGTGAAAGATTCATTGAAGTATGGATTAAGTGTTTGCTTCTTCACTGATGTTTTCTTCTTCTTCCACTTTTTCTTATCCAGAATCAACTGAACTTTGACGTAAGGGTCTACAGAACAAAAACAGAACTATTAACCCATTTGTAAGCTAAACATACTTTCTATAGCTGCTTGAAATAATGCAATGGCTAAAAAACTTTGAAATTGGAATAACAGAAGTAGAGCCTCATGAAATCCCTTTTATTTTTTTCCCAAATTCCATTTTTATTTTTATCCAATTTTTTTTTTTTTAATTTTGCTGGATTCCATTTTTTTCTAGACTCTGTTTTAATGGTTAAATACATTTTTAATTAATCAAAAAGCATGTCTAATTAATTGAAATCACGAAACTTGCACAATTAACAACAATTACATTTTTAAGGCCCTATGAAATATGTTTTACTTTTTCTCAAATTGAGTTTTATTTATTTATTTACTTACCAAATACTGTTTTCCATTATTTTACATTCCATTTTAATGGTTTCATTAAATTGTAATAATCAAAGCCATCTCTAATTAATTGATTTTATTAAAGAAAAAAAAATATTTATTTATTTATTTTTCCAGAAATACTGTGTTGTGTAGTTTCTCTGCTAAATAAATTTTGGGAAATATTTTTTTCTGGTAAATATTCCTTAACAAATAATGTTTTAATAATAATTTTATTAGTAGTAGTGATTCTATAATTACACTAAGTAATATATTTCTGTCATGATTTCTTCAAGTTAAACCAAACTTTTATTTTGACAGGTTGCTGTGAAGACCTTTACATTTCAGTTTGCATATGACCATAGTTTTACTCAAAAGAAATGGTAAAATGCTCATGAAGAGACTCTCAGAGCAGTTATACAGTAAACTCAGTTTTTATGACTGGATTCTGCGATTCCATCCGTGTTTTCCGCATCACGGAAATCATAGGGCCCTACAGAAGTACATGGCCATTTTTCAACTCAGGCTCACTGCATGTAGCAACGTTTCTGCAAAATGATACTACATTGCTTCTTCCACACTTTACAACACTTTCAAAGTAAAATGTCCAGTAAGTGGCGCTAAAAGCATATTCAGTTTAATCTAACTTGAACTTGAATTTGGCAAAGTTTTGCCGCTTTAGCTTGCTTCTGTAAGTCTGTGAACTCTTTTATCGTTTCACAGAACTCGTAACCGAGCTTTTCATCGCAAGTGCAGTGCATACCAGATGAGCTACCAAGCAAGTTTACTATGTCAGAAAAGCAATTCAGGTGCTTTACTGCCACTAGTGTTTATTTGAGCTGGAAACTGCAGTGAATTGTAAATCTATTGGTATATTTAGCAAAACTGTAGGTAGAAGCACATTTTTCCTGTTAGCCAATGTTGCCTTCTGTAGTGTTTGCTTCTGTCAGTAGTGACTGCAGACTAGACATTTGAGGATGTAGGGTATTTTTGTCACCTGAAGAGCCGCCCTGGTCCATCCTCTTCAGGTTCTTGGCTTCCAGTATGATCACAGTGAGTTTACTACTAGCTGGGACATAACGAAGAGAAAAGCAGATATCTCCCAGATGCTCTTGCTGCAATATAGACACAACATTTAAGATGCGATTACATTAACAGTTACATTATGCATAGGGAATGCTCTTTTGCCTGTGTCTTGAGTCAATCTTGATTTTCAGTCATGACTTGCGTGGGGTCATAATTGTGTCAAGAACTGAGTGCTTACGTGCAAAGATGGCAAATTTCAATTCGTCAACATTGTGCGATTGAGTAGGGCATATAAGATTGCTCCAGGGGGACTCACTTTAATTTTACATAATGCTCTATGGTGACATGATGGAAACAAAATCCATTTGCTTTGTCATGTAGTGATACAAAGATTTAATTCTTTCAAGATTTAAAATGAAAGCCATTTTGTAAGAGCATCATCCATACCGCAGCAATAGTTAAGGGGCAAAACAACTTTTTGGGTCTTCCAGTTGATTTCCAGTTTTTAGAGAATGCATATAGATATAATTTATGTGAACTAACTACATGAAAAAATACATTGAACTTGACAACACTTGGCAAACTTGACCAATTTGACTGAACTGAACCTCATGTTTGGAAGCTTCGCTCAGATCTCTCCACTCCTCAATCACATGATTCCAGTCCACAGTGGACAGATTCAGTCTAATCTCACCGATGATGTCGTGTTTGGAGAATCTGTTGAAGTCATAGACTTGGATCACCAGAACTGACTCAGTCAGCTCCTTCTGAGGAATCTAGTGATGAAAACAACACATCAGTATTTAGTTACTGTACATAGCCTATAAATTTAACAACTTCAGTGAGCTTGATCTTGACCAAGCATCAGGTCATTGTTTGAGTTGACAACAGACTCTTGTCCCGACATTAATCTATGCCCATATGATAATGAATGATTTTATATGCTGCATGGTTTACCTGATATTTGAAATTTTCATTGAACACTGGGTTAAGGGTTTTCCTGAACACTTTCGTCTCAAATGTTTTGGATTTGTTGGGAAGAATGTAGACTTTCACATAAGGGTCAGATGTCCCTCCTGAGTCCATCGCTTTCAAAGCAGCAGCTTCTTTTATCCCTACAGTCAGCTGATGAGAAATATGGTACAGTATATTTAAGTTTATGATCTTAAAAACTGACCTTTTTAATCAAAAAGCAAATTTTTAAAGTCCACATGAATTCACATTTGGCCCTATACTCTAGTAGTACACATTACTAGTCTTGTGCTGAAAAATTATTTCATGCAACTTAATCCACAGAAGCAAAAAAAAGTTTTTCAGTCATTTTTAGTAAAATTCTGGATACTTCTTCCCCTTGAAATGTTGTTCCCATATTCCCATATCTTCCCATATTCCCTGCCATATATTTTTTCTTCATTCGGTATTCCAAATTTTAAATTCAGTTGCAACTTCCATTTAATGTGGACTTTAAATAAAAAGATACACCTCATGAAGTTAATTGATAGAATGAGCAGAAAATTTGAATCTAGACAAATAAGGATGACTTTGGTGAAGAAGAAGATCAAATGTAAGGTAATTCTGACTTGTTTAATACAACAACATCATTTTTATAATTCCATTTCATAGTTTCAGTGACTTTGCTATTATTCTAAAACTATAAACTTGCTTTATAATATTAAGGATATTTGCACTTTGGAATGAACAGATGTACAGTATGAAGTAGTTTGATGAAAGTTAGCAATAATTATTTTATACTTCTATTTTATACTATACTGCTTTAAAATCGGTAAAAATTATATATTTACCTCTGATCTGGATGCGTTGAACTCCAGTGAATACTGCAGTTTTCCTCTCTGCTGGTCAGCTGATCCATACTCCACACCCTCTGTATCAGGCTGGACCTGTCAGTACATCCAGTATCCCATTAGTGAATGCCAACCAGAGGAATATTTTATTGCTCAGAGTTTGATTTTCACAGAAAAATGGCCAAACTTAAACGAATAGTTCACCCATAAATGAAAATTAGCTTAAAATGTACTCACCCTCGGTCTGTACAAAATGTAGATGAGTTTGTTTCTTCATCAAAACAGATTATGAGAAATGCAGAATTACATCACTTGCTCACCAATTGATCCTCTGCAGTGAATGGGTGCCATCAGAATGAGAGTCCAAACAGCTGATAAAAACATCACAATAATCCAAAACTGTTAAAACTTCTTAATGATGGATTTGTTTCTTATAAACAGAGATTTTAATTTCACAAGACATTCATTGATAGGCTAGAGCCGTGTGGGTTACTTGTGGATTATTGTGATGTTTTTATTAGCTGTTTGGACTCTCATTCTGACGGCACCCATTCACTGTAGAGGATCCATTAGTGAGCAAGTGAAGAAATAATACATTTCTCCAAATATGTTCTAGTGAAGAGACAAACTCATCTACATCTTGGGTGAGTAAATGTTCAGCAAATTTAAATTTTTATGTGAACTATTCCTTTAAAGGACCATGTCAACAATGGCAGCCAATGGTGTGAGTTTGGGGACGAGACTTGGATGTTTTTTCAACCAATAGGAGATGATGGGAATGTATGAGGAAACAATTGTACTTTTTTATCTTTCTTTTTTATTTAGCCACCCTAGTGCAGACATTACACACCTTGCCTTTAAAATCTCTTAGAAGAAATAAACACAGGCACAAGTGAGTTAATTATTGATATATTGCAAGATTATAGAGTAATAAAAAGTAATGTTGAAAGCATGGAAGTATTTGATGAGAAATGTTTAAGTTACTATCTTGGATTTTCAAAGGCTTTGGTTTCTTGGAAAACCAATCTTAGTGCCAACTAGAAGAATAATTTAACCAGCATTCACAAGCATGGACGGCCCATTTCTCACCAGTGCTGCAGTTGCAGTTCCTGAGATCCCTTTCATACTGATCTTCTGGTCCAGCTTCTTCTTCCTCTTCTTTTTCCCTTTGCAGCAGCATTTTACACAGCAACATATCACACAGATAAGAATAAGCAGGATGATGGCAGCAAATATGGCATAGATGGCCCATCTTGGCACTGTTGTGGCGAAAACAACAATATTCCATCACACATCACCGCAGCAAAGCAGCGGTCCAGTATAGCACCATGACACACATCTGAAGGATGAGGCGAGACCATGGCCAGGAGACTTAAGGCAAGTTAAACTTGTAACAAGTGAAAATTGAGTAGCAAGAAATGTGCGCAAGTTGCAGAATTAGATCAGGGCCCATGGAGCAGGTGCTGAAACGAGGAGTGATATGATATACTCACAAGGAATCCTGTCCAGTAAAGAGGGCAGGAAGCCTGGAGCAGCTGTTGTGGTGTTGGTGTGAAGTGTTTTAGTTGGTTTTAATGTCGGTCTTGGTGTCATGGTGAAATGGATGGGACCAGTGGGTCACTGGAAATATACATATGAAAGATAGTTAGTGGCTGGCAAGTTATGGTTGAGTTAGTAACCTTATTTTGCAACACCCCCTACTGGTTAGAATGGTTTTTGCAACATTTTAGTCAATCTGAAAGGAACAGTTTACTCAAAATTAAAGGGACAGTTCACCCAAAAAAAAAAATTAATTCTGTCAGAATGTCATTTCAAACCCTTAGTAAATATAAAATTAGGCCTACATTCTGCTAAACATCTATTGTGCTCCACTGGAAAACTGAAGATGAAAAAATTATGACAGAGCTTTAATTTTTGAGCGAATTATTCCTACTGAAGCTGTTACAGAATAAAACAGTGTAAAAAGTTAATTGCAAGATTTTATCTTAATTCAGATTTTTTTTTTTTTTTTTCTCAGAATGGCAAGATATGAACTCTGAATTGTTAGATATAAGTGAATTGTGAGATGTAAACTCAGAATTACGAGAAAAAGGTAAGTATTGTGAGATAAAAAATTTAAAACAAACGAACAAAAAAAAAAAAAAATCGAAAAAATTGCAAGATGTAAACTTAGAATTCTGAGGGGAAAAGTCAGAATTCTGAGTTTATATAAAAAAATAAAAAAATAAATAATGTGGTTCCATAATTTATCCCTTTAAAGTGCCCCTATTGTGGGTTATGAAAGGTTCATATTTTGGTTTTGGGAGTCCCCAACAACAGGTTGACATGCATGCAAGGTCAAAAAACACTTTAATTTTCTTATAATATGCATTTATTTTTACCTTATTTGCTCATCGACTCCGAAACAATTCGTTCAACGACCAACGCGAAAATCCAAGTTTTCCCAGGTCTGCTTTCGCAACAAGTGGGCGGGCAATATGCTAATGTTTAATTTTGACGTCAAAATGAAACGGCTTGGGATTCGTTTTAAAAACGACTCGTTCAGAGTCGACTCTTTCTTTTCAGAGACAATAACTTTATACAGGGTGCACTTTCAGATTTAAAACTTTGCAGGATGTTTTCATTCACTTAGAGCTGTTACACATTGCATGAAAGGTAATTTTCAAAAATCCATAATGGGGCACTTTAATAAAGTAAAGTAAAATTTAGATACAAATTGAAACAAGATTAAGTAAATACAATTGCAACTGAAACAAGAAAATGATTAGATGTTACAAGTCTGCCATAAGGTTTTAACTGTATAGTAACACATTAAACTTTTGGTTGCATGACAAAAAGAGCATGTCATCACCACCAAAGTTAAACATGCTAGTGTTGACAGCCACCTGCAGCCCATTAAACTGGGTGTGCTTAAAGTATACAGGTAACATTCTTTTTCAGTGAAACATTGTAGAATACAATCAAAACATTTGCTGTCATATTTCAACATTTTCACAAACAAAACTGTCGCAATGCAACAGTAAAGTACTAAAATAGTCCAAGTCCCAGTTTCGAGAGAAAAAAAAACAAAAAACTGTGTAAATAGTGCAGAACAATAACAAAATACACTATTATGTCTGAAAATGATATAAACAAAAGTAATGTAGTAGATCTATTATTAAAAGTGACACCAAATAGCTCCAAACGGAGCATAAAAACACATTTACAACATGAAGTGAACTTAAATATAAAAACATTATAGTGACATTATAGTAAAGAGCATTATAGTGACACTTACTGTTGTAGAATTAGTTCAATTTGGATATTGGATTCTCGGTTGTAGTTTAAAACATAAAGAATAATATTCTGAATAGTATGAACACATTCCTAAACTATCCACTGTTTGCAGGGCTACAGAGAGGGGAAGGAAGTCACTTCCCGCAGAAACTGCATCAGTTCAGGAAAGAGCCATTAGAATGTGCCATTAACTAATGAATGGTAACAGCTATTGAGGCTTTAATCATTCGATAAAACAAGAGTCTGTTGTTTATCTCAGTTCAGTCTTCTATTACAATTCATACAATCCAGTATTTTCAACATTCAGCTAGAATTGGGCTTTTTGTTTTTGAAGAGCAGCCGCCAATTCTTTTTAATGACTTTTCATGACATTTTAAATCTTTAAAATCTTATCTTTTTAAAAATAGAGGTAGAGATGGATACAAAATTAAATATTAAAGAAAGGAAGAAAGAAAGAAAGACAAAGGGAATGGTTTATATTGTGTTATATTGTATCATATCATCCATTTCCCAAACCACTTATCAGGTTGCGGGGATAAATACAGAGCAATAACAAAATACTCTATTATGTCTAAAAATTATATAAACAAATAATTTACAGGTATAATAGAATTATAATTGAAAGTGACACAGAAACTGAGCATAAAGACAAATTTACGATAAATAAGTGAACTTTAACATAAAAAGAGAGCATTATAGTGACACTCACTTTTGTAGAATTAGTTCACTTTTGATATTGACTTCTCGTTGTTTTTTACATTTCCAAAATGCTTAGTGTTACGAGGATGCTGGAGCCTATCCCTGCGTTACAGGCCATAGGGAAACACCCTGGACCAATGGCCAGTATTTCACAGAACTCACACACTCACACATTCACAATCACTGATTATTCAATGTCTCCAATTCACCATATCATAGCACAGCAAGACAGGGAGAACATGAAAACTCCACACAGAAAGGACTTCTGACTCAGTTAGAAAGTTTCATCACACAGCAGTCAAACCTAAATGATTATATCTCCCTTTTTTTGGCAGCCCAGTATCATGTTCCCATTAACATTGTATCTTGTTAAT
Source organism: Spinibarbus caldwelli (assembly GCA_039654775.1). Classification (NCBI taxonomy): domain Eukaryota; kingdom Metazoa; phylum Chordata; class Actinopteri; order Cypriniformes; family Cyprinidae; genus Spinibarbus; species Spinibarbus caldwelli. The sequence goes on along the minus strand of CM077265.1, from coordinate 18,606,860 downwards.
TTTGCTAAATGTCATCCAGTATAACAAATACTCCCAACATGTATTTTTTATTTACAGAGTTAGGCCTGAAAACAGCCCTACACTCAACACTTAAGTAGAACTTGTTGGATCCAGCTGAAACCTGTCTAGAAAGGACATTGAAATACACAAAAACTGAACTTGCCTTTTTCACCCTCCACTCCCAGTTGTTGTCTTACCCAAGTTCTGCAGTATTAAACAATTAAGTCATTGTCTTGTGCTGGAATCCAAAAATAGTTGGAAACAAAGACGACAGCTCTCCTTGTAGTGTTCCTTCAGCATAGAAAGAAATGTTGGGCACCTGCCACACCTCAATAATACACAAAACTGCCTGTGCATATGCTCTTACAGGACTAGGTTAACACCTCATGTGAAGTTCAACTGGTGTGGAGGAAGAAACACAAACAGCCAGCTATAAGATATTCAAATACATTCTTAAGGAAGAGCTAAATATCATAACTGATTAAGTGCTGATAGAACTCAATGCATGAACAACTTCCTTCTTGCTCCTGAAATATGTTGAAAACATACAAACATGACTGGAAATTACAACAGAAACCAGTCTTGCCACACTACTGTTTAAATATTAATAGTAACCTGATACTGTGGAAATCATCTTGAAGAAAATGTATTTATTTATCATTTGAATAACATCATTCATTTGTTTAAATCCATGTTCAGATACTCTAACTATATCTATAGGTTGAGTAATTAAATTATTTTGTTAGGGCACTTTGGAGAGAGAACAATCATGGGAGTCAGTTTCATCCCTTCAAAGCTTTCACTCCGGAGGGTTCAACCTTTTAAGTCAGTTCGGTTTACAAACTTGCTTGAATGATTCAATGAATGAATCACACTGATCCTTGAGGTCAACTCACTCACCACTGGGATGGCATGATGGTGAGGAAATGATGAGAGAATTTTCATTTTAGGGTGGAGTATAGCTTTAATGTCAGTCTGTTCCTCACACTACCAGGATCATATGAATGTAGTAATAGCTGAATAGCCTGAGTTCTTAAAGGGACAGTTCACCCAAAAATGAAAATCACCCCATGATTTACTCAACCTCAAGCCATCCTAGGTGTATATGTCTTTCTTCTTTCAGACGAATATAATCGGAGTTATATTAAAAAAATGTCCTGGCTCTTCTGAGCTTTATAATGGCAGTGAATGGGGGTTAAGATTTTAAGTCCAATAAAAGTACATAAATCCATCATAAAAAGTGCTCCACAAAGCTCCAGGGGCTTAATAAAGGCCTCCAGAAGCAAATCGATGCATTTTTGTCTGAAAAAGATCCATATTTACAACTTTATAAACCATAATCTTCTGCTAACTGTCGTGCTTGTTGTAAATATGGATCTTTTTCAAAACAAAAACACCTCAAAAAGCCTTTATAAACCCCGCGGAGCCATGTGGAGCACTTTATATGATGGATTTATGCACTTTTATTGGACTTCAAAATCTTAAACCCCATTCACTGCAATTATAAAGCTTGGAAGAGCCAGGACATTTTTTAATATAACTCTGATTGTATTCGTCTGAAAGAAGAAAGTCATATACACCTGGCTTTAGGGTGAGTAAATCATGGGGTAATTGTAATTTTTGGTTGAACTTTCCCTTTAATGTAAATACATATTAATCTACATAATAAACAATATTTTACCAGAGTAGCACGAAAAGCTTTATACTGATATTCCCTGCATGCGAGAAAAAACATACAGAGAGACCAGAGTAATCCGATTTAAATGACACTTATTAGACGGTTCATGTTAGTGAATCAATAATAAGTGTAGGCTAGTCCGATTCTTGAATAACTGACTCTTCTGAAACAGTTCTTTTAGTGAACCGTTCAAAAGGCTTGCGAACTCGTGATGGGTTTATTCTCCAGTGAATAATAATTCATTAGAGTGGTTACTGAATCAACATCTGACTCACTTGCTGAACTGCAAGTTACTTTTTAGTGACGTCTGTCTTGAAATGAAGCCAGTTTAGTGTTCCTACGATTCATAAACCTGAAATCAGCACTGGTTCTTCATATGACAGAGTGTAGTTAAAGACACAGATTTTAAATAATGGATATTACAGTGGTGGCCAAAATTATTAGTATATTCACCAGTTAAAAAATGGTTTTAAGTCAGTTATTTCTATCTTTTGCTATAGTGTGTCCCTGAAAAACTATGCGCAAGTGCACCAATGGCAAAATCTGCTTTAAACGCAAAGGATGGATACACCAAATGTTGATTTAATTTAGTTAATAGAAGTTAATTGATAAAGAAAATCTATTTATGCCATTATTTTTTGACAGCATCCTCATTTTACAGCATTTTTACACAAGTGCCTAAAACTTTTAACAGTACTGTAATTTGCAGGTAGGTTTCTTGAAGCGTCTTGGAGACGTTGCGACAGTTCTTCTGGATTTAGTCTGTCTCAGTTTGTTCTGTTCTTATCTTGAAATACTTGCTGTGAATGTAGGCTGTGCAAACAGTGAATGAGAGACTTGTGGAACAGAACAAGACCGAATGTTTGCTTTTTGAAGTGATCCTCATTGCAAAGGAGTGTTCAGAAGATATCAAAATGAAGATAGTTGAGAGTGTTAAGCATTATGGTAAGTTCATTTGAGTAAGGCCATTTTCAATACAGCACTTACACAGATATAGAATCATCCTAGGGCTGTTCATAGTATTTAATATTACTTAGCCCTACTGTTGGAAGTATTTTTAAATACAGTTTTGACTTTGTTTTATTAATGTGGTTATATAAAATTAGACAATAGCTATAAAATATGAAAGATTTTGACAGACCGGAATCACCATTTTTTTTACATATATTTAATGTGTTTAAAAATCATATTTTTAGGCTACCATGATGTTAGATAACAATTTATCAAAAAATATTTAAGATATCTCACAATGATAATAAACAAAAAATGGGATTTTGTTTTCTTAAATGCTTAAAAATCAAATGCTTTTTTTAAACATCATGTGGTTATTTTGCATTGCTTTTTCTATCACCAGGTCTAGAAATAGCCACAATTTTCTTTACTCATAAATACTCTTCAGTCAAACAAAGTTAAGCTGTTCCTCTCTACTGACAGGGATGATGTCTGTGAAGCTCTGCATACAGGTAGATCACTTCATGAACATTTGAAAAGTAATTTTAAAATATTTATTTTTAATGCATGATTTTTTTTTTAATTTGCATTAACACATATTACTTTATGTTTGCACATTTTGTTGAGTTTAGGAATTCCAGCTGCTTTGCTGTATAATCAGGCTGATCATCACACCCTCAATCAGCTAAAGGTCATTTTATCAGGTGATGTTATTGGTTTCTCTGAGGATTCACTTGAGAGTCTTTCAGATTTTGGATTCAGTGAAACCCAAATAGAGACCTTCAAAGCAGCAAAGGTAAATCATGAAATATTTGTAATTATGCAACTATCATTTTTTTTTTTTTTGCCCTAGTACATTTTTTTCAAGCTTCATTAGTCATATTAACCTAGTCTTATGTTACCAGATCTGTATGAAGGAGTTTGCCATTCTGATTGGTCAGATGAGGAGGAGGTTTGGGCAAGAGAACAGCCCTCTCTGCACCTGTGCCTGGGGCTCTAGAAATGTCTGTGCGTGCGTCTCTTCGGGATTGGGGTCTGGATAAAATAAGAAGCATCCATATGGGGTGATTTGGGTTTAATAGTAATTCACAGTACTATATATAGATTTTTTTTAGGGGATTGTATGAAACTTTTCTATGTTTACAAAAATTATAGTGCATGCTCGATTGTAGGAAACAATTAAAAACAAGGGTAATTACCCCCAAAATCTACTGAAATTAAATTCAGCCATACGTACAAGACAGCATATGAGCAAAGTCTGAGCATAAGACATCATAATATATATTATATATACACTGAACTCTAATTCAGAGTCAGCATGCTTGCACCATCATTAAAGTTGATCCTAACATGGCTTGGGTTGAATTTCAGAAAGGCATTACTTTCAGCTAAACAGCTGTTATTTCATATATTGAAACAAATTATATAAACAAATATTTAATCATTTTAAAGATATAGTTCACCCAAAATAAAAAAAAATAAAAAAATCCTTTAAAGCTTTTTTTATTTTATTTTATTTTATTTTTTTATATCTCCCAAGTTATGTTTAGAATATTTTCATTTTGGGTGAACTATCCCTTTAAGAGTAAAAGTACATTTGCAAACACTATCAGTTACATTTTATGCATATTTCAACAATAATAACATTGGCAAAATTAAAACAAGGAGTACAATATTTTGCAGTCATGCAGTAACATATTGCAACTAAAATAGGTGATTTTCTTTGGCTCAACAGTAAAACACTTTTTACTAAAAAAAACCTAAATATCACAGGTCAGATTGATTTCTACTAATAGTAAACACAAATGTGAAAGTTGCACATTCATACAAATGTTTTTAGAGGCTAAAATAAGAATACAAAAATATATATTATGCTTCCAAAGTAATTCGTCCCTCATTTACTATTTTTTTTTTGTTTAATGTGACAAGGTTATGAGTATCACTTTCTAACAGTAGACACTACAACAATACTATACATATGAAAATCAGCATACTCATGGTTAGTATTTGAAATGGTATGCAGCTCTTTGTGATCAAGATCAAGTGTTATGATAGGGAATTGAAAACTGAGGTTGTTCATGATACCACTGAAGGTTTCCTTCATAGTGAGCAAATCAGCGGTCGGTTTTGCTTGAAGTAGCAAGAAATAAAATTAATTCAGTCTAAAACATATATGGAGAGGTTTTAAAAATCTCTGAATTACTTCTAGCAAGTGATTTATGGTCCTTAAACATAGATGCCCTCAGGATTCAAACCTGAGGAGATCGGACTATGAAGTCCACGGATGCTGTCAACCACCGGATGGGATAAACTTGCTCGTTTCAATGAGCCAGTTAATGCAGCAAAGTCTGGGAAATGAAAGAAAACAATTCAATTACTTTGTGTAATATCTCATTGTACTTACAGGGATTGTAAAACTATATGTGCTAAGAAGAACTTAAGAATACAATATATATATATATATATATCTGTGGTATATAGCATGGATACAATGCATATAATGCCAATTTTCTGAATGCATAGAATATGCAAATACAATAGAGCACAATGCAATGCAGTTGATTTATTTCTAGTGTGACAAATGAGCTGGAAATAATATCATTTGTGATTATTATTTGATCAGATTCAGGCTGCATTCAGTATGCAGTGTGCTGTTCAAATTAGACTTTTAATTAACCAATTAGCCAAGCTTTTGGATATTGTAAACTGTTTGGCCAATAACATGTACATTACCAACTCTAACCACAAGGTGGCACTTTGGAATAGTAATATAAACAATAACAGAAAAAACTCTGAACTCAGTGACTTCTACAAACAGAAGGCTTGCAACTGCAATGTTATTTTTCATCCAGGCTTGACGTCAATAAAGCCAGAAAGAAATAACATTTTTGTACTCGACAGAGTAAATGACAGAGGCAAGACCGCTGAGTCAATCGCTGCAACTATAATCTGTCACGGCACTGATGAAGCAGCAGCACGCAACAGCTCTACAGTGCTTCTGAATCACCCTCAGCCTTGTATGTTTTGCAGGAAGACTTTTAACTCTGTCCTACATAGGCCTGCAGTTTTTTGCTAGATGTGTAAGTGAAAAGTTACTTGGCACTGCACTAAATTAAAACCAGATGTGGTCTGGCCATTAATGTCACTTGTAAAATGGACTTATTACTCATTATGGTTGAGGTTTTGTTTTCATTCATGCTGAGTCCTAACAGAATCCACACTGTAAGGAGCATATCCCTAGGCATTTAGATATATTGTCAGTAAAAACAATACCTTCATCATCTGTTGTGTTGCTGGAGTCCTCATCGCCAGGCTCCACGGGCAGAACCGTGACTTTGGTGCCTGTTTGTTGTATGAACTGTTGTAGGTTTACCTGCCTCAACTCTTTGGTAAGCTGCTCCAGTTCATACTGACTCTCCTGGTGGAAAGAGGGCGGAGAAGGTCCTAATGAAATGTTTGTGTAGTATTGCACTGGCATTCAGCCTGCAGCAATGCAGTAACAACTGGCTATAAACAGTAACAATGTTCCAATGTACTTACACAGAATTAGCTCACAATTCCAAACAGATGTGTCATTTTTGCATTTACACAACAACAACAAGAAGTGAGAAATGTTTTAGACAAAAGAGCAGCTAAGATCAGCATGAATTTCTTTGTTAGTGAGTGCCGGTTTGGAACTAGTCTAGTTGGTGTACCTTAGCCAGCCATGCTGTTCACCATTTGTTGAAGCTAGTCAACCTGCATCAATGTTTTGCTGGTTTAACTACTTAAGAAGCCTTGTGGAGGAAACCAGAGTCAGGGTTTGGCTGTTTAGCCTGGTCCAGTTAGTCCCTGCTGGTAGATGCAGATATTTTTGGATGGCTCTTAAAAGCGTGAAATGGAAATGTTCCCTGCTGACTTTGACATCACAGCTAAGGCTAAGTTGCTAATGAAGGACTAACGATTGCACATTCTTGTGGTGCCATCAGCTAATTGGCATTGTTAACATGTCATGATGTCAGAAGACAGAATACACTCCTACACAACTTTTAAAATCTGAACAGATTTTAAAACAACTAGGTATCATTCATTTGCAGACTTTGTAAATGTTACAGAAGAAAAACTGGACACCATACACTTAAAAACTCACACCGTACAAATGATAATAAGTGTTTAAAAATCAGCTTAAAATATCAAATGTGTTTGATATCCTTCAGCTGGATGGAATCATAGTCTGAAGCTATTGATAAATCTGTCAACTCCAACTGGCCAAAATCTGGAGAATGGCTCTGACTTTTGTCAACTTTCGGCAACTAGCGTAAACTCATCCAGACTGCAAATTAGAGCAAACTTTTTTTGTAGTGTATTTCAGCCTTTACTTCTGGGTACTTCTGGGGGATTCTGCACCAACCAAACAACTGGTACTAAGATAAACAGAAATCATTTAATGGTTTTATCCAGGTGTTGTAGACTTGTTTGCAGCCAACACAACATACAGTATACTGGTGAAAACCAGTGCTTATCTTTTTAGTAACAATCTCTTGCACTGACCACTGATTACCTTTCCAGTCTTCAATTTCAAAATTTCATATGGATTACTCAAGTTTTTGTTTGTGAAACTTGATGTACCTGCAGTCTCTTGCATGACTCAGCCAGTGAACGCTCCACTGCTCTTGAGCTGTTTTCAAGCTGGGCCGTGTGTTGAGCTTGAGCCTTGAGTTCTGCTTTCACTCTCGGAAGTCTAGCCTTAACTTCCCCCTCACTGGCCTGCTGGCTCTCTCTGATCTCCTTATGTTGCTTTTGAGCCTCTATGCCTGCCTCTACACCCTGCAGAGACATCAGCCGCTGTTCCAGATCCGCCTCACATCCGCTCAGCCGACTGCTCAACTCCTGGAGGTGCTCCTGCAGCTGCCTCTCGCTCTCCCGCTCAATCTCGAGCTCGGTTGCCCAGAATTCCTCTTCCTCAATCTCCACCTTGTGCCTTCGCACCTGCTTTTCCAACCTTGAAACTTCCTCCGTCATCTTCACATACAGTTCGGCGTCCTCTAGTCCAACTCTTTTCTCAGTCAGCATTCGAAGCTCTGCCTCGTACGCCTCTATCCTACTGTCTAGAACCGAAAGAGTCTTCCTCTGCAGTCTCACCAGTTGGGTAAGATCCTCCACACGGTGGCCTGATAACCGAGGGGACATTGACGGCGAATTGTGGGCACTTCTCACTAAAACCTCTCGTTGTTTGGCACTACTGTCACTGAGCCTGCCTCCACTAAGGATGTCCCTCAGACTGCGGGGCACACCGGTGAAGGTCAGAGATTTGCGCCGTGGCTCTCGTCGACGGAGGGAATGGTCACCCGGAGCTCGGAGCTTGGCCATCAATGGAAGGCTCTGTCGATGCAAGCCACGCTCTGGGCGCCGAGGATTCAGACCTTCAGTTGAGGGATACTCATTGAGAGAGGGACCTGTGCGGTGTAAGATAAACTGCACATCACCGGCATACTGCCCCCAAGTGTTCAGAGAGGCCACTGGACTCTCATGAGGAACGAGATGTCTCTCGGTGTCCCTCCATTTTTCGATCAGCGTATACCGTCCTGTGCGACCTAAAAAAAAAGAACAAAGATTACAGTACTGAACAACACTATCAATAAGCCATAGATATTAAAGGGATAGTTCACCAAGAAAGTTCACAAAGAAAACAAAAATAATGACTTTATTCAACAATTTCTTCTCTTCCGTGTCAGTCTTCGACGTGCTGGTAATGCAGGAGCTGGCGTTTTGACGTAGAACCCAGATGCCCTGTGCCTTGTTTACAAGCAGAAGATGCACACTGTAGATAAAACATGTTTAAAGTAAAAATGTCTGAAGATTTCGAGAGGATGACTTGCAATTTTTTGCCCAGCCTTACTTATTTGAACTAGAATATACAGATGATAAACTAAAAGAGATGGATGTTCTACGTCAGAACGCTGGCTCTTGCGTTCAGCAGCACCACACGAATGCGTCGTGGTACTCTTGTGAACGCATGTTGAAGACTTGACACGAAAGAGAAGAAATTGTTGAATAATGCCGTTATTTTTATTTTCTTTGCACACAAAAAGTATTGTTGTAGCTTGATAGAATTATGGTTGAACCACTGATGTCACATGGACTATTTTAACGATGTCCTTACTACCTTTCTGGGCCTTGAATGTGTCAGTTGTGTTGCTGTCTATGAAGGGTCAGAAAGCTCTCGGATTTCATCAAAAATATATTAATTTGTGTTCCGAAGATGAACGAAGGTCTTACGGGTTTGCAACGACATGATGGTGAGTAATTAATGACAGAATTTTCATTTGTGGGTGAACTAACCCTTTAAATGTGCTCTCAACATTTTTTGTTGACTAATATGTTGCACAATTGACATCATGCTAAAGCAACCATTCATAAATGAAAACAGTCTGATTTACAATCTCATGTTAGTGTACATCATTTTAATCATACTTTCCAAAAGTAGTGTTACTTTATTTCTGTAAAACCTTTTTAATGGGAAAAACCACAGTGTAATTCTTGTTTAAAGCTGTCATGTTATGACTTATATCATTGTTATGTGAATACACAATTATATTAGGGATGTTTTTCCCAATTCCATTCCACCCTCTTCCGCCCATCATTTCCTGTTCTTCTCCACTACCATATCATTTGCTTAAGGGCAAAATGACCGAATAATACTTCTTCATATGGTTAGTGCACTTCATCTGAAGATACACATTTGAAACAGTGAGCAATGCTGTTTTAATATCTTCTTCCCCTGTAAAAACATACAGATTACTCCCAAAACTGTCAAAGAGGATTGAGGTGTTCTTAAGAGTTTTTTCTTTCAGTAGAATGAGTCAGATTTTCCATGTCAGCAGGCACTTTGGTTGCACCAGTGCGTTTCTCACTAATACAAGAGGGGACCCTTAGATTGTACCAGTCTGAGTGCAGCTGAAAATAGAATCAAACGTCAACCAAGACAGGTTTGAATCAAAAACAAATTGCTTTGGGTCCCACTGGTGATGTAATTAACTGAAATCAGCTTCGTAGACTATTTGCGCCCTCTCCTTGAAACTCCTTAAAATATGCCTGATGTCTTTAGACAAGCTGTTAAACTAGTCTCAAGCTGTTGGAAAGCCAATACAAACTCTCCAATACTTAATCTTCTTTTTAATCATGCAATGGATGATGATTACTCAATCAACCTCGATGCCAGATGGTTTCAGCATTACTTAAAATTTATGGCATCTGTGTTAGCAACTATAGCTTCCATGATTTAAATCTTCCACACCACTGCTGGGGAGTAACCAACCAAAAATAGAAGCACAGCTTTTTGGTAGTATAAGCTCTTTTCCAGTAAAGAGCAATTTTTTTCAACAGATAGCAGTAGCATGACAGAATTGTTTATCAGTGTTTTTTGTGTCATATTGTTACTCCTTGTGCGTTGGGACGTTGATTCATTTTGGTGAATCAGTTTGTTCAGATGATTCATTTCATTGAACTATCTACTATCTATTTGAGCCATCACTAATGCCTGTCCCGAATGCCACTCTAATTGCGTTCTTCCTCTGAATCCACACTTTACTGACATAATTCTGCTCTGACTGTTGGATAGAGGTCTGCTCAGCAAAAGTGTGCATCAAGAGTGCATAGTGGTCAAAAAGGGGCGCTTGTGGGACAAACCTAAAATGACAAATGGGACACCCTTTGGTCTTGTGTACTATACGAGGATGAGCATGTGGCAGCCGTTGTAAATCCGCAAGACCACAAGTCTACATTAAGTGTGCCTTTTGGGACAGGGCCTAAATAGTATTCCCAAAAGTCTCTGTGCTGCATTTTAAGTGTACTTTTTCTTAGCAAAATAAAAGGGCCTGTTTACACCTGGTCACTTCATGTGTTTTTAGTGATCGGATATCTAATTTGTTAAAATGGCCCATTTAAAGTTGGTAAAATAAATGTGTCTCGGCAAAATAGATATAAATCCGATCTTCAATTTCTGCACTATATGCAAATTTATAGTGGAGTTCACATTAAGAAAAGCAACAGATATGCACTGCATTTTAATCATCATCAGCTATTTTCCAGATTGAAGACCGCAATAGGAGAGAGCACAGCATCAGCACTCGTAAGATAATTTAGTCTCACTGACTGTGTGTTGAGTGTCTGTGACTTATTTTTATTTGTGGCAGTTTGAACATCAGCTTGCTGAAGAGATACTCAGCTACTCATCTGTGGCGATGCATGTTGCATTAGTGCTGTCATATCTGACTTTAACATGTCATATAGTCTATAACGCTCTCACATGTTTTTGGGAGCAGTATAATTTTCATACAGGTGCATCTCAATAAATTAGAATGTCGTGGAAAAGTTCATTTATTTCAGTAATTCAACTGAAATTGTGAAACTCGTGTATTAAATAAATTCAGTGCACACAGACTGAAGTAGTTTAAGTCTTTGGTTCTTTTAATTGTGATGATTTTGGCTCACATTTAACAAAAACCCACCAATTCAAATTTCAACAAATCAGAATATGGTGACATGCCAATCAGCTAATCAACTCAAAACACCTGCAAAGGTTTCCTGAGCCTTCAAAATGGTCTCTCAGTTTGATTCACTAGGCTACACAATCATGGGGAAGACTGCTAATCTGACAGTTGTCCAGAAGACAATCATTGACACCCTTTACAAGGAGGGTAAGCCACAAACATTCCTTGCCAAAGAAGCTGGCTGTTCACAGAGTGCTGTATCCAAGCATGTTAACAGAAAGTTGAGTGGAAGGAAAAAGTGTGGAAGAAAAAGATGCACAACCAACCGAGAGAACCGCAGCCTTATGAGGATTGTCAAGCAAAATCAATTCAAGAATTTGGGTGAACTTCACAAGGAATGGACTGAGGCTGGGGTCAAGGCATCAAGAGCCACCACACACAGACGTGTCAAGGAATTTGGCTACAGTTGTCGTATTCCTCTTTTTAAGCCACTCCTGAACCACAGACAACGTCAGAGGTGTCTTAACTGGGCTAAGGAGAAGAAGAACTGGACTGTTGCCCAGTGGTCCAAAGTCCTCTTTTCAGATGAGAGCAAGTTTTGTATTTCATTTTGAAACCAAGGTCCTAGAGTCTGGGGGAAGGGTGGAGAAGCTCATAGCACAAGTTGCTTGAAGTCCAGTGTTAAGTTTCCACAGTCTGTGATGATTTGGGGTGCAATGTCATCTGCTGGTGTTGGTCCATTGTGTTTTTTGAAAACCAAAGTCACTGCACCCGTTTACCAAGAAATTTTGGAGCACTTCATGCTTCCTTCTGCTGACCAGCTTTTTAAAGATGCTGATTTCATTTTCCAGCAGGATTTGGCACCTGCCCACACTGCCAAAAGCACCAAAAGTTGGTTAAATGACCATGGTGTTGGTGTGCTTGACTGGCCAGCAAACTCACCAGACCTGAATCCCATAGAGAATCTATGGGGTATTTTCAAGAAGAAAATGAGAAACAAGAGACCAAAAAATGCAGATGAGCTGAAGGCCACTGTTAAAGAAACCTGGGCTTCCATACCACCTCAGCAGTGCCACAAACTGATCACCTCCATGCCACGCCGAATTGAGGCAGTAATTAAAGCAAAAGGAGCCCCTACCAAGTATTGAGTACATATACAGTAAATGAACATACTTTCCAGAAGGCCAACAATTCACTAAAAATGTTTTTTTTTTATTGGTCTTATGAAGTATTCTAATTTGTTGAGATAGTGAATTGGTGGGTTTTTGTTAAATGTGAGCCAAAATCATCACAATTAAAAGAACCAAAGACTTAAACTAATTCAGTCTGTGTGCATTGAATTTATTTAATACACAAGTTTCACAATTTGAGTTGAATTACTGAAATAAATGAACTTTTCCATGACATTCTAATTTATTGAGATGCACCTGTATGTAGTTTCAAAAACCAGATGCACTTACACTTGTCCAGTTTCATCTGGAATGCATTTCAGTTTCGAAAGCATTTCGGAGGGCATTTACAACTGGTCTTTTCACGATCGGACAGCTATCCGATCAGAGAAAATGACAAGGTGTAAACCAGCCCAATTGTGCAACTTAAAACCATGGTTTCCATTCATGAATATCAATTAGGATAAATTTGTTTTATTATTTGTGTTTAATATAGTGTTCATGTTTGATAATGTCTAATTTTGTTAAAGAGATAGGGTAATTTTAATTTTTGGTTGAACTATGATTTACTCACCCTCAAGCCATCCTAGGTGTATATGACTTTTCTTCTTTCAGATAAACAGTTATATTAAAAAAATGTCTCGGCTCTTCTGGGACATTTTTTAAATATAACTCTGACTGTATTTGTCTGAAAGAAGAAAGTCATGTACACCTAGGATCACATGAGGGTGAGTAAATCATAGGGTGATTTTCATTATTGGGTGATCTATCCCTTTAAGTCATACAAGTTTGGAACGACATGAGGGTGAGCAATTGAACTATTCCTTGTGAATATTTTTATAGCTTGACAAACTACAGTTTCAAAGTAGCTTCTCCATACAATTTTTCATTTTTTATTTTTTTTAAATATGAAGGACTATATTAAAAGAGCAACTTGAAATTGACACTCCCTACCAATGGCTTGAGCCAGAGCGATGACCACTTCCTGGCAGGTGGTGGCCTCTGTGACCCCACAGACCACGCGCTGAACTCCATCGACCCACACCTTCAGCTCCATCCTGGGTCAATCTCTGGAGGGCCTGGGGCTGCTGGTCTGTGACGTCATACCGTCCTGCTCCAGGGGTCCAGTGCTTCAGCCGTTACCCCCTCATGGCAACTCTGGAAAAATCACAACACGAATTAGGAAACACCTGGGAATATTCTCATACTAAAAAGTGTGGCTGTCTGAAATGAATTTGACAAGACACCATGTTGACTGGTATTTCGTTTAGCAAGCCTGTTCATCACACAAAGCTATTTTAAGCTGCCTTGAAATATAGCACACAAATGGATCATTTATGGTGTGATTTTTTTTGAGCTTAACAGCAAAAGACAGATAATTGGGTTTGGAATAACATGAGGGTAAGTAAATGATGACAAAATGGCCATTTTGGGGTGAACCATCCTTTTAACACTATTGTTTTTCTGCTTTATTTCCTTCTGTAAATGCAAATGACTTACTCCCACAAGATTTGTTCTGTCTCTTTGTTCTCAACTGAATGTTTACTTTTAATGAGGTTTCAAAATGGCATTTGTGGTTAGCAAGCCATTAAAATAACTTCTATATACAAATATCTAACCTTTTTTTAGCTTAAACAAATAACCATTAACTTTACAACAATCTGAAATGCATCTGTCTAGGAACAAAGAGGAGTGTTATAACGAGAGCCTTTCGTAATCAGGAAAGCTTTGTACAAGGAAATGACTGTGCTATTAGCAGGAGACCTCTGTGCTTCCAGATGGACACGTTTCCTTCCTCAGATCTCTGACTAGTTGAACAATCAGCTCTTCTTTTGTATTTAACAAAGAAACAAGATACTGCTGTATAAAAAATAATTCAGTCTCTATGAAACAACAGCTCACGCATGTTCCCAAAATAGCATATTTTCCAAGAAACGAATTGGCCATGAATCTGCGCTTTTTGTGAAGGTGAGCCGAGGGTGTGAAGAGGAGGAGGATGACATGAAAAACAGTTGGCTGCAGTGTGGACGTCCTGCTGGATACAGTGAGACCAGCTGGACCTGACATTATGTTCCTCCCACTTCTGCGAACAGGTACAATTTTAGGACGAAGGGCTGGCAACCACGCACTCCTGAGCAGATCTTCAGCTTTGCAGAGAAAATTCACAAGATCTCAGTTTATTCTCTCAGCAAAGAAAATATTACACAAACTGTGACGTAAAAGAGTCTAATGGTGTGTGCACACCATAAGCGAATTTAATTATTTGCGCGAATAGACTTCATACAAAGTCAATGCAAAGACGAGAATGGAAGCGAATTCGCACCAGGCGACGCGTTGCCATGCTATTCGCCTCAATCGCCTTCCGTGCAAGTTGAAAAATTTCAACTCGAGCAGAAAATTTGCATGACACGTTGTCGCGCAAGCCAATCACCGAAGAGCTTATTGACACATCCAGGTTGTATCAGAAAAGTTTTTTTTTTTTTTTATTATTGTTTTTATTCACAAAAGTGACATGAAAAACATCCCGCGAGTAATCTAGAGTGAGTAGCACAATGCAAATATTTGCTTCGTTTTTGGTGTGAACACACCATAAGACTGGAGTAAGATCCACTTGCAGATTTACTGAAGAAAGCGCAATAATAATCCAAAGCAAATAGTTAGAGGGATATCCAAAGTCATTAAACATAAATCAAGCTTCACCAGAGTCAACAAGAATATAGCCTACAGAGCTCTCCACATGCATGTTAGCAATTTATAAGAGCCCATTTTTGCCTCTAAATGAATAGTGAACTGAGACCCACAATCAAAAAGTTGTCTGAGTTCATTTACAAGACCAGGGACTATGGAAGCCTGTTTTTAAAGTAAAAAACAAACAACATGGTAATTGTGACTTTATTTCTCATAATTCCTGGTTTGATTTTTAGCTCACAATTTGACTGTAAATGTCAATTGATTACAATGACAGTTTAAGGTTTATATATTGGATAAATACGCATTTCTGATCAAATTCACAGCTAAGTTCTATTGGGTGCAGAAATTACTTTTTTCGTTGTTGTTTGTTTGTTTGACTACACAGCTGCTGTTTTCTGTTATTTAACCCACCTTATTAATATTTAAAAAGAAAAAGAAAAAAAAAAAGCTGTAATACATTTTGATACGCAATTTTTTTGTTAACATATGCCAAAAATGACAGGATTATACATAGTCTCCTTTTATTTTTTATTATTTTCCGGACAATTTTATTTCGTCCGCTCTCACTATTTCTTTGAAGAAGTTCTAATATCAAAACAAATCCATTCTTTTCATCTCTTCATTATGTTTATAGAGCTTTGAGTTTGGCGCCAGATGAGGGACAGGGACGATTTACTGACTGTATGGGGCACTGTGCTGGAAAACTAAAGCACTGCAGCAGCCAAAGACCACAGCATCAAGACAGAGCTCCACTCTGAATGAAATACTACACCTGTCCTGTGCTAATAAAATCTGCAAGCATGCAAAATTATTCATTGCTCATAAAAAAAAAAAAAAAAAAAAAAATAAAAAAAAACCATGTGCAGTCCTCAAAGGACAACTCTTTTTGGGACTAAAAACCAGGTTGTTAAAACATAAACATAAACATAAGTTTTTTCAACAGAAGTCTTTAGTTAAAGATCCTTGGTAATTGAAAAAATAAAAACTGATGATACTTTTTTTTTCTTAAACAGGCAGTTCTGGATATCTTACACTGTATAATTCATTCATAATTCAGCTTAAATGCTAGTTTTTGAGCTTAAAATTGAAACTGCTTTTATTCAAAGCAGCAGTTTTTATCATTACACATTTTATCAGGACATGTTTCCTGGAAATCAAACCATGACCTTGGCATTTCTATTGCCACATTCTACCATTTCTGCAACAGTAACCCAATTGTTTGCACACATAATATAATAATACTTTGCATTAAACAATCAAGCCATTATTTCCAAGAACTACCCAAAAAAAGGTGTCTTTTCAATTGCTTTTTTCAACCCCATAAGGAGGAGTACACTGAATATCTCTGGTTTAGTGCGGAGACATATGGTGCAGAGGAACCCCCATAAGAGCTCTTCTGTCTGAGCCAAAATGGAAAAAAGAGAGCTTATTACAACAAAACCAAATAGCTACTGGAGTCAATGTGGAGTTCTTGCCAAATTTCAAATTTTTGATTTATGTATGGTTTGGAATCGTTCAGAATCCAGGCTGCCAGTGCAAAGACATTGAAATCACATTTTAAATTGGCCCATAAATCTATACAAAAAAAAATCCACTTGAAATTGTCACGCAACATTCACTCTTTCTTCATCTTTATTTAGGTGTGAGATACTTAGTCAAAATGTTACACTTGTTGCACGCTGCATATCATTTTCTCTCCATTTTGCCCTTCTGTAAGCAGATAAGTGTTTTGTCCTTCAATTTTACTACCCTTTAGCATCTATGACAACAGATGGAGTCCTGTAGCCAACAGTCAGATGGATAGTGGGGCCATTTTATATGTCCTTTTCCGACTAACGCAAAAGTGGCCTGCAGCCGACTCTATTCTGACATTTTTCCAGGAGCGATCACTGAAGCAAGGAAGCCCAGTTCATGGATGACTTCAGGTCTGCTGCATATATGTTTGACTGAATTAACCAAAAACACAAGGGAACCAAGGCTGTCCGATCAGACATAGTACAAGATGTAATATCAAAACGTGTGTGATTTAAAGTTTGACCTTTTTAACGAAGAATCAGATCACAAGTCCATATTTGTTGTCTTTTTCACAATGCAAGAGCAGAATAAAAAGAAAAAGCCAAGAATCTAAAACACAGTGCTTCGTAAGGCTAAAAGAACCACAGAAGTTCAATGGCACTTTAAAATAGCGGTAAAGTGACACATTATGATTATTTGTAACACAGCCCGCGGTCTTCGGTCTTCATTTTAGCGCAAACAAATGTCACAAGGCACGTCCAAATCAAGTGTGGAAAATGAGAAGTGCTGGAGCTACATTGGGCATTTTGAACTGTTTTTTTCAGGTCTTAATCAGGAAGAGACTGTGTTGAATTTGATTGCCGCCCCACCATGAGCACTCTATTCAATCATCTCCACATCATGCTGAGCACAAGTGATCACTTAGTCTAAAACGAGCACTGCAGAAGTGAATCAAGCACCATTTGTGGAAGTCACAATGAAGCATTTGGGAACTGACTGTCCATTTGCTGGATCCATCTCTGACTTCATCACGATGACTTCATCCCACATGAAAACTATGGACCAGATTTACTTACAGCTTCCAATAACGCAAACCCTCTTTTGGCGATAAAAAACTACTGTCAGGATTTACTAAAGACACGCAGTGAAACATAAGCGAAAAATGAAAAGGTATGGACAGAATGGTTCTGATCTTATTGCATTTGTAGGAGTTTCCATTTCAGACGCAAAGTTTATGGAAGGAGAGTATTTAAACAAATCATGGAAGGTGATTTACTAAGGTTTGCAGTAGTCTATTTACTGGTGATTTACGCCATTATTTAACGCCCCAAAAAGCATGTCTTAACCCATTTTGTGCCTGTGTTGTTAGTAGATTACGCAAACCTGATTATTATCACCTCTGTTTGTTTGCGACCCTACGTTAATTTGTGCTGCTCTTGGATTGAATTGTTCTTTATGGAAATGCACTGGCTGCGTCTGTGTTCTTTAAAAATTGTGAATATCTCTTCTCAGGATCTGATGTCAATAAACCACTTATTCCTATATATTTTATCTATACTCTACTAGCATTCAGCCCATCAGTATGGCATGAAGGAAACTCTTGCACTGTGAAATGTGACTTTGGCTGTTGTTTGCAGACTGAAAGCAGGAAGGAGGTAAAAATTCCACCAGCAGTAATCTTGAGAGCTCTCTCTTTCTAAGGCTAACCATCTCAATGAACTCAGCTGAGTAATATCCTCTTACCATTGCTCATACTTCTGATTCAGGCATCTGAATTGTCCCTCGGGAGTCAATGAAGTAAGGTACCCAATGTTGTCCCGCCAATTTCACTATAGTACCCGTCCAACATATTTCATTTCAACCTGGTTATTAAAAACATTTGGCAAACATTTCTTCTTTATGCTTAGTCCATGACCAAGAGAATAATTTGTGGTGATTGCTAAAACAAACAAAACTTATTATTGCTCAGACTTAATGTTGAACAAACCGCTAAGCCGAAGTTAAATTTTGGATGGCACTTCTAGATGCGAGTTTTTGTATGGGCACTCACTCGTTCTTCAGGACAAAACTCAAGATCCAAAAACTGCATAAAAGCTAATATATATATATATATATATATAAAAAAAAATATATATATATATATATATATATATATATAAATATATATATATATATATATATATATATATATATATATATATATATATATATATATATATATATATATATAAACGTATCCCCCAAATATTCCTCAAAATGGGAAGTTAACATAGCGTATGTCCAACAAAACCTTACCTTTGGTTGTTAAGACTCAAGTCAGGCTAAACCCTAAAGGCTTGTTAAGACTCAAGAGGCTAAACCCTAAAGTCTGTGAGGAAAGGATCAAATTAAATACAAATGATACAAGATTCAATGTCTATCCAAAACCAGAGAGAATGAGATAATTTTTTGAGGAATGATGGTATGCTGTTACTATTGCTGAGCTATTTTGGATTAACCTTCCAAAATTATTCTGCTTGTGCTTGCGCTAGCTGCCATGCTACATGTAATTACTAGCAATTTATGCACTCTCCCATAATTAGTTGCAGGCCTCAGCTGAAACCATTCCAAGAGTAAAAACACTCCAAGAAATGCAGATAGATAGATAGATAGATAGATAGATAGATAGATTTTATCTTTTTTGTCCATTTTTTGAAAGCAAATGGGACCCAAAACTTTCAAGCTCCATGAAGGGTATAAAAGTAGCGTGAAACTAATCCAGAATTGACAGTGACACAATTACATTGTATGATGAACAGATCGAAATGTATAGCCAAACCTCACGTCACGTGACCAAATGGGAGGCTGAGGTATATTTTGATTCAAGAGTGAATAATTTCGATCTGTTCTTCACAGAAAGTGATTGTGTTGCTTCAGAAAAAACTTACATTATATCAGTCAAGTCATTTGGTTACTTTCATGCTACCTTTTGGTCCTTACTGGAGCTTGGAAAATTTGGGTCCCATTGACTGTCATAATATGTAGAAAAACATCTGGAACATTCGTCAAAATATCTTCTTTTATGTTCCACAGAAAAATGAAAGTCATACAAGTTTGGAACAACATGCGAGGACAAACTATTCCTTAAAGTGGGGCCACTATTCCTTTACATTTTGGGGCCACTGTATAGTGAAGTTACTGAAAAGATTAACCAGTGACTAAGGCATTGTTGAGGCTTGAAGGCGTGCAGGTGGTTATCCAAAGACTTGGGCCTTGAGTTTACACCATGGAAACTGATAACATTAGGGTTACACATTCCACGCAGCCGGGCACTGAACGCTGAAGAGATAAGACATTTCTAGCCCCCCTCTTGCTTTCTCTAATCAAAGACTTTCATTTGTAGCCATCGTCCATGAGTTATAAGGCAAAGAAATGTTATTTTTACCATGCCAGGTTTTGATACTAAAGTTCAAATAGTTTTTTTGATTTAGAAGAACTGTTTTTTCCTGGTATTCTCTTATATGAGCTACAGCAGAATTGGACTATATTTTTAAACCTCATGAATTGAATCCTGTTCTTTCTCGAGGGAAAATTAAGGTGCAAATCAAACACTAAGTAAACAAACAACACCACTACACAATCAAACTGATCCACGAAAGTCCTCCCATCTGCCAAACACAGAGGAGAACTGTGTCCTCACCAAATCTCCCATCTGGGACGACAGAGGAAGGAAAACAAACCTTCTTTCCCCACCCCAGTAAAACAATAACCTGAGGTTTTGGAAGAAAGCGAGTGAATTCACAGTGAAATCTCCAAATCTAAATCCCCTGGGTGTCCTAAAATGTACTTTGCTACGCTTGATTCTTTCACGTAGTTTGGCACATTTAGCCTGTAAGAGTAAAAACAATGAGGAGCTTTCATGGAAGGTAACAGGAAAACAAAGCTTTCCTCAAAACTATGAAGGGAATAAAACCATGCCAGGTTTTAAACAAAGTCCTTCTCTAAGGACATTAGATGGCAAGAACAGTCTACATACTGTGGTATTTAACTACGGACCAGCAAGAGCTGCCTTCGCAGTCTCAAGTCTCAGCTGAGGCGCTCTAATAAACTTGAGAATACACGTCAACCCCGCAAAACCCACGACTAGTACGTAGACTGGCAGAATCGCTAACATCTGGATGGCACGTTTAGCTGGATATAATACTGTCTTTGTTCTTTTGCCATGGTTGTGATCAGCAGGCTAGCTTTGAAGGACCAGCCAAAAACTGAGTTACGAGGTACTGGATGAAGTGTCAACGTGACTAAGTGGTTTATTAATAATCTCTCATCTTACCACTTTCAATAAAGTACTTACACATACCCGCTGTGAAGCATTTGCATACTTTTGTGGCAATACAAAAATGCACTAAACACACTTTGTTGGATTAAATGAGTATTTTGCAGTAAATAGCCTACATGATATGATAAAAGAATAACCAAATGACAGTCAATCTTTCTTAGTACCACCCAGGCCAACTTTCTATTGCATTGCATGACAACCAGGATTCTACATGATATACTAATTAATTACACAAATTAAAAGTGCATTAAATGTTTTAATAGCTAGATAATAACTGGGTTTGGTAGTAACCACATATTGCATGAAATGCACGTGTTTAAATGGCAAACACTGATATTTTAAACAGACTGATCCTTCAAATATCAATAATAGAATAAAAATAACAATGCAAAATCTGAAAATAATAAAAGTGGGAATACTTTACAAATAAAATAACCCTAATCTACTATCTTTATGCAGGTATACTGGTTAACAATTCATTGCATTCACACATATAAACGAGGACAAAACAGTAGCATTGGAAAATGACTTAATGATACTGTTAGCTGTTATTGCATGCGTTTTCTCATCGTTTGCTTTGATTAATAAACTCACGTTGATGTCACTTGATGTGATGGATGTATGCATAATACTAAAAGCATGCTGTTTCAATACTGTTTTTGAAAGTTAAATAACAAAATATTTACAATACACGACATAATCATGCAAAAGTTAATTCATGCAATTAAATATTTCAGATTGTGATGCTGAATGCGTATGAACATATAACTGCAGTTTTAAGTTACATTTATTAAATATTAATTTTTTCTGCATGCAAAATCTGTACATTCTTACCTTTATGACTAAATGTAGAAAAACATTTATCCACTTTTTGTCCGAGACGATGTTACAAAGTTTGAGCAATAAATTAAAAGGACACTGTAATATTCAGGGTGTTTTTTTTTTTTTTTTCTGTGTTAAGACTTACTGTAAACTCCGCTTGCTAAATATAATCGAGCTGCTTTTATATTTTGTGTTTGGATTTCGTCCGTAAGGATGATTTTTCCCCACATGAAAAAGTTTTCACGCTGTGCTGCAGTCGGTCCATCCGAGCCAGAATGTGGAAAATACGACCATCTGATCTTACTCGCTGCATTCTCTCAAGTCCCGCCCTTATTCTCATCTATGTATGATATTATTGGTAAAGCTTGTGAAGTGTCTCTAAACTCTCCAATCAGAGACCGCTTTTGAGAGCCTCCTATTGGTCTATCTCGTCGCAGGAGGCGGGACTTCTGTAAATCCAGTTTTCTTCCTCAAGAGAGGGCTTGACGGCTCAGCAAGCTGCGTTAATATAGTTGGACCTTTTCTAATATAATTGCACGATAATAGGTGTCATTTAAATAATTTAAATGATTAATAATGAATTAAAAATATTTCAAACTGAAATAGAAATCTCTATTTAAAATAATTCCTTAATAACAAACGGTTTTGATTTGGTCATTCTGCCAGCGCAGAGAAAAGTAATAAACACCACGTGACAATCTACGACAGCTTGTAAATTTTAATAACCATTAATTAAAAAAAAAAAAAAAAAACAACAACAACAAAAAAACAAAAACATTTGAATACAGCAAAGCCATGTAAATACTGACCCCTTGTGTCTTTCGCGTTTTTTTTTTTTTTGATTTTATTGCATTTTGTCAAATCAAAATATCAATTATTTATTCCAAAGTTAATAATTATGTAACATAAATTTATGTATATATGTAACATATGTTTAAGATCAAATAATAAACTGTATTAAAGTTGTAAATCTTTCACTTTGTTTTTCAACCCTCTTGATGTTGCAAAATATTTTATAATTATATTAATATTTAATATTTTATAATAATAATAATATTTTATAATAATTACTTCCATTATATATATATATAGGCTAATTAAAAGTGAACTCAAAATTGAAACTTAACGCAAAGTTTGTGTAGAGTGAACTTCAAGCATAATTTATGCGACCAATTAGGCTTTTTCATAGTAAAATATTTCTGGAATCCTAGCTACGTATTATAAAAGTAATCCACTCATGATAATAATGTCTTCATTGTTCATAATGTTTTAGTGAATTTTCTTTGCCTGTTAGTCATGTAATTTTTGGTTAACATATAAACGATCATTTTAATTATGATAAATGTATTATTGTAAACTAAAACTCTTCACAAACTGTAAATACACAAATGCAAATATTCCAATATTTTCACTGCTGAGAGTTTTTTGTTTTTGTTTTTTTTTTGACAGAAAAAGCATTACATAGAGACAATAATTTTTTTTTTTTTTGTTTTTACTTTGTATGCTTTGTTTCACAATTATGTGTATCTGTTAACTAAATTTACATTAAATAGCAAAGAAAAAAACTATAAAGTAAAGCATCAAGCCAAACAATAAACATCTAGATCGAGTAATTTGTATTATTCCGTAGACGATTGGCTCCTTACACGCCGTATGCAAAAACCTTAGTTCTGACTGACAGGTGAAACAGCCAATGAGATTCCACATACGCGATGACGTACGCACGTACACGTTCCGGTTATATTTAGGGCCTATATAAGCAGCAAGCCAGTCTGTGCCAATACTGCCCTTAGCGCTTGTCAAAAGCCGGTCTTTACACAGGATCGAATATGTGGCAGCACATTCTCGTGTGCTATTACACTGTAAACTAAAGTGCGTTTATTATCCGTCGTATAGCCATATTTAGCCTGGAAGTACCAGTGTTGATAATCGGTCGGTTATTGATCAAGCACATCTCATTGAGAGGACACGGATTGTTTGCACCTACAGATGTTTCGTCTATTATAATGCAAGATGCATGCTGATGCTCGGAAGGGGCTGCTCGACTGCGTATTATTCGTCCTTATAACCTCGTCCACCTACTGAAAATAATCGTAAACAGCTGAAAACCGTTGATATTTTGGGGTAAGTGATCATTAGCAGGACGCGACAGTGTGTCCGCCCATATTTATGAAAAGCACAGCCTCCGAGCGCAGGCCATGTAGCCTAGAAAGACTAAATTCATCTCTATTCCGTATGAAACTGTCGGTTTTCGGTTAGAAAAGCCCTTTAAACACTCTGACGGGATTGTTAACGGATATATGCGACTTTACACGGGCATAATAACATTATGATAACCGCTTGAGTCATTAGAGGCTTCTCAGACGCGGAACTTAACAAACCCTGAGGTAAAAATAATAGAAAAGATGTTTTAACGTGTGTATTTACAGTCACTAACAATCATATAAAGATAAAGCTAAGAATTGTTTATATTTGAGCTTTTATATGTGTATATTTTGCTCAAGTGTGTTATCGTCGCACGCCCGAGTGAGTTCAGGCCTGCGTTACAACGGCGCTTAACTATACTTAACTTATTTTAACTCGAGTTAAACTCTAAATCACACTTTATTATTATCATACTTAACTCATTTAACCTAAAAATATACGTGAAATACTTTTTAAGGACTGTATTCAGTAAAAACACAGCTATAATGTCAAATTGTAGTATTATGTTTCTGTTTGAGTCTTTTAGTTAATCGATTTTAAATGATTAAAAAGAAAAGTCCAAGTAAAAAGGTCTTATAGAGGAATAGCCTATAAATATATAACTTAAAATTATATTCTGCTAGTGTATCACCTGTTGAATTGACTGTTTACTGTAGATTAATCGGTTTTGTTGAGTTATAGTAACGGAAAGTGATGTATAATGATTGTACATTGGGTAAAGTTATAGAGGAGCATCTTGTAAAATAATACATAAATTCATAACGTGTCAAATCATGATATTCTGTCATCTGTTATGCGTGGAATCTGTTTATTTAACTGAATTTTGTTTTGTTGTAACTTAAGGTGTCAACTATGTTATAACATTTAAAACAGTAGGGAATTGTAGTATTGTTTTGTGGATCTAATGATTGATTATTTCTGTAAATAGTTAAAGTTTTAATAGTAAGATATGGTAAGGTTGAGAGAAGAGTGTATAATGTTTTATATGCTGTTATTTTAGGTCAGTCCAGTAGATCTGGCATTTTAAGTAAATGTCAAGTTAGTCTAACCTTAGGTTACTACAGCGGACTGAACCTGTAGTTAGTGAACTGTAAGTCGCTTTGGATAATCGCATAAGTTCATTTACAGTTATTTGTACATTAAAGCTGGAGCAGAAAAAGACTTCAACTGCTTATTGATTTTCACAGTTTTTGTTTTTTTCTGTTGCAGGTGAAGAATGACCGAATATAAGCTTGTGGTCGTAGGGGCTGGAGGCGTGGGCAAGAGCGCTCTCACCATCCAACTCATCCAGAACCACTTCGTGGATGAATACGACCCCACTATAGAGGTGAGGCATGTGTACCTCTGTCTCTAGTGCTGTCAGGACACTCACTTTCTACTGCCACACCAAGCTGTGAAACTCACCCGTATGTGAAAATGCAAAAAAATCTACTGTTGAAGATTCAACAGTGTGTTCTGATTCAACCGTAACAGTCCGGTTATTCTGGTTTAAAAGGTGGATTCCACATTGAGCGCCATTGTGTCTCTTGCCTTTCACTTTTCTGGCTTGGTATCCTTCTGTTTAGATTGCAAATTTGCATAATGCCAAATAAGTCTTTTGTTTGTTTGCTTGCTTTTCTTTGGTGCTTGTCTTGTTTAAAATAAACTCAGAAAAACCTTATCTTTAAAGTCAACATCAAGCAGCATTCATAACCTATTTTATTTATATAATGAGACATTTCAGAGTGGGAAAATGTTTGGCTAAAAAGTGTAGTTGTTTGGTCTGTAGTTGTTTTTGAAATTGTTTTTTAGATGTTTTGTATTTGTTTTTGTTTTAAGTTATTTTTAGGTGTTTTTAGTTTTATTTGAATATTTTAGATGGTTGTAGTTTTCTTTTGCAGTTTTAGATGTTTTTTGTTTTGTAGTTTTAGATGTTTGTAGGTTTTTTGTTTGTTTTGTAGATGGTTTTTAGATGATTTTGTAGTTTTTAGATGTTTGTTTGCAGTTTTTCTGTTGATGTTTTTAAATGATTTTGTGGGGTTTTGTTTTTTGATGTTTTGTAGGTATCTTTAGATGTTTGTTTGCTTTTTTTTTTTTTTTTTTTTTTTTTTTTTTTTTTTTTTTGTAGTTCTTTAGATGTTTTTGTAGTTTAGTGTTTTATATAGTTTTTTTTTTTTTTTAATGTTTGTAGATGTTTTGTAGTTTTGACGCAAGGTTACAGAGACATTTTCTTTGGAATAATGTGCACTGATGGATTAAGGACCAGGAACATGCATGAAAATGCTGAAAATCTTTCTAATTATAATTTCATGTTGACTTGTACTTCCACTACTGTATTGTGTGTTTTTTTTGTTTTTTTTTTTTTTTTAAATGTATAATCTTTTGTTGCCATGAAATAGCCCGTGAAGCTGATGTGGCAATAAAATTAAATCAAGTCAAAAAAAAAGACTTGTACTTCCATTTTGCTAGACGTAATCTACATCTAAATGAGCACTTTAAAACTCAAACGCAATTTTTGCCTACAAGTACAATTTGTCATTTTACAAATGTCAGGTTTTTAATATCATTTTGGGATATTTTAGGCTTAAGTATTGTCATAAATTAATATTATAGAACCAGTACAGTTTGGGGTTTGTACAATGATAAATATACTCAAAATATTATTTTGCTTGTGCAGGACTCCTACAGGAAGCAGGTGGTGATTGACGGGGAGACATGTCTACTGGACATTTTAGACACTGCAGGTCAGGAGGAGTACAGCGCTATGAGAGATCAGTACATGAGGACAGGAGAGGGCTTCCTCTGTGTCTTTGCCATCAATAACACCAAGTCCTTTGAGGACATTCACCACTACAGGTATACACTACATGGTGTGCAGTCACATAACCTGCAGAATCAGGTCTGTAAAGGGTTAAAACGTCTCACAAAGTCAAATTAATTATAGACGTGCAATGTTCTGTGTGCTTTGGCAGAGAGCAGATAAAGCGAGTAAAGGACTCTGAGGACGTCCCCATGGTCCTGGTGGGGAATAAGTGTGATCTTCCTTCCCGCAGTGTGGACACCAAGCAGGCTCAGGATTTAGCACGGAGCTACGGCATCCCATTCATAGAGACCTCAGCAAAGACGAGACAGGTATGAGAAAACATGGGAGGTCGTGTATTGAATACAAGCATGTTTGGCAAATCAATAAAAATAAGTGTTCACATTGAAAGACTTTTCTTTTGACTGATTTAAAGACAGCATGAAATAAAAATCAAATATCCTTGGTCTTATTGTGCACTGTTCGTCATCATCCATAAACATTTCCATAAAGTTTATGCTGACACAACTAAGGCCACAATTAAAACAAGTCTTTAATATCACTTAGGATTCAGTCAAATTCTGATGCATAAAATTGCCCCAATTTTTTTTTTTTTCTCCCACAATATTATTTTGCTCAGAAATGCATCTTTATGGAAGTTAAATGAGTTCTGAATACCATTTCATGTTGTCTTTAGTGTCATGTTAATGCATTATTGGGTTAAATATGGTTTTAAAACCTGTAATAAATGTTGACTATAACCAGATTAAGGTCTTGTAAAGCATTTCAAGAACATGTCTGGGTCATTTTTCACCTCAAAATAAAGTAGAAATTATTATTTATTATAGAAATTATAATAATTTTAGTTTTTCAATGTCATATTTTTATTATTTTTTTTTTTTTAATTTCTGCTAATTACTATCACTATTAGGGGTATAAAAATATTGTCACTATATATCGCAAAATGCAACAATATCATGGATAAAGACCATCTGTATTCTATATAGTTCACTCAAAATAAAACAAAAAAATTGGATCAATTTAATTAATGGCACATAAAATATGGTAAACCCAGAAGCGCACACATTTGAGCTTCCATGTTGATTATTATTCAGAAATTAAATAATAATAAAAAAATACGATTTAATAAAATATAATATTTTGAACTCTGTAAATGTATGTAGTGGGGGACAGAGCATAAGAATGAGCATTTTAATGAACTACTTGTTGTTAACCGTTTATAATATGTCTTTAGAAGTAATAGTAAAAAGGTAAAATTGTAACACTTTTGGCTTAAATTATTTAAAGTATCGTGAAATTATTGTATTGTGAGTTAAGTATCGTGTATTGTTACACCTGTAATTGCTGTTTTTATTTTTTACATTTAAAAATAATCACAATATAAGACTTTTTGCATAAATATGTATTTTATTTTATTATTTTTTTCTAGGAGGTAATTGTGACCGAGACATGGTTTTTGTAACATTCACACACCAGCTGAAGGCAGCAGAAATGTGTAGAAGTGTAGGAAAGCTGGTCATTGCGTCCTGTTGCTTTACACTGGGTTTATGCATGAGTTCATTCTGACGGGCTTTATGAATAATCAATCAGGTCATATCACACAACACAACTGATCTGCCTTTGGGTTTGTGCCTGGTCTCTCTTGTGCATTCATTATCATTTGTCTGTGTTTGATTTCATTAATTAATCTCTTAATGGCAAAGAATGCTATTTGGATTGATTGATCAGGGGTTTAATCACTATAAATCAAGTGGGGATATTGAACTGCTCTATCTGTCATGTTAAATATCAGGGCAGACACTCTACCTCCCTCTGCAGTGCTCAAATCACAACTCCTTGTTGTGCTGGGGTGTAATAAAACCTCCTCAATTAATTTCTTTTCTCTCTGTTTCGAGCCTCACATGCTACCCGCCTACACTATATAGTGCTGTCTTCAATACCCACAATTCCCTCTCTGCCTGCAGGCTGAAATGGTTTTGTGTGTATTGCTCTAATAGCAGATTCACTTTCTAATTCTCATATCTTTTTATATTAAAAAAAAAAATTTATTTATGTGTATGTTCAGGGACATTACTAAATGAGAAACTCTTTCAAAATGTTTGAAAAACATGATTATGCCAAATTGCCAGAAATAATCAAAAGAAAACGCTAATATTAATTGTGCCAACACTGTGGAAAACTTGCCACTTGGTTCCCGAAATCTAATTCGGACGGTTTCCCCTTCTCAGTAATGACTGCTTTGCGTTCCTTAACACTGAAGGGAGTTGTGTTTTGCACTGCAGAGAGTTGAAGATGCCTTTTATACTCTGG
The DNA here is from genome assembly GCA_039654775.1 of Spinibarbus caldwelli. NCBI lineage: Eukaryota > Metazoa > Chordata > Actinopteri > Cypriniformes > Cyprinidae > Spinibarbus > Spinibarbus caldwelli. The sequence continues at coordinate 18,577,930 of CM077265.1, read as the reverse complement.
TACGGGAGATCAGGCAATACCGGCTGAGAAAACTCAGTAAAGAAGAAAAGACGACACAATGCATCAAGCTTAAAAAATGTGTTTTGATGTGAGGGGGTAAGTTTGAAGCGCTGCTCGTCTGCAGCCCAGCTGTGGGGTGCGACATCTGCTGTACAACACTTTACGCCTGTTCTTGGGTGGATCTCACAATCTGTCAACGAATTATCCAGGTCATATTTCAGACCAAAATTACATTTCATTAAAAAAAGAAGCCTATTTTTAGGACTGATGATAGGTTTAGCATTGTGACATTTTCATATTCACACATTTCACAGTTGTTGGTAGAATAAAAATAAAACCTAATTTTAGAATACAAACAAATTAAGTATAAGTGGACATTGTATATTTGTATTTAGTATTTGTTGTACTTAATGTAATTAATGCTGATTGTAATAAAATATATTTTTCCTGTTTTTCATTTATTTATATTTTGTTGTATTGGTTGTACTGAAGTTCAAATTTATATAAAAAAAAAAAAAAAAAAAAAAAAAGTCCTTTTATTTATAGTGCTGAATTTACTTACTGCAAAGTTTAATTTAAAAATGTAATTTTCCATACAGGATTTTTAAGGGAAGTGTGTTTGAATGGCATGAAAATGTCACAATGCAAAACAAAGTTCCTACAAACTTTTTTTTTTTTTTTTTTTTTATTGAAATTTAATTATTGTTTGATTTTTGTGACCAAATATATGACCATTTATTTGTGAGATTCACACTCTTATCTAAAACCATTACTTGTTCATTTCTTTTACTTTTTCCAGTTTATTTTAATTTTCACTATTCGGGTTTAACAAACATGGCCTTTTTAACACTTACCTGAGGCCAGTTTTAATGTTAAGTGGCTAATGTTTGGAATATGGCAGCAAAAGTTGGGCATAGATCTCTAAAAGTCCTTTGTTATTTTTTTGCTATAGTGTTTGATGCTTTTGATGATCACCTATCGTTTTTGTTTTCTCTTTATTTTGAAGGGCGTGGACGACGCGTTTTATACTCTAGTCCGAGAAATTCGGAAGCACAAGGAGAAGATGAGCAAGGAGGGCAAGAAGAAAAAGAAGAAATCCAGAACAAAATGTGTATTAATGTGAACCAGCCTTTCCTGTCGTTATAGACTCAAAAAAAAAAAAAAGTTCCACAACTGCATTTTGTACATTACACTAAATTATTAGCCTCTTCAAAATACAGAATGGATCCTTATTCTACTTGCTTTCTTAAAAGAAATAAGCTTTACTTCTCGTTCGGTGCCAGTTGCCCCAAAGTGTTGGTCCCTTGACATCTTAATATCTTATTTTATCGGGTGGGCTGTCAGAACTGGTGTTAATTTGCAGTTGGTTTAGAGTAGTTTAGCAGTTTTATAAAGAAAGGTGTGGACTTGAAAACAAGGCTTTTGGTGTGATGTATGAGAGAGAACTAGCTAGCTGTTTAGCCATGAAATTTGCATGTGAGTCGCTTGATTTTACAGGAACTGAAACATTGAGGAATTACTTTTTTAGGACCAACACTTTCAGGGTTTGTTTTGATACATTATCACTGTGTATGACCCTGCCTTTGGATGTCCCAGACTTCCAAAAACAACCTGCATGTGAACTTCCATTGTAGTCGGATTAACGCGCCCTCTCTCGAAAGCCATGGTAATGTGTATATATGGTGAAATCTTAACCACGTTAACCTTATTTTCCTGTTTGCATGCCGTGTTCTGTTCTTTAAACTTCCAGGGAATGGTAATGCGTTGAATACTGTGTAATAGCCACTGTTGTGTAGAAAGGATTTTCTCAATTGGTCCAAACAGGCGCTATTGTTTCAACAAGGCCATTGTGATACTTTCAGTTAAATTCATGAAGGTTTATATAGGAGTCAAATCTGCTAAGAGGTAACCATGTAAAAATGTATCATCTTAATTAAACAACTAAATTAAACCTTTTATTAGCTTTTTAAACAACTGAGAAGATCATGATCTGCATTTTATAAGAGTTACGTCCATTTCAGGGAGTAAAGAACAAATTTATACTCTCATGCGTTATGTATTAGGTATGTTACGTTTCTGACAGACAGCGTGTTGAAGCCGCTAAGGCCGCATTTTCTTTTTCGGAAACCGATAACCGTCAACATTTGTGTACAAATTTTTTCTTTTTTCTTTTTTTTTTTAGGAAATGTGTGCACTCCCTGAACCTCTGCAGGTTTCTCGTAAATATTACAGTGTGTTGTGCATGTTATTTTTTGACAGACAAAATGTTATATTCAGCTGTCGCGAATTCATAGACTTGAAAACAGTTCTTTTTTTTTTTTTTCAGGAAAGGAGTGACAAAGCTGTCTCTTATAGCAAAAATATTTTATTTAACCCCATGAAAATGCAGATCCTGTTGTAAATAATAGTGAGAAATCACTTTTTAAAACTGTTGTTCCATTATTACCCTTAGCAGATTTCGACTAAAAAATATAAAGCTGCAGTTGACAATTAGAATCAAGTATTCCAGAGGGTGTGTAATAATTCAAATCTCTTTTCTGTAAGGATCTACACTAGCAAAAGCCTCTATTCTGCACTCAGAAGAGGATTTTTATGACGTATGAATATTTACCCTCTTGTGCCCAGCCAAACAGCGCCTTAGAAATCTGAGTAATTACATGAATTTTTTTTTTTTGCTAAATTTTGATTAGTGAATATGACCTGCTGTACCACTAGTTATTGTGATGCAAATATATGTAAAAAAAAAAACAAATGCCTTGTTCATTTATGTTGCCATCAACCATCAAGTCATTGTGGTTCTAGAAGCCCAATTATAATTGAAGCTGAACTTATAAATTCCCAAGAGGCAGTGGTGATCTAGTATACTATGGTCAAATGTGGCTAGCTTAGTTCTGGAGGGCAAATTTTCAGCCATCACTCAAACCAAAGAGAGTGATATAAAGATTTATTTTGTGTGGCAATACTTGTGATGTCATGAGATGATGTCATGTATAGGAGATTTACAATATCCGAGCAGAATGTTGCTTTAAAAACTTCAGTGAGCTGTTTTACCATGCGTCCTTAACCATTACTAGTTTGTTTTTCTAATAATTGTTTCTATATTGCATTTTGACTAATACAGAGAAATCTAAACAGGAAATAAATCAGGATGTCCGCTCTTATGCAAAGTTAAGTGTTTTGGGTGATTTCTGTTCCCTTTAAAATCATTTACTAGCCGTCTGTAACGTGAGGAGCAAAGTCATTAGATTTTTTTTTTTTTTTTAAATTGTTTCTGAAATGTTCTCTGTCTGTTTGTGTGCCAATTGCAAATGTTGATAAAATGGTTCACGTGTACATGGACCTTGTTTTAGCAGCCTTTGTACGGTTGTGATTAAGAAAGATGACTGTTTTGTAAATTGTGCTTTTTTTTTTGGTTTAATGAATTGAATGACACTTAATTGTAATTAAGGGTCGTGTGTTAATGTCTATGAGAAAGTGCCGATCTGAGGTCGTCTTTCGCATCTGTCATGTTTTGGTGAATGTGATTTATTAGGATGAGGAAAGGTGTTCTCAGATCTGCACGGTTTTATAAATGCAACCCAATCCTGTTTTTTCCCCATTAATCTCATCAGTCTTATTTAATGTGTAATTAAAAGAAGTAAAACCCACAGGAGAGACTGTGTCTTTGTTTAGAATGAATGCTTTATAAAATTGATATGTCAAAAGAATTTGACTTCAATTGCTAAACTTAATATGCTGAACTTATTCTTTTCAGGTGAATCCTAATAGGAACATTTCATCCTGAAAATCTAATTTAGTATGACTTTATGACAGTAAAAACATTAAAAATGTAAAGTAATATTGCAATATAAAATGTGTTTTCTATTTAAATATATTTTAAAATGTAATTTATTCCTGTAATGCAAAGCTGAATTTTCAACATCATTACTCCAGAAATCATTCTGATGTTCTGATTTGCTGCTTTCTGGTTATTAACAATGTTGAAAACAGTTGTGCTGATTAATATTTTTGTATAAACTGATGCATGTGTTTTTCAGGACTCTTTAATCAAAATTTTAGAAATGAATAGACAGAGTTTTTGGTAATGGAAATCTTTTGTAGTATTATAAAAGTATTTACTGTCACTTTTAATCAATTTAATTAACTTTTGAATGATTGATATATATAGATTTTAACAGTATTTTTCATGAGATTCACACTCTGCATGCATGTCCCTTATGTACCACAAAGTGGCAGTATTCTCTCATACCATGATATTTCTCAGATGGTCTTCTGTAATGTCATCCTAACAGAATTAAAATTACATGCACTCTCAATAACTCCCTGATTTAATCCGGGGCACGGTATCATTTCTTTGGCATAATTACATTCACCACGTGAAATTAAATATCGAGCTTGCTGTGGATTTGAAACCTACCTTAGTCTCTGGTGCCAAGATGAATAGGTTGTTCCATATTAGTTTAGCTGCAGGCGAAAAGGACACATTTCATAGGATAAGCCATTTGCCATTAATAATGCAGTTTTTAAATGTGATTGCGGTGCAATCACATTTTACTCTCTGGTGTCTTGAATAAAATTTTACAAGGAATACAAAAATATACATGTATGTTTTAATTAAGCTGTGTAGAAAACCTACAGAAACCTTAATAAAACTGCTGGGCCCAACATTAATCTTGTTTATAAAATGTATTTTTGCCCTGTTAATGCTCTCAAAGCACTTAAAGTCAATGTAAACATTCTGACCAATTTTCATAATTTTTCTTCATGACCTTTTCATCATTCATTCGTGATTCATGATTAGAGAAGGATTTTTAATCCTTCTAGGCAGATTTCATTTGTATGTCAGGTACTAATCTTTTGAATTAATATATTTAATCAATTTTACTTACTATGCAATCCCGTTTCTGCCACATGAGAAAAAAAAAAATCATGCTTTGATAAATTTTAATCATAAAAAGTAGTAATTATGACATTGGCATATGGCAAAATTGAGATACAGTAGTAAGTCATAATTCTGAGATAAACAGTCATAAGAGATAAAAGACATAAGTATGAGATAAATATTAAATGATGACAGAAAGTCATTATGAAAATGAATTATGAGATATGTTGAAATTATGACAATTTTGACAGTATGTCATAATTGTGAGTTTAAAATACATTTTGACTAATTTTGACAGTAAAAAATTATGATATACTAAGTCATAATTCTAAGATTAAAAGTCATAAATCATAATTATGAGATTTTATGAAAATGTTGACATTTTTCATAATTATGACTATCTTATAGTTATGACTGTCATAATTTTGACCTTTTAAGGCATAATTATGATGTAGTGTATCTTAATTTTGACTAATGTCATAATTGCTTGACATTTATTTCAGTTTTGACTTTTTATCTTACAATTATGGCTGTTTATGTCGTAATCATGATTAAAAAAATAAAATAAAAATCTTATGTGGCAGAAATAAGCTACCAAATTTTACACAACCACACACAGCTGATGAAACATTTTGTATTTCAATATAAAAATTAATATCACTTTCATTCACAAAGAGCAAAACTTTTAGCGAAAATTACTAGTAACTGTGGCGGTTTACAATGTAGTCACTGAAACTCAAGATGGAACGAGATTATACGATAGAACAATATTATTTCTTGCCTCGGCGTATTCAAAATGCTTTGTTGCCAAAATGGCAGGGCCCAAGTATGTTTTTCAGTCCAACAGCTAAATTTCGATTGTCCCTTCCCTTCAGTTCTGAACTAATTGTGTCCTAACTCTTGAAAAATGTGTCTGTGGCCACAGTTGTTCATTTTACATCCCTGTCTCGTAGTGGACAAGCAGGTGACCTTAATACTCAATCACTGGCTTCTGGTTCTCAGATGGGCTAGATTAGGGTCTCACAAACAGACCACTTCGTTTTCATTCAGTTTTTCCAAAGCCGTGTCCAGAACTCAATTTACATTAAGAAAAAAAACACATGAATACGTGTTGCTCTTGAAATGCCATATAAACAATGTGATAGACTCTCAAATCCTCTTGTTAACCTTTAAAATAGAAATAACAGTGGCTCCACCACTCCAAGAGCACAAATGGTGAGAGAAAATGGGAGACTCCATTAAATTATGCAGACTATTTCTTGACTGTATCATAGACCTGAGCCCTGACAGGAGAGAATGGAGAGGAAAATACATGCTGGTGCAGTCACTGTAAATCCTCCTCTTGATTCTCCTGGGTGCACCTTAGGCCAGACCCTGTCAGTCAAACCTCCTCCGCAGCTGTAATCTCTGGACAACAATGAGAGGCCTGCATGTCTGATAAAACTGCTGAAACTGAGCAATCCTCATCCGCAGAACCTCCGGTGGGCCGAGAGGACAGCGAAATGGTGGGTGTTCAGAAGTTGATAGACTCACAACTCTCTCAAATCCCTCGCAAACTGGGACAAAGATATTTGTCAACGTTGCAAAATGTTCCTGGATACAAAGTGAATTTTGAACGGTCTCTTCAAAAGTCCTTACCTTCTTGCATTGTTGAGTAGACAGTAATGAGGCCAGTAAGGAAACAGTATGAATGGAAGATAAAGCACACACACATACAAAACTACAGTAAAACAGTAATATTGTGAAATATATATTTTTTTTTTTACAATTTTCTGTTTTCATATATTTTAAACTGAAGTTTATTCTTGTGATGGCAAAGTTAGAGTTTCAGCATGTTTTACTCCAGTCTTCAGTGTCACATAATACAAATATGTTGATTTGGTGCTCAATAAATATTTCTTACTATTATCAATGATGATCAATGACGAACAGTTGTGCTGCTTAATATTTAGTGGAAACCAAGATATCAAGATTTTCTCTTCATCGTTTTACAATAAATAGATAAATAAAGCTCAAAGGAACAGCATGTACATGTTTTTACTGTCAGTTTTAATCAATGCACACTTGCTGAATAAAAAGATTAATTTCTTAAAAAAGAAAAAAATCTTTATTTTGTATATATGTAAGACGAAAAATATGTAGCCTGTATAGAGACCTAACCTGGTATTTATTGTGACAATTTTCCAGAGGCTAAAAACAAAAAGAAGAATAAAAAAAGAGGGTGTTTTGGATATTCTCAGGGGAATGTATGGCAGGTATGACAAAAATATACTGTACTTAGTAGCAGTTCAGCTATTAAATAACTAGAGCTCGGACAAGGAGTAGATTGTAGATGAGGGAGGAACTTATTTTCCTTTTATTGTACTGCATAAAGCAGCAAGACAGGACAGTCATCATAATAGGATCCCCAAGAAAAACACCATGAATTTTTAAACACCTAAAGGCAACAACTGTGTGACACCGATAAAGAGAGATTTGCTGAGGGTCACGGCTGAGAGAAAGAAGATCTCAGTCTTGTCAAGATTAAGACTGAGTATGTTTGATATGTCAGTCAGAGATACAGAGATTGCAGACATCGAGACAGAAGGGGACATGTACAGCTGAGTGTCATCGGCACACCAGCGATAAGAGAAGCCATGCAATTAAATGACAATTCAGAGCTATCTATAAATGTCTGAGTGAAGATAGGAAAGAGTAACGGTCCCAGCAGCGAGCCCTGTGGAACTCCCTCAGTGGGGCTTTTCCAGCTAACTTGTTGTGGTTCTCCTGGAAAGTGCCTACTTATTTGGAAACCACAGACCTTAGACTAGATTGAATTTAACATAGATGAAAACAAGGCTGTGAGGTATATACTTACAATCTTTACAATGGAATGAGCTGAATAAATGTCCTAGATTACATGCATTTTTCAACTTTCAAAAGTGTTTCATGAAGTTTTTGTCTGATGAAAGTTTTTTCAAAATATGTTTCGTCAGCTGTACAATTGGTATGTTGTTAAACTACAGTACAATCCATTGAACACACTGTACTTATGTCTCTCACAGCCTTGTTTTCATTCCTATCAAATAATTAATATGGTCCTGCATTAAAGGGATTTTGGTCAGAACAATGTGAACACAATTACATATTTCTAATTGCTGCACTGAACTTTTCTTTAAAAGTGCTATTGCAACAAAATAAAGAGCATGCACATTTGGTACACATATTATTTTTTATAATATTTTATTAATTATATTCCAAAAGCATATTCTGGCAAGATAATTTAATCAACAGGTCAATGCTACAAATTATGAGCTATTTTTTTCTGTGTTCAACTAAAAAAATATTTAGTATTTTTAATTTTTAATTCCCGAGTTGTTTAGCACTAAAGTATTGCATATTATGTAATGTAATTCATGCAATTTCTGTGCGTGAATGATGGGAAACGTAGTTTGGTGGTCTATCTATAAAACAGATAAATGAGTAGGCTAGTGCTGTGTGGCAAGTTTTTCGCTATTCTTCATCAACAGTATCCTACATAAACGTATAAAAAACTAAACTGTACAATTTTACGTTTCATTAAAAAATGGCAGCCGCGAGAGAAGAAAATGATACAAACAGCGATATTATTGTGACTTTAGTGAGTTTGGACACGTTCACAACACATTTAATTTGCTTTAAACAATAAATATTACGGCTAATGCGTTCGTGAAGAGTAGTTTACAGAGAAAAAGTCTCATTATGGTAAGTTATCCCTGCTGAAAAAAACAGCTAAAACCAGCCTAAGCTGGTTGGCTGGTTTTACCTGGTCAACCAGCCTGGTCTTAGCTGGTTTAAGCTGGTCAGCAGGCTGGTTTTAGAGGGGTTTTGGCCACTTCCTTAGCTGGCCAGGCTGGGAGACCAGTTAAAACCAGCTACTTTCAGCTTAAACCAGTTAAAACCAGCCACCAGCCTAGGCTGGTTTTAGCTGTTTTTTTTCAGCAGGGATGGTAAGTATGGTATCGTAATGATAAGCACAAATGCAAAATATGCAATTGATCGCCATTATACAGGTGTTAAAATAACAACACTAAATTTAGTTATCATCTATCTATCTATCTATCTATCTATCTATCTATCTATCTATCTATCTATCTGTCTATCTGTCTGTCTCTACAGTATATCTTTATCTCATTCCTTAATATGCTGATTTTGACAATACTGTAGATGAAACAGTCTGTTAGCTTCGTTGTTTTTGCATTTCATTATTTGTGCATGTAGTAGGAATAAAATTACACTGATATAGGAGATATTGGTGCTGTGAAATAATCATTATTTCTGTTAATATTGCCTGGTAAGATTTTGAAGTGAGCAGGCCCTGTCTTATAAATGCAGGTCAGGTTTTATGGTAACCTCATCCATTTTGAGAGGAAGAGTTATTCAGTTCACGGATGTTTTATTGATGTCGAGCCACCCAACTAAGCCTGAAGATTCTTCACATAGGCAAAAGAAGATTCATAGCTCCAGAACAACAGACTGAATCTCAAGACCTGTGCTGAGGTAAGACTGTATCATCCTCGCACGACGCAACATTTACAGCTGCTGAAGTGGATCTGAACTCTCTTGTTTGTCCTGACAGATATAAAGCTCTTGAGAAAAAGATTGCAAAGCCTTGAGTTTTTTATTTCTTATTTCTGCAAGGCTTTATAACCTTGAGAAAGGGTAGAGAGATGACCAGTAGTGTTTGAAGTTGATGGATTTTTTTAGCGTAGTTTTGATTGATGCAGCTTTTGCTGATTGTATTAATACTTTTCGGCTTTTTAAATTGATTTTACTTAACTGCTGAGTTGTGAATTTTGCAGATACTTTGGCACTGAAGTCTTGATTTTGAATGGTTCATGTATGTTGATTAATATTTTGTAACTGCATGTGTTATCACAATATCACTTTGTGGTATTTTCTAATTGCTACAACACTTAAAATGAACTTCAAAGAGCCAGACAGTGGCGTATAGCAAAGCAACAAGACACTGGTCAAGCGAATATGATAAAATTGACAAATTGGGCAAAACTGAAAAGGGCTACTGCCAAAAAAAATATATAATATGTACATATTTAATAACCTTTCACAGTGTATGTGTGGATTGAATATAACAGTAGGGGAGACTGGTGTTGGTTTGGCACAGGGTTAATTTCAGGTTTTTAATTGGGTGCTGTCACAAAAATGTGACTTTTTGCCCTCTTGATCCACACTTAGTGATTCTATCAATACATTAGAAAATTAAAACCTGTCAAGCTGAGGACAGTTTTTCAAATTTGCTATGTCAAAACAAAAATGAACCCCCTTCAGCTAAAAATATTAGATAATGTGAGATATTTAAAATATGGCAGTGTTTGTTAGAGATAGGAATCAGTTTCTGACATTCACATTAGCACTATTTACTTGCACAATGTTTTATTTATTATTTATTTTTTTAAATATATTATTTCTGGTCCTCTCCATTCCATAATGTGCTTGATTCAGAAATTTGATTAATCACCAAACCTGTGATGTATATGAAACTTGTATGTTTTGTGTGTGTGTGTGTAACACAAAAGTTTTGCTGAATTTAGACATTACTCTTTTCAACACAATGAAACTAAATGGTGGCAAGGGCTGTCATGCTTTAAAAATGACAAAAAAGCTCCTTAAAAGTAGTCAGTATGACTTGTGTGGTATATTCAAAGTCTTCTGAAATCAGATGCAGTGTTATTTTAGTATTATTTGCTATACTATTATAGTATTTATTCATATTTAGAAGTAACTTTTCTTTTTGTACCTTTTTTATTTTAATGTTTTTTTTTTAATTATTATTTTTTTTTTTATAATATTATCTATTTTATTAATTTTAATACTTAAAATTTATTTGTTTGTTTTTTTACATTTTTAAGCAAATTTATATCACTTATTTACCAAGGTAACATTTCTTATTTTTGTTTATTTTATTATTTTTTTTTTTTTAGTTTTTAATATAATGTTTAATGTTTTTTAATGTTTAATTTTAGATTTAGTTAACAAAAAAAAAACACTGGCCTGATAATATCTTATTCCTTGATAAGTATATCTGCCACAGTACTCATATCTCATTCACGTATATTCAAATCTAACACATTAAGATGTGTCAAACCATGCTTGACATCAATGACGCCAAACATGACTGAACCAAATGTGTCTCATAACCAGTTGAAATTTGAATATAAGCATATTTAAATCAGATTTGAGAGTTCCAGAGAAAGGAAATATAGTTGTGTTATTCACACAAAGCTATTGTGTGGGTGTTGTGTTTGAATACAAGTCATACGGACCACATTTGTCCCGCTTTTTTTTTGGAGTTATCTCTAGTCACCATTCACTTTCATTGTATGGAAAAGTGCACTGTTAACATACTAGCTAACATTTCCTTTTGTGATGCACAGAAGAAAGAAAATCACACACATGAAGGTGAATAAATGATGACAGAACTTTAATTTTGGCTGAACTATTTCTTTACGTGTTCATTTGTATTTTTGTGGGGTTATTGTAATGTTTGTTCCCCCAGAGAAGAATGAAAATTGTGCCAACCAATTCTGCTCTCCCCTACAGATATTGCCTTAAAAATACAACCTCTTTTCCCTGTATCTGCCATCTGTTTACAGTAGTTGATCATGTCTAATGTCAAAACAGTGCAAACACAGTCCCATCACCATCATTTCACTCAGACCAGAATGATGATGGTCTCTTTGTTGGTGTCTTCTCTTTTGAACCGTGTTGTTTTGTATGAAAATTCTGCTCTGCTGCTTTGTGGAAGTCTTGACTGCTGGGGCCGAGTTTGTGTGTGCGTTTCGTCGTATATACGTGTGCCCGAGGGGGGCAGGGATGGCCTCTGCATCTTTCTCTTGCTCCGTACGGCCTCAGATGGGTGATTCATACTGGTTCCTCGCTGGTAACAGGAGGGACATCCAGCTCTTTATTACCCTCATCCGTCACCGTCAGTTCATCAATCCAAAGACCGGCGGCTCTGACCATTGGCTGCTCCTCCCGAGTCCCTCGTCGCCTCTTTCTGCGATGAATGGGAAATTTACGCTGTCTCAGATGCACACGAACATGGAGGCAGCGGCCCGTCAGCCTCGAGACAGTGTCAGGGATGAAGTCCCTCGATATTTGAGTGTGAAGATTCTGCCTGTTTCTTGCCGTCTCGTTTTCATTGTCGCTGCTTCTTCTCACATCAATTCTTTACTGGGTTTAGTTGTATAAGTATCACTGTTGCCAAATATTGCAAAACTAAGTAATGTTGTGAGTGTGACTGTCATACACTACTGGTCAAAAGTTTGGGACAGTAAGGTTTTTTTTTGTTTGTTTTTTTTTTTTGAGAGATGTTGATGCTTTTATTTAGCAAGGACACATTAAATTGATCAAACGTAACAGTAAAGGCATTTATAATGTTACAAAAGATTTCAAATAGGTGCTGTTTTTTTTAACTTTCTATTAATCAAAGAATATCCTAAAAATGTATGGTTTCTACAGAAATATTAATCAGCACAACTGTTTTCAATATTTATAATAGGACATTATTCTTGAGCATCAAATCAGTATATTAGAATGATTTCTGAAGGATCATGTGATATTGAAGACTGGGGCAATGATGCTGAAATGTCAGCTTTACGGTCACATGAATAAATTATAAAATATATTACAATAGAAAACCGTAATTTTAGATTGTGAAATTAATTTAAATTGTAATATTTCACAGTAGTTTCTTTTTATTTGATTTTATTATTAAATTAGTTCAACTTTGGACATCCTTCAGCATCCAGCTTTTGAACGCTAGGGGTTTTTGAACAGAAAACACTCATTTACTTCCACATTTTGATGTATTTCTGAGTGAAATAAGACATTTAACAAGAAAAAAATGGATGCTGGAGCTTGATTCTATCCATTGGTTTTGGCTAGTTTGTGAAAATGTGGTTGTTACAAACAGAAAGGAGGCTGAATGCATGTTTTATAATGCTATAGTGTGGTGGATGGTTGCCAGAACGTTGTTTTTCAGCTCCTCATATGTTCTAGGTAGTTTTTAGCATGTTGCTAGGAGATTGCTTGGTATTCTGAGTGGGAGTGGGCAATATGACCAAAATCTTATATCACAATATGACTAATTTTATTTCACGGCAACGATATCACAATATAATTATTTTGCTTTAAATAAGGTCTTTATGATATCAAAAATTTTGATAGCACAGAAATTTCATAATTCTTGTCACCAGTGTCAGTATCACAAAAAAACTAATACTAGCCTAAAATAAAAATAACAAAAACAAAACTCAAGCTCAATGAAGACAAGTAAACAGTCAGCGATTAAATAAGAATAAGAAACTAATTACGAGCATTAGGACAAAAAACTACAGTAGAACAAATAAGAAATACTACATATATTGTATAAAGCAATCAAATGTATAAAAACACTGCATATTCTTCACTGTGTAAATTAAATATGTATTTCTTCTTACTAAAGTTGCAAAAGTGATTTTGTCAAGAGCAGTGAGAGATTTTATCTCTCTTGTTGTTTAACATGAATGACAGACAGCGGGAATATTAGACTGCTGTCACTTTAAGAGCTGCCCGGATCCAATATACTATTACACATGTTTTCTTTCTCAGCTGTTTGGTTTCACTTCACTGTTTATGAGGATACTTGCATAGATGGGCATTTTGACGCATACAAGTATGTGTATTTAACCGTTCAAGGCCTATAAAGTGGCAAAAATAACTATGTTCAATATTCCCGCACTCTATAAGCAAAGTCTTCACGTGTGCACCGTCTTCTCTCAGACAGCGCGCGCTTATAGAAAAATGAGTTTTCTTTCAATGCTGATTGCATTTCAATGGCTTAAAATCACTTGTTTTTAAACCGCAATGCTTAAAAATGCATGCAAACGTTACATTTGCACGAGTACGAAAAGTAGTGCTAACGGTGCTAAACAGTAAAATTTTCACTTTTACTTAGGGATGTACAGTATATTCGAACCATACAGGCTGATATTACAGATTTTATTTATTTATTGGTCAATATTAGACTTTTAATTTTTAGATGCCCATTTACCCTATTTTTACATTTCCTTTACTGTCATCTAATATTCACAGATTTTTTTTTAGTGTTTTTAACCTTTAAAAACAAATAATTTAACACTGTTTAATTTTAAGCAAATTGAAATGCAATTCTTTTTATACTCTACTTTATAATGTTAGGATTCCTTAATTTAATTGTCGTAATTCATATCATTCAGTTATTTAAAAAAAAAAAAAAAAATGAAATCTTGAATCTGTTAGACTAAATAGTATAAGATTTTAATATCAGCCATTTATCTATTATCGGTCCTAACATGAAAAATAATTACTGGCTTATTGTACCAGTCAGAATTTTAATATCAGTGCATCCCTATTTTCTTCATTTCAGGCAGTTCAAGTTATCAAGTTTTGATCCATAAAGCTCCCACAAATGCCTCAAAAGAAAAGCAGTGTTTGCTTTATATGAGAGGATTCTGCAACCTCACAAGAACACCTGTCAATATTGATCTTGTGTCAATAAGCCATACAAATACTGTACTTCATGATATCATATATATTTTCATCAGCCAGTTTCTGAAATCACTGATGCAACTAATTATGCATTTGGTAAGACAAGAGCTAATAAGATGAATCAGCTGCAGTCACTGAGGTAAATACCTGAAGGACATAAAATCCTTGAGGATAAATTAGTTCTTTACAAACATTTCCATCATCTTGTGACATTCTTGTGACCTGACGGAAGTGACTGGAATAATAATGCAGTTATTGTTTTTATAAAATCTGTTCTGCGTTAGAGAATCCTACATGCTGCTCTGGCTGTTTTATTTTTTATTCATCCAGGTCAGTTTGGAGCTACTGGTTTTCTCAACTGTATGCACATCATTATAAATTGCATATCCACAATGTTACGTTTTTGCAATGCAAAATTTTTCTCAATGCAGAATATGGTAATGGATTCCCACTACAGTATCAGCCTCAAAAAGGTTATTGGAAATATAAACATTTATCTTAATGTGTAAATTGTGGATGCTGCTGCTAACTACTACATAAATCCACATAAAATTGTCACCTACAGTGTATCAAGGACTTTGCAAACAAGTCTGAATTTGAGCGTTGGGCCAATCACTTCAGACAAAGCAGACATTCATTTTAGAAAAGGAAATCATGAAAACAATATACAATTAAGCTGATTTTGTTTTTCGGTTCATTTGGAAACTTTCTCTCGTTTACTGTCCATTAAATGCCAATAGGCTACTTTAAATTCACATAGATCATTAATTCGTTCCTATTGATCTCAAATGAAGTAAACACAAATTAAAGAGGACCCAAATCACGGGACCTAAAGTTTCAATCAGCTGCTTCTGAATTTGTAATTCATAAGCTCGTATAAATGGATGGATCTCACTTTTCTGACACGGTTTTGCCACTAATGGCTCATAAGGGGATTTATCCATGGAGACCACCGTGTAGCAGAGCACTAGACTGAATGTATAAATTAGTAGCTGCATCATGTTTACTCAACTGAAAGGCTAGTGGGGGCAGAGCCAGAGTGTGTATCCGCCAGTGTTCCCTCATGAGGAAAAATTATGCTTTTAATGCAAGTGACAGCGAGTGGAGAGTGAATTTGTGGGTACGGGTGGTTACCTTAGCGACAACACAGACTGCAAACACGTATAGAATATTGCTCAACAGTGGTCTGAAAGGTTGTTTTGGGAAGAGCTATCGATTTAATGTTCATTCAGTGCTATTAATTTTCTATTTAAAAAACAGGATAAATTAACACATTTAACCATGACCTCACCTAAAAGCACACCTGCCGAAATCAAGCAGCACTTAATGAGTGAATTTTACATTCAAAAGCAGTTTTTACATTCAAAAACAGCTGGATGGAACCTCGCAAAATGGAATAAAATGTAGATTTGTTTACCATAAAAATAAATGGTTTATATTTTAAAAGATTAAATAATTTATTGTCTTGTGACTTCATTTAATTAACATTGTTTTTGATGATAAATTTGTATTAAATCATGAAATCATCCAGAAAAATTAAAACACGAAACACAGAATTTCAGAAAAAAATAAAACATTTTAGGGCCCTATTGTTGTGAAACAGTTAATAAATTATTAGTTTGTTAAAGTTTCAATTGATTTAATTGACTCAGTTGATTAAGCCTTTAAAATGAAATCCTGAAAATTTTAAACAGAAGACATGGAACTTGGAAAAAATAAAAAAGGAATTAAAAAAAAAAAAATAAAAAATATATATATATATATATATATATATATAAAAACAGGTAAATAGTGTTGTCAAGGCTCTAGTCAAACGAACGCTGAAAAAAACAGTACGGGTGACGAGGAGCTTCAGTAGAACAACTGTGAACAGCAGTCAGATAAGTTTTTGTCAGGCCGTATGTCAATAAAAATGGATTTTTCTGTCCTGTCAGCCGTTATACTGTACTCGTAGCACATGCTTTTAAATTACACGCACAAATACAGCGGTGCGCGCTGTAGCCTGCATCATTTTATATTAAAGCGTAAATAAAACTACGAGCATGCGTGTCAGATCCACGTCACGTTCAGCAACAGCAGCTCTTAAAGTAATAGCAGCTAAATAACCTAATAATGCGATTAATTTCAGAAAAAAAAATTGTGATTAATTAGTTAATGTGTGATTAAGTTCACATCACAAAAATAAATAAATACACATTTCATGGGGTTCTAAAAATGCAACTTTTGTTAAACTTTTAATAAATTGCTTTAGAATTGTCTGTTAAATCATTTCAATTAGACGTGCCTTTTGATTACTAAAATGTAATTTAATGTAATTTTAATGTCATATTTATGATAAGTAATTACACATTTTATAAGTATTTATCTATCTTTTAAATAATTATAGCTTTATTCTGTGTTCTTTTGTTTTTATTTTTTATTAATTTTTTTCATGTGTCGCTATTAAACCTGACCTAAACTCTCTCTTCTGCCACAGTTTAATGTCTTAGAATTTCTTTTTAATTTGGGGACTTTTCCTACCAAATAATAATCCATGTGTTTTGTTTGACTAATTGATACATTAATCAGCATATGTAATTAAAGTAACAGTTCACCCAAAAAATGAAAATTACCCCATAATTTACTCACCCCCAATCCATCCTAGGTGTATATGACTTTCTTCTTTCAGACGAACACAGTCGGAGTTGTTTTAAAATTTATCCTGGCTCTTCCAAGCTTGGTAATGCTTGATTCTTGGATTATATTATATACTGTATATCTTGCATACCTAACAAATAAATGTGGGATTGTAACTTTTTTTTTAGCCAAACCAATCATATCTTGTGATCTAGCTTAAAAATTACAGCACATGTCTTTTGGTATTCAGTGCAGCCTCGTTCCTAATGCAGGAAATGGTAATGAATTTCATTTCTGGAGTGTATTCCCACAGACTTCCCTCAACAAGTGTGCAGAGTTTATTTTATTTCACGTGCGCATGGTCTTTGTGTGTTCGTACCCGTGTTCGTGCACAGCAATCTCTTCCTCATTCAAGTCATGTCACAGACTAGACACTCCATTGTCAAAAGATGCTTTCATCTGTTGGCTTCAAATATGGCTGTCATCCAGTCCAATTATACACAGAGAAATAGGTACCGTTACTCCTAAAGGATTGATTGAAGACAGAATAAAAAGGGAAGAAAGGAATGCCGACTTTGATTCAAGGACACACGCGGCTACGGAAAATCAAGTGCTCTACAAAAGTCCTAATTTGTTTGGGAATTTAGGGCAAATCTACATTTCAGATGGTAGCTGATATGATGATACAGGCACTACAGATGACATTATGCACTTTTGTAACGAACTCTTAGGGTTCATTATAGCATGCTACCTACAGAAAAATAGTATATAGTATGAATAGTACATTGGATCATCTAGAGCTACATTTACCATAGTATATTGTGCGTACTGTACATCACAATGCAAATGCTCAACATTAACTTTATTAGTTCGTCTTCTGTTTACACAAAATGTTATTCTGCACTGCATAGAATACTGTATCCCAAAATGCAATGCACTAAACTTTTTTTTTAACTTGTTTGATTGTAATGTTAAAGGGTAGTTCATCCGAAAATTAAAATTCTGCCATCATTTACTCACCCTCAAGCTGCTCCAAACCTTTATGAGTTTCTTTCTTCTGTTGAATGCAATTTTTTTGAAGAATTTTTGACGATATTTTGAAGAATGTTAAATAAATCAATGGCTACTGTCAACTCTTTGGTTACCAACATTCTTCAAAATATCTTTTGTGTTCAACAGAAGAAATAATCTCATACAGGTTTGGAAGAACTTGAGGGTGAGTAAATGATAATAGAAATGTCATTTTTGGGCGAACTTTCACTTTAATACTTTTCTCCACAAAATTTATTTTATCAAAAGTTAAATTTTTTTTTTTCTCAGCTCAAACTGGATACCACTTGCTCAAGCAGTGTTACAATTTATCTGACAATATTGTAACCTACTATTTATTGATATATGTAATGATAAATAATATGTTTCAAATACCATTTTTGAGAAGTAATAGTCTACAATGTGTACATGCAGCATTCAGCAGTTCAGGGCTCAACTGTGCAAGCCTTTCACATGCATTTGCAACTACAAATGGATGTGCGCAAACTCTAAAATGTTTTGAGAAGCATGTGTGCAAATAAAACAAATCCCTGCAGGCATTTAAAAATCTTAAATATTTTAAATTGTATGACAAATATCTTAATTGGTACAGCAAGAATCGTGATACAGCCTAGTGTGGTTAACTTCAAAGGGCTATTATTTCATTAAATAAATGTGAGCGCTGCATGTTTCAAAGACAAAACATGACTGTTTCACATTCATTAATATTGGTATTGTGGTTACGCAATTAACTGTTGAACAAACTATCTTGCATTTAATTAAACTTTTGTCTGTGCACACAGGGATGAATGACTGCAAATGTTATTTCACACGTTATTTAATAAATAGATTAGTGGTCGACCGATATATCGGAAAGGCCAATATATTGGCTGATATTTGGCATTTTTTAAAAGTTTGTCTGTTTGGCCGATATGTTTAAGATTTGTATTTTGATGGCGCACCAGACTTTTGTTTTGTTTGTTTGTGGTAGGTGGCGCTGTCAACTACAGGAACAAAGTGCAGCAGAAGACGACGTTTGTCTTAATGAACAGACTAAAATTTCTAAGCATTTAGTAGAATTTTTTTCTTAAATTCTGCTTAAATTCTCTTAAGTTTTTGGATTTCTTGATTCATGTATGATTTGAGCATCGTCCAGTGTTATCAGCCTCACTGCTGTCATTAGAAGCTTTAGGCGAACACATTAATTTCCAATGGATTGGACATTATGTAAATATAATGAACTGAAATCAATGCACACGTTTCTATTTCACAAACAATTTATTTTATCAGCAATCGAGTCACAGTTAAACTTAAAAAACTTAATGTGCATCAGAAAGGAGTGCAGTTATACCAATACTTCGCAATTACATTGAATTTTATTTTTTTTTGAGAACATTACATGTAATAAGATTATAATAATGAGTCTTTTACATTTACAGAAAAATAAATCACAGCACATGTTAATATTGTCACGAACGCTGGAGCCAGGAACGAGGAGACACGGAGAATTCACAAACAGAGAGTCTTTAATCCATATAGGGAACATAGAACACTAGAAGACATTCAAAGACCGACAAACGCTAACTGAAAGGACTGGGGCTTTTAAAGACAGGACAATCAAAGAACTAAGGAGACACACCTGGAGCAAATTAACACAATCAGACAGGGGAGAAACTGGGTCACAAGGAACACATGGGGAGCAAAAACTACAACAAAACAGTCCAGGGGCGTGACATTACTCCCCCCTCCCGGAAGGTGCGTCCTCGCACCGTGGAACAACAGAGGGGGGGGGAACGGGTGGGAACAATGGCGGCGGCTCAGGAGGAGGACGGACAACCGGGAGGGGGCCGGCAGACAGAGACCAGGGAGGTGACGAAGGAGGGAGGAGCCAGGGAGGAGACAGGAGGGACTCGGAGCAGGAGGAGCCTGGCAGGACCCAGGCCACAGCCATGATGATGGCCCATGGTGGAGCCGACGGAGGGAGGAGCCATGGAGGAGGAATGGCCGCCGACTCCAGGGGGCCGACCAACGGAGGCGGAGCAGGTGGAGGAGGAGCCCGAGGTGGAGACGGAGAGCCGACGAGCCAGGGTGACGCCGAGGATCCGGGGGGCCAGGGTGGAGCCGAGAGCTCTGGCGACCGAGGCAGAGGCGGAGCTCCGGAGATCCGCGGCGGAGCCAGAGCGACTGAGGACCAAGGTGGAGCTGGAGGGAGGAAGGAGCCCAACGGAGCCGGTGGGATGGAGTGACGAGGCGCAGCCAGAGGAGAGGAGTCCCGAGGCGATGGCGGGTCGACGCCCGACCAAGGCGGAGCCGGAGGGACGAGGGAGCCTGGTGGAGCTGGTGGATCGATGGATGACGGTGGAGGCGAGGGAGCTAGGAGCCGAGGTGGAGCCGCTGGGTCTACGGGCCGAGGTGGAGTCTGGGCCTCGGAGGCTGGAGGTGGAGGTGAGGGATTCTCCAGCCACGGCGATGGAGGATGGCAGACCCGCGGAGCTCGCACCGCATTGATGGAGGGCTGAGGGCGAGCAGAGGGGCTGCCAGACGACAGCAGTGGAGGAGGCAGGAGCGGGTGGGAGGGTGGGCATTTGAGATCCTCCGGGCTTCCAGGGGTTAACTCAGGAATGGGAGCCGACACTGTGGGGCTCTCTGGAGGCGCGGGTTCTGGAGGACGCTTTCGGGAAGCGGGCACAGGGGGGCGCTCGGGAGGAGCGGAGCTGGCTGGAACCAGCGGAGACGGAGAGAGGATAGGGGAAGCGTCGACCTCCAGATCATGTTCCCAGTCCAACAGATCCCCTTCAAAGTTTAGCAGCCCCAGATGTATCATCAGCTCACCCTCAGCCGCGGTGCAGGGGGCGGAGCTCCACTCCGCGCTCACACCGTCCACGGCTGGCTCCCACGTGATCAGCTCTCGCACCTGATCTGACGTGTTGGGCTCAACTTCCGGGACGATCTTCCGCTCAGTCGCTCGGCTTGGCGCTGGCTCGTGGATCGTAGCGGGAAATGGCTCTCCGTCATCGGTGGGCTCGGGCTGGTGCTCCGCACTGCGGGGAGTTGGTGGGCTGGGCTCTGGGTCAGGAGTGGCACTGGCGAGATCCCCCTCGGCACAGACGGTGAACGGGGATCCGTGCCTCGCCAGTGTCCACTCCACGAAGGCGGCGAAATCCTCTCGAGGACCATCTTCGGACGACAGCGCTCTGCACGCGGTGTTCAAGCTAGCATTATAAAATGTGCAGAGCGCGCCGTCCGGGTAGCTGGTGGCGTTAGCTAACATCAGGAACAGTCTTGTATGGTCCTCGAGAGATCGGTCCTCCTGCTCCAGCAGGAGGAGGAGGAATTCGGGCCGGACGTAGGGATCCATGGGGCAACACAACGGAAACAAAAACACTGATAGAAAACGGAAAACAAAACAGAGGGTGGACACGGAGGTAACTGTTTGGGTCGGTCTTTCTGTCACGAACGCTGGAGCCAGGAACGAGGAGACACGGAGAATTCACAAACAGAGAGTCTTTAATCCATATAGGGAACATAGAACACTAGAAGACATTCAAAGACCGACAAACACTAACTGAAAGGACTGGGGCTTTTAAAGACAGGACAATCAAAGAACTAAGGAGACACACCTGGAGCAAATTAACACAATCAGACAGGGGAGAAACTGGGTCACAAGGAACACATGGGGAGCAAAAACTACAACAAAACAGTCCAGGGGCGTGACAAATATGTTCAGAAGACTGAATGTGTTCCTGCAGCAAACATTATAACTCTGACCATTTGACACTTACGTTGTGCTTTTGTGCTTTTAATTATTATCTTTAATTTGTGACTTTATCCTGACCTGCTGCTTTCAAATTGTTTTTTTTTTTTTTAATGTTAAAAGTGCTGTTTATAACATTTTATATTTTTGGCACACAGTGTAGAGCATACAACTATGCATTTTAAAATATGTGTTCTTTAATAAATTAGCACTGGGTGTAACATAGGTATTTTAGTCAAAATGTTTATTTAGCTATTTAAAAAACTTTTTTTATGAGTTAAGGCAAATTGTTGAGAAACAGTTGAAGAAACTTGAGAAACTTCAACCGTTACACCCCTAATAACAGTTATTCTAATGAATTGCTTTTGCTTGTAGGTGTCTCCTTTTATCCCTTTATAAAGGATTTTTTTAAATTATTATTATTATTATTTTTTTTAAATATACTCCTAAATTTTTCTCCTTACCGTGCTCCTTGGGGTAAAAAGCATCCTGCAATTTGGCATTCAATAAGCCACAAGTAAATATAGTGCTTTTTATTTAACTCTGCTCTAAAGATGTTGTTACATATCATCTAATGACACCAGCGGATGCACTATACTCATCACTTTTGGTCATTTATAATCGTCGCAGGCATGCCACTCGCTGGATTTAGTGTGTAATTGGCATGAAACAAACCCATTTGAGCTGATTTACTGGTGTGTCGTGAAAGAACAAATCCATTCATAAAGTCTCGATCAAAACCCCAGTGTTTTTATCCCTGACATCATTAGACCATCTTGTTTGTCTTGCAGTGATTGAGTACTTCTATCTACCACCCATTAGTGTGGATAGCAGACACTTTTGGGTAGGTGTGCAGTTTCTGCTGAGATCTACATTGACTGGTAGATGTGTGGAAGGTGAAAGCTTGTTTCTTTTCTTCTTTTTTTTTCGGGGGTGGAGTGATTTCTCAGTTTGGGATCACTAAGACAGTAATTCAGAAGATTATTGATAAACCAATCTGAGTTTGCAGAAGCAACATGGTTAGCAACCTGAGTTATAGGCTATAGTCTCTACTGCATGTTTTCCAACACATTTATACTTAACGAGTTTTAGCCATCTCTGTTTGCTTTCAGAGTTTATTGGACACAAATGACTTAAGCAACATGAATGCATTTTGGTTGCAAGTCATCAATGAATAATAAGGTAGTACTTTATTTAAGCCTACTAAAAAATGCAATAAAGTGGTTATATTATTATTCTGATACTTTCCATTAAACTTTAGGTGACAAGATGACATGCAATTTTCAGTGTTTGGTAGTATTTTCGAGCTATTTTCGTGCTGAGGGGACAATCTTTGACATTTTGTTAAAAGGCCTTGTTTCAGCATCTTTGTGCCCGATG